>BSBK01007399.1:0-47500 GCA_027943335.1 Chamaecyparis obtusa | reverse complement strand
TCGTACGAGTTTTCGTACCAGTTTTGACTGTCGTTTCATTTTTCATAGCAGAGTATCAAATTTGATTTTTATATTTCGGCTAACTGCTAATGTTGACAATTGAAATTCTCTATTTTTGATTGATCTCTTCTGGTTTTGATTGGGAAAAGTGCAAAAGTTGCTAAAAATAAGGTAAAATCTACTAAGCGCGTTGCGAGGATCATCAGGTATTCTCCTTGTTCTGAAAACATTTTGATTTGGACTTAAAATAAATCTCTCGTGTGTCAAGCTTGTGTGCCTATTTTCATGCTTTTGAGCTATTTCTACACACTTGCATAATTTGATACTAGGTTGTGATCCCTTAAGGATTCATTAAGTAGTCTTAGAACACTTGTGATTGATCTTGAGTGCTATCTTGGGTTATTGGACTTGCTGAATCTGTCGGCCCCTCATTTCCGCCCTGTGGTTGCAAGGTCAGCGCCACATTAAAGGGGAGGGGTCAACAGGAGAGAAGCGTTAAGTGTTCCACTTGGCAACGCTTTTGTGCATTTAGGAACTCACTTGTTTTCTAAGTTGTGGACTCATTTTTTGCTTGTGTGAGGTGTTAAGTGTTCCACCTTGTGGACTCATCTCATATTTGCTTTAAGCGTTAAGTGTTCCTCTTTCTACTTTTTGAGTGCTTTTGGTAGATTTGCTTTCGGAACATAGATCTGTGCTCACATAGTAATTAGGCCCTATGAACACTATTTGTGATTCTTGAGAGATTGGATTCCTAGCGAAATCCTTCCTTGACGACGGAATCCTTGTAGGTAGGGAGGATACTTAGTGCGTTTCACATTCAACTTAGTTAGTGAGTCTTCCCTTATTGATCGATACATTCTCTCTCTAGAGAGGTTTATAGATCACGTGGGGTTGATATCACAAGCTTTGGTGAATCAAAATTGGTTTTTGCATCTTCTCTTATTGATTGATACATTCTTTCTCTAGAAAGGTTGATAGATCACGTGGAGTTGATATCACAGACCTTGGTGGAACAAACTTTGTCTTAGCGTGTCAGATTAATCTTCTTTCTTTGTTTGGGTTAAAAGTGAAGAGGTGTTAAAACCTTGAATCTGGAGCCAAGTCCCCATGTGGTATAAATCTGTGAGTCACCTTTAGATAGGGTTAACTGTAGTGGACAATCCCTTTTACAGGGCAAACTGCATTGACGAAACCTCAAGCGGTCATAGCCATTTCAGATGTGGTAGTGACAGCCACTATATAAATGTCCTTGTGGAAGAAATCTCCATGGGTATGGTTCATTGTTGGGTTGTTAGATCTCCCTAGCAGCTCTTAAAGATTAAGTTCTCGGACTGTGTCAAAACCCTAGTACGTTGGGATTGGAGTTCACCCCTTTGAATCATAAAAGTTGCAGAGTCAAACCATTACTAAACACCTTAGAGAGGCCAAAATTTTCATTTTTAGGAATCTGTGCGTTATTGCAAAACTTTTCAGAACATACACAATTAGTACTTTCAGGGATTAGCACAATTTGGTCACTTGATTGTTCATGCACAAGGTTGCTTTTTCCCTTGTTCATTATTTTCAGACGTGCTTGAAATCACTTGCTTGCTATTCGGTGTGCTTGTTTATCTACTTGGCTATTAAAAATGATCAAATCTGGTATAACCTTCAAAATCTAGACAGTACAATTTGCAAACAATCCAAAACTGAACACCTTAAATTTTGCAAAAATTGGCGTAAAATTCTTTCTGGAGTCAATTGTCATTTCAGCCAGTCAAAAGTCGTACGAGTTTTGTCAAAACTTGTTTCAGTGAAGCCCATCTGTCATATGATTTACTACCCAGTGTCGTGCGAGTTTTCATGCCAGCAAATTCAAGCAAAGTCAAAATCCTGTTAGCAACTGTCATATGAGATTTACAACTGTCGTTTCATTGCTACCCAACTATCGTACAAACTTAGCAACTGTCATTTCATCCATACCCAACTGTCGTACGAGTCTACAGAGTGTCATTTGGGAGATTTTAAGAGAATTGTCAGAAATTATCAAATTGCAAGATATCCAGTGTTTCCAACCTAGTTCCAGAACCTGTCAAAAATATCATTGTGTCAAGAACAGAGCAGTAGCTGTTGAGCATCCTCTCATTTTCCAAGTTTGATCTTTTGAATCTGATCTAGCCTTCTGTTTGATCAATTTGAGTCCTTTTTATCTCGTGTCAAAACCTTGTCATAACTATCAATCTTCAATCAATCTTCAAAAATAGACTAAGTGTTGAGAACTTGTGTCCGCTATCTTTTGGGTGATCTATCCCATACATCTAGGGCACAGTTTCCTTCACCCACATCTTATCTGATCTTCAAAGCAATCATCATCTTGACAAGGTTGCGTCATCTGATTTTCTCGAATCAAATCAATCTTCAGTTGTCTTCATCTGTTTCTTCTGTTTCATTCAAAGTTAATGGTGGAGACCAAAGCTTCTTCACACAAGAAATCAGAAGGAACATCTCAGAACTTATTCTTGCCCAATACCCCGGGGCCAACTCTTGAACAACTCATCAAATTTGGTATCTACGAAGATGACGGTCTCGGTAATTTTTGATTAAAACCTGGTTATCTACCTCCTCTATCGACTCACAGAGGTAATCAGCAAACTCCTCCTCAATCTATTCCAGAGAGTCCAAAAACTCCTATCATGTCTCAAGTATGGACAAACCATGGTTCTCTAAGAGGAGGATCCCAAGGACACCCTTCTCAACATCATGCCGACCAAGAACCTACTCCCTCTGAAATCCACCGATGTCAGAACAACGATGAATTCAAAAGAATGATGAGGCATTTCTTGAAAGTGGATAGAGAGACATATTTTTTACAATTAGCCCAAGAGGGAGCTAAACTTCCTCCCAACTTCAATGTCGAAGATATCATCACACAGGAGGAAGAAACTCCACTCATAGCTATGACAAGACAGATGCATGCTATGCAAGTTGAGCTTAACAATCTTAAGAAAGAGAAGGAACCTAAAGAGCTCTCCATGGAGGCCCTATGTCCTTTTCTGTTCGACAGAAACTTGTATATGCCACCATTTCCAAAGAAAGTGGAGATACCAAAGTATGACAAATATGATGGACACTCTGATCCTCAAGATCATGTCAGAGAGTTTTGTACACACTCCATGGAATTCATGCATGAGCAAACCTATTTGATGCATCTTTTTCCTAGATCCTTGGGAGGTGCATCCATTCAATGGTTCTCGAGATTACCCTCTACGATCAAAACTTTTGAGGAATTGATTAAATTTTTTTATCAACAATATTCCTACAACATTCAACACCCGATTACCATGATCGATATCTGTAACCTCAAACAATATCCAGGGGAATCATTCTTAACTTTTTTCAAGAGGTGGTGAAAGAAGTTTTCTCTATATGCTAGACCAATTCCCAAAATGGAGAAACTTGAAATCTTTATCAAGAGCCTTGTTCCAAAGCTCAACTATCCATTACAGATGCAAGATCATGTATCTTTTGATAAAATGGTGGATAACACAATCAAGATTGAGAAAGTACTTGTCAAGAAAGGAGAAATCGCACTTCAAAAGGACAAGTTTGAATCTGGATCTAACTCAAAAGATAAAAACAAGAGCTGGAATCGGAACAAAGGTATCGTCAATGATGGTGTTGTTGACACTGTCCACACCCCATCCAAGGAACCGGCCTACAATCTCACCCTTGGCACCAAAGCCATTAAAGCTTCAGAACAAAAATCTGCTGAACCATCTCCAAAGAAGCCATTCAAACAATGGGATAATAAATGAAAGTTTACTCCTCTTGGAGAATCTTTGGAATCTTCCCTGAGAACTCTGATAGCTAATAACATCATCTCTTTACCACCAATCTGAAACCCTGATCCAGAACCAAAACCATATTGGTGGAAAGATAATGAATTCTGTGCTTTTCATCAGACTAAAGGCCACAAAACCAATGGATGCTTCCACTTGAAACATACCATTCAAGACTTGATAGATCAAGGGGACATCATGATCGATAATCCTACCAGTAATAATAATCACACAGCATTTACAGAATCATTTCCACAACATGGCAAGGGAGTTTCCACTTCTCAGCCTAACATGGGGGCAAAAGTCAACTACGCTTACCCTGGAAATAATGCTATCATCAATATGGTTGAACCATGTCTCTCTGAGAGCTGCAATGTCATCATAATTGTACGAAGAGATAGAAATCATTCCTCAGCTAATGCGATTACCTGATCCCAAGCTCAAGCTCATCTGAAAGGACAAACACCAAGTTCATCTAATGTCCCTAAGATACCTTTCAACCTCACATCTGCTTCTAAACAGAAGGCTGTCTCGAAATCTTCCAATCCAAAAGAGACAAGACCTACATCTTACAGCATCGTCCAACAACTCCAGCATACCAATGCCAAAATCTCTATGTTTGAGTTACTTCAAATCTCTCCAGCTCATAGATATGTCCTAGACAAAGCTTTGCTCAGCTCTAATGTTCCTGATGACCTAGATTTAGACAGGTTCCAGACTATGGTTGGTCATCTAACGTCTCTGCAATATATCTCCTTTTCAGAGGAAGATGACAACTCTTTGAGTCACCCACATAATCATCCCTTACACATAGAAGTCTTGGTCCAGAACCGTCGAGTCAAACGTGTGTTGATAAATGGGGGCGCAGGCCTCAACATTTGTTCTTACAACTTAATCACACAGTTGGGATTCTCAGAGGTGGCCATTAATCCTCAAAAGAAGATCACCATAAAGGCCTATGATGAACAGGAAAGATCTTCTAAAGGCACCATTATCTTACCCATCCGAGTGGGTCCATTCATCAAAGATACCACATGTCAGGTGCTCGATCTACCATTGGCTTATAATATCCTTCTAGGGAGACCCTGGATCCATGAAATGCAAGCCATTCCTTCTACGTATCATCAATGCTTGAAATTTCCATATGAAGGAGTGGAAGTTACTATCCCAGTAGATCTTAATACAACTTGCAATACATTGAAGGAAAGTGCTGATAAGCTTGTTCCCAATAACCGAGAATCTTCCATCAAGCAACAAAATGTGGCTTCCACATCCAAGATGGAAGACATTGCTAAAGAGATCAATATCAAAGAAAATGGGATGGGAGAATACACCATTGAACTAGTCTTGTCTTTGACATCTCTCCCAATCTCACCCAAGTCATATGGACAATCTCTGAAGCAATCTAAATCAGAACCTAAGGAACCTATGGAAGCATACCAAAGAAATTTTGTGGTCAAGCAAGTATCTAAACAAGAATTTGAAGAAGATGAAGCTATCTTGGCATGGCTATACAAAGAGGATTCTGAATCTAAAATTGTTCAACCTAGTGAATCTATAGCCCCTACAATCCCTTCTACTTCATATGGTCCAGGGAGCAAATTGATAGCCAAGATGGGATATTCAGGTCAAGGTCCACTAGGAATCAGAGGAAAGGGTATTGTGACACCCATTTCACATGTTGGTAAAGAAAACAAAGATACTGATGGCTTAGGCTTTACAAAGAAACCCTATCATCTCAAAGGAGGTTGTTCTCATGTCATAGAACAGATTGCTCCCAGAGAACCCCTTCTTAAGAAAGAAGAAACAGAATCCTCAGATGATGATTCAGATAGCTTTGAGCTTATCCCCTATGAGCAATTACCTGTAGAAATCACAAATCTTCTTGACATGGAAAATGATACAATAAAAAGAATCAATGTAGTAGAAACACAAGAACCTACTATAAAATCTGAGATGGTTGCACCATAAGAACTAGCTAATCTCAAAGGCAATCAAACTAATCAAGAAGAAGGGGGTAGTTATTCTGACATTGATTCCCATGAATCTGAATTCAAGTCAGAGACTGAGGGTAATCCTTCTTAGGGTATTCATCCTGATTTCACGCATTTTCTGAGATTTCCTAGAGATCCTGATTCAGAAGCTGAGTCAAATGACTATGAATGGGGCACCATTCTAGAAGAAGATGAGCTTGTAACAGAGAAATATATTGATGTTATTCACCAATATGTACCCAACGTAGGTCTAGAGCGAAACAATGAACTTAACGTGTCTAATCCACCTATGGCTGAAGAGGACTCCCATGATGATGTTGAGCCTATTCACGAATTGAACATTTTGAGCTATAATATCACCTTTGAACTTGAGTGTCAGGTTAGGACCAATGATGACATATCCACATCCGTGAACACCCTATCCCAAGCCTTTCCCGCTTTAACTATCCAACGCTCTGATCTTATTGACCGAACTTCCACAAACCTGAGCCATGATATCTATACCTTTTCGAATGACTATGCCCTGGCTTGTTACCTCAATGCAGTCGAGCCTATGAGGACTTCCATCAGCGAACTGAGCGTCAGCATGACCGAGTCGAATATCAAATATCTTAGTCAAAAGAATAAAAATAAAAAGAAAAAGCGTTCTGAGGGTGAAAACCACTTCGTGGCAGTCTCAGAACCTACAAAAGTAAAAAGAAAAGACGTATCTAAAGGTGAAAACCTCTCTGAGGCACCTACAGATGAGATATTTGATGTCCTTTCGAGTCATTTATAGGATAGATCTCTAGTTCTGATTGAGCCCACTCAATCCATCAATTTGGGTACAACAGAAGAACCACAATTGGTACATGTAGCAGAATCCTTATCAAAAGAAGAAAAATAGAAATTCACTACACTCTTATCAGAAAAAAAGATCAACTTTACATGGCGGTATTCAGATATGCCAGGATTGGATCCTAATCTCATCATGCACCATCTATCCATTGCTCCTGGAGTAAAACCAGTCAAACAGAAATTGAGAAAGATGCATCCTCATGTTGCACTCTTAGTCAAAGCAGAGCTAGAAAAACTCCTAAAAGCTGGATTCATTCGTGTCATAGACTATGCTGAGTGGATATCCAACATTGTACCTATTTCAAAACCAGATGGTTCAATCAGAGTGTGCACGGACTTCAGAGATGTGAACAGAGCCTGACCTAAGGATGATTTTCCACTGCCTAACATTGATATGATAGTGGACATGACTGCGGGCTATGAAATGTATTCCTTAATGGATGGCTTTTCTGGATACAACCAAATCAAAATTGTTCCAGAAGATCAAGAGAAAATAGCTTTCACATGTGCGTGGGGAACCTTCTGTTGGAATGTTATGCCCTTTGGACTCAAAAATGCTGGAGCTACATATCAAAGAGCCATGACATCTATTTTTCATGATATGATGCATAGGACAATGGAGGATTACATGGATGATACCTTGGCAAAATCCATGATTCAAACTAAACATCTAACAGACTTGAGCATGATCCTCGACAGAATGGAAAAATTTAGTCTTCGACTAAATCCTAAAAAGTGTGCTTTTGGAGTCACTTCTGGAAAGCTCTTAGGATACATTGTCTCCAAGAAAGGTATTGAGGTCGATCCAGCTACGGTGAAAGCTATCATCAAGATGCAACCTCCCAAGAATATCAGTCAAATGCGAACTTTGCAAGGGAGAGTACAGTCCATCAGAAGATTCATATCACAGTTAGCTGACATATCACAACCTTTCACAAAGACATTACATAAAGGTGTGACATTTGAATGGAATGAAGACTGTGCAAAGAATTTTGATCATATCAAGAATTACCTCTCAAATCCTCCTATCTTAATGCCTCCTATTCATGGGAAGCCATTAATATTATATGTCTCCGCAACAGATACATCATTGGGGGCATTGCTCGCACAATAGGATGAGAACAATAAAGAAAGAGCCATCTACTATATCAGCAGAACCTTAGTAGCATATGAGAAGAATTACTCAATGATAGAGAAGGCATGTCTAGCTGTGATTTTTGCATCGCAGAAACTGAGACACTACATGTTAGCTCATACCACTCATTTGGTAGCTAAGATTGATCCACTGAAATATCTCCTAAGCAAAGCTGCCCTGACAGGTAGACTAGTTAAATGGGTCATGCTCTTGAGCGAATTTGACATTGAATATGTTGAAAGAAAAGCTATCAAAGGACAAGTCATTGCCAATCAATTAGCTGAAGCACCACTGTTTGATAATACACCCATGCAAATGGAATTTCCTGATTCCTCTATCATGCACCTCTCTTCTAGAGCATGGAGATTATTCTTTGATGGCTCCTACACACAGAATGGATCTGGAGCAGGCATATTGTTCATCACTCCTCAAGGATACTCGATACCCAAAGCATTCAGACTAAAGTTTCCTTGCACAAACAATATGGCTGAATATGAGGCACTTCTCAATGGTATGAAGATGGCAATACAGTGGAGAGTTACAAAGATGCACATTCATGGAGATTCACAACTGGTTATCCACCAAGTCAATGATGTGTACCAAACCAAAGATGAAAAGCTCATTCCCTACAAGAGAATGGTAGATGATTTAAAGAAATACTTCATCTCTATCACATTTGAGCAAATACCCAGAATAGAGAATAAGGCTGCCGACGCAATGGCAAAACTATCTACTCTCTTACAGCAGCCCGAACATGAGCTACGATACGAGTTCGTGGTGGAAGCCCTATCCTATCCTGCATATGACTCCCCTGAAACCCGCATGATCTGCACTGTTGTAGGTTATGATTCATCCCACTACAAAAATCTGTTCTCCTATCTCCATGACCAAATCATCCCTGATTCCTTTAATCATTTTGAGAAATGAAACCTTATCTGATCCGCATCCTGATATGTCATCATTGGTAATGATCTGTACAAATGAGGTCTAGATGGTACATTGCTTAGATGTTTAGAATAGGAAGAGTCTCAACGTGCATTAGAAGAATTCCACGAGGGTATATGTGGGTCACACTCGAATGGTTTAACGTTAGCTCGAAAACTTATTAGGGCAGGGTACTATTGGCCTGACATGGAGAAAGATTCAGTCAAATTTGCTAAAAATTGTCAAAAATGTCAAGTTCACGGCAACTTGATCCATGCTCCAGGGAGAGATTTGATTCCCTCTACTACACAATGGCCTTTTCAACAATGGGCATTTGATCTCATAGGTGCTATCCATCTGCACTCATCTAATGGACATACCCATATAATCACAGCTACAGATTATTTTACAAAATGGGTAGAAGCAGTTCCTCTAACACAAGCCATGGGGAAATAGATCTCTATGTTCATCCTGAACTACATCATTTGCAGATATGGGATCCCTCATTCTATAGTCACAGACAATGGGGGAAAATTCAAAAACAAGGATCTAGATGACTTATGTGCTAAATTCAAGATCACTCAACATTGGTCATCTATCTACTATCCTCAAGGGAATGGACAAGCAGAGGCTTCAAACAAAAATCTCTTGAAAATCTTGCACAGAACGGTGAATAAAACAGGAAGAGACTGGCACTTCATGATCAATCTAGCTCTTTGGGCCTATAGAACTAGTATCAGAACACCTATTGGGGCTACACCTTTCACTTTAGTTTATGGGTCTGAAGCGGTACTACCTATTGAGGTTGAAATCCCATCACTCAGAATCAGAATGCATGGACTTGTCACTGATGAAGACTACAGAGTGTTTAGGTTACAAGAACTTGAATTACTAGATGAATGTAGGCAAGCAGCGTATGATCATCTCAGAGTGTATCAAAAAAGAATGTCTAGAGGCTACAACAAGAAAGTCAGACACAGAGAATTTCAAGTTGGTGATCTAGTGTTGAGAGAAAATCCTAAAAATCAATCACATCGAGAATGCAAGGGGAAGTTCGAACCCAATTGGCTGGGTCCCTTTGTTATCACTGCTACTTTTGGCTCTAGTGCCTATCAACTCTCAACGACTGAAGGAGAGCAGCTCTGAGAACCAATCAATGTTCTCCATCTGAAGAAATTCTATGCCTAAGGCATTCAGTGCTTGGTAAATGTCCTGAAAAAATCTTAAAAATCAGAAAAAGTCCTGAAAAAATGAACATCTTGGTGAAAACCTAGCAATAGGCGCCTTGATGATTCACAAAAAAAAAAAATCTAAAAATCTAAAAAAAAAAAAATTGAAAAAATAAAAAATACAAAAAAAAAAAAAATGAGAAAAAGAAAAAGTGTCTTGGTGAAAACCTGGAAACAGGCACCTTGGTAGCAAAAATAGAATCTCTACCAAGATGGTGAAAACCTGGCAAACAGGCGCCACTTGTTTCAAAATGCTCCATCTATCAGTGCAATCTTGGTCTTTCCCAGCTTTTAGTCTTGCTTTAGTCTGTGCATATCTCCTGGTCTGTATATATCTTTGTTTTAATAAGTCGGTTTGTACACCAATCAGCTTGAGCATATGTATCCTATCAATGTTGAAACTTGGGGGCAATCAATGTCATATCCTATGGTCTCAATGTATCTTAGACGTGTCGTATCCCATCAGAGTCCTTTAAAGCTTCAAGTTGAGTCAGTCAGTCAGTCTCGTCTCCAGAAAGGATTTTGCATCTACATCAAACATCAAAACAAACTGAAAACAATCTGTGCTTCATGCTTTTATCTCCTTGTATGCTTACTGATTCGCATTGAGATTTTTGCATATTTTGTTCCCATGAAATTTTCGATGATGTCCTTTACCGGATTTAGAGAGTGATGAATGGGGGCATAATCTTTTCTTGGTTTTCTGCTTGTATGTGAACATCTAATAACTTTGGAAATTCTGGATTGATATGGTGTCTGACTGTAAGAGCCTCTATCTCGAATTGGATGGCCATGCATAGCTCAACCATTGATACCCAGAAAATTCAAGGAAGTTTGATCTATCTATTATCTTTTTGAAGTGAGTTCTTTCTCCTAATGTGAAATGCGATCTTGCCTAAGGATGTGAACGATAAAGGGTCACTACGGGTAATTCACACTGGATTTAGAATGATCTCTTGATTGTTTGATGTGTTTGCAATGCAAGGCGTACTCAGGTCATCACGACGTTTATGTTTTGATGCTTGTACAAATTTCTATATCAAAATGGACATGATATTCAGGTCATCCTGGCGCTTGTGCCTTGGTGCTTATATCTAATCCAACATTTCGAAAATAAAATCAATATTCATATGTCCATGGTTGTTCGACCAGTGGGTGTTGTATTGATTCTTGGGCATTACAAATCAATATTCATATGTCTATGGTTTCATGGCTAGTGGTCATTGTATTGATTTATTTGGTTACCAAAAAGTTCAATGATGATAACAAATCGACACATGATCAGTGCCTAGGTCCTTAGGTTGCATTGCATTTCATCCTTGCATGTCTCTTTGCATTTTGCATGTTTGCATGATCTCGCAAATGTTTGACTCAAACTTCAATGCTTAAATGATTCTTCAATCGCCATCTTCAAATCTAAAGAGAGCTGAACCTAACTCGAAGGTCTCTTCCCAGAGTAGCAAGCAATGATCCTCCTGGGTTAACCATCTTTTGACATAAGACTGAGTACTTGTCTTCATCAACCTGCAAAACATATCATGTGCATCGTTGCATTTACATATCATATCATAAACATTTGTTGCATTACATTTACATCCATTGCATAAAAAACATACATGTTTCCATAATCATTACATCTGCATAACATTCATACATATGAAAAATCATTGCATTGCATTGATCCATACATACATTCTACACTACTCATAGCATTAACATCACATGATATCATCATACATCAAAAAAATGACAAGTACACATGATGTCACAACCAAAAATATCGATCTCATATATATATCAGAATCTCAAATAGTCAGGGGTGCACTACTGGCACAAAGTACAAAAGAATGAGCTCCATAGAGCTATCAGACACAATCATGTATCAGTGATAAAGTAACAGATGAAGAAAAAGGAAATCAACTATCTGCATGCTCCTCTGCATCTGGTGGAGGAGGAGGTGGTGCACCTGGTATGGCCTCTGCTCTCGGTGCCCTAGCTCCCTCTGATGCTAACATATACTGAGAATAAGAAGGAACTCTCTGTGCAGCAGGGACAGTGGAAAAGTAGGCAGACACATAATAGGAAGCCCGAGAGGTCTGATGAGTCAACTCTGTCTATAAACACCGAACCTTTGACCGAAGCTCTGCACGAAGCTCTGTGCGGTGCCTATCTACCTCTCGATGCCTCTCCTCTAATCTGGCATTCTCTATCTTCAGGTCCCGGACCTGAA
Organism: Chamaecyparis obtusa; assembly: GCA_027943335.1. Lineage (NCBI taxonomy): Eukaryota > Viridiplantae > Streptophyta > Pinopsida > Cupressales > Cupressaceae > Chamaecyparis > Chamaecyparis obtusa. The sequence goes on along the minus strand of BSBK01007399.1, from coordinate 35,333 downwards.
CTCTCAGCCGTCTGATAATCTTAGTAGAAGTAAGAGGAACTGCTGGCTCTGCCTTAGCGGCTGGCATATCGATATCCTGTGCTGGCTGTGCTAGCTGATCTGCCCGTGATGAAGTACTAGCCCTGTGCGCCTTCCAACGTCTGACCTCAGCACCCAAATTGAATGTATCATCTGCACCTGTACCACCTACAAACTGCTTAGCTACTAGAACCTCATCTGTAGATCCTACTCCACCTAGTGTGCCACTCTCACCTCTGCTCCATCTCTGTGTCCCAGAAGATGTACCTATTGTAGATGTAGACAAACGTGGAGGCCTCACATGTCCTGATGCTCTCTGTGTAGGAGCAATAGCTCTCTGCCTCGGAGGAGTAGGGTGTACCACCTGTGGTCTCGGTCCTGCTCTCATAGGAGCCCCTATAACATCCATCGCCTCCTCCATGGAGGGTATCAACTCTGTGGGATCAAAAAATTAGTGGATCCTGTGATCAGCACACCATGTGACATATGCATCTGTGACCCCAGCATCAACCACCTATGGAAGGTAGTCCCAATCCCTACCAATGATGTGACTATACTCATCAGTACATAAGGAATAACTGAGCCGTGGTGTCCATCCGAGCCCTATCTCACGCACAATGCGGGCATAAGTAGCATACTCCTGCGGGACATCCTGGATGCGTCCATACTGACACCAGACTCTGGTAATCAAAAATCTCTCCAAGATGGTGGAGGTCCATCCAATCAATATCCTGCTCTAGTAAAAGAATGAAATCTGCTCTCTCGTAGTAGGCCAGGCCTCTATCTGTACATATGGTCTCCAGACCACAAAGGTCATATCATCTAAACACCGGTGAAAGTACTTAGTGTGTCCCATACGAATCTGTGTGACATACCCGGCATAAGCATATATAACAGGATCCTGTAGCTGTCTCTGTGACTGAAAAACTGGCCTCAAAACTGGGATATGCTCCCAAGCCCATATCTGAAGTACCAATGCTCCCAAAGCAAACGTCTTGCAGTCATGATACACGACCTCGTGCATCTCGGAATACAAGTGAGAAAGTAGACACTGACCCCAAGAAAGCTCAGTGGGTGTGGCCATCAAAAGGGCTACCATAGGTGCCCATCCCATCAAAAAGCCGCTCTGCTGACGGCCAGGCATGATCAACTCTCCAATCATCCCCATGATGATGCACTCTAGACGATGGGTCTGCCCATATCTCTGCACAAGTGTCTCCCAGGATATAGCACCAGTCAATTGGGTATCATCACCAAACAATCGTCTGAACACATGCAGACCCGCAGATCCTCCGCTGACATACTCCGGCCGATGAGGACTATGAAATGGAATACGTAAGATCCTATACACGTCCTTGGGTGTAACAGTGATCTCTCCTATAGGCAGGTGAAAAGTTTGTGTCTCCGAATGGTATCGCTCTATTAGCACCGTCAGTAGGCCATGATTTACCCTAATATCGGGTAAATGTATCAAATGCTCAAAACCACATGTGGCAAGATGCACTCTCATCGGGTTTGGCAATGAGACACAATCTCTGGGTCGCAGGATAAGAATGGCGAACATGTACATCAGGATATGTGACCTAAATCATTGAGAAACAGGGTGTTTTATCAGAAATTCAGTTGAAAATCAGGCCACACGCATCAGCATAGCACAGTTTCATATTTCATAAGGTGGGTCAAAGTGTCCGCGATCAAGTAGAAGGATCAGAAAAATAAAAAATTGGACCTAAGACTGAGTTTTTAGCTCACTGTTTTTCAAACGACATTCCAGACTGGTGTCAAGTGTCGTACGACACTCTACAAGAGACCATACGACACTTTATGGTCATACGACACTGTTCCTGGACTCATATGAGTTTCGAGGGACCCGATGAAATGTCGTACAACACAAGGGTCCCTCTCATACGACACTGGGGCAGTGATGAAATGACAAAGGAAATAGAAATGAAACGTCGTACGAGTCTGGACCGAGACTCGTACGAGTTTCTACACATGCAAAATTCAAAATCTAAAAACGCGTATGAAAACTTGAAAAAAAGCTATAAATCATCAAAAACATGCATTTTCAAAGGGGAAAAGAGGTCCACCTACCGGATGTCTGTACTGCCGAGGTCTGTCATGTCGCCGACTGTGCTCAAATCAATGTGAACTCACAGGTACCTTCAGTTCTCGCTGGTCTGTCATTTTCTCGCTCAAAGGGCTCCACAAAATCTCTAAAGTCAAAAGGTTGAAATGAATTGAAAATGACCCTTCCGGCCTTTATATAGCTTTTGACCTAATTTTTAAAAGTGCTCTATTTTCCATGAAAATTGCACCCCTGGCTAATTTCGATGTTCTGAATCTATTTTCGGGATCAAAATTGAAATCTGAGATCATTTATTATGTCAAAATTGTGATTTAAAATTTTTGGGACCAGGACGGTCTACTGCTTGCATAATCGACCTTCGATCATCACAGAAATCTCGCATTCAACTTAACTGATTATCTTTCATCAAACTATCAAAATTTCAACTTGGTCAACCATGGTCAACTCATGGTCAAACCTAGTCAAACTTGGTCTTCAGGACCTCCAAACGATGCAGAATGCATTCTCGGACGTGTATAACCACTTCTCAAATCAATTCACATGCTTCTAAACCATTCAACACTGACTTTTCTTGTCAGATTTCAATTTTAATCCCGAAGGGGGCATGGTATTGCACATCATTCATAGTCTGTAACTCAAATTCTATCGATCAAATCTATCAATATCTTTCATTAGTGATCAAGACAATAACCACATCTAGTCGTTGATTCATCAAAAGTCCTCATCGCTCGGGGTAAATCTATCATCACTTGGGGCATATCAGATTCATCGATCCATGTCAATCTGGTATTCTCTTTATCTTGTAATCTGTATCAGCTTTTTCGCAACCATCGGTTCATCAGTGTTATTTCCTTGGTTCTTCAACAACTGAAGGGTTCGGATGTGATACTTGCTAGTTCTGCTAAGACAATCGAGTCTAGAACGGGTCACTCACTTCTTATCAATCCTCAAGTTCAGAATCAGGCATTTTGACACTTTTTCGCAATCTTCGGTTCATCGCTGCTATAGTGAACATTATCTCTGGTCATTCAGGACCTAGTATCTCAATATCTCTCAATCAGTTTCTACCTTGAGATCGGTTAATCTTTTGAATCAGTTTCATATCTTTATCATACACAGACTATCTTTGAACCACTGCGCTTCGCACAGTAATTCAAAGAGGGGCAAAATGTAATACCCCAAAAATGGGCTATAAGTTCATTAACCTCCTACATCGACAAATCGAACAAAATCGACATCAAAGTCCTAACCTAAGGCACATCTGAACATCATCGAATCCTAATTGATTATCTTAAATTCTGCATTGGGGAATATTTCTAACAATATTCCTAATTATCTTAATTATCTTTAATTTAATAATTATTTGGCGATAAATCACTTTTATCCTAAGTTTCATTAATTGAATATTTTCATATTTAATTAATTAGATTTAATATTTGCCACTTAATTGTTTAATTAAATTTAATTCTATCTATTATTAATTATATTATTTAATTTTGACAATAAATCCAATATCCTATGAATAATTGATTAAATCTTTATTTAATTAATTAAAGCAAATTGTCATTATTTAATAATATAGTTTTTAATAAAAGTCTGAATAAATAGTTAATTAACCCATAAATTAATTATTTATTTTCAAAAATCAGTTGAGTTGAGGATAAATCACTTTATTTATTTATTTAATTCTTAATTATCATGCACATTCAAAAGAAATAGTTAAACTCCAAATCAGAAAATCAATGCAAGTGTTGACTTTTTGGAACTCAACATCCTTTTGGAGTTCAAAAAGCTGATCTAAACTCTAATTTGAGTTAAAAAGTTGTTTTTGCATGTTTTTGCATGATTTTGAGAATTGATTATCTTGCATGATCAGATAACTCAAAAATCAACCTGAGTTATTTGAGTGATTTATGGCTTTCCTCCATGCACCTCCAAAGCCCGGGATTTCTATAAATTAAGGCTTCATCTCTTAGCAAATCATCTCATATTTTTGCACAACTACGCTGTTGAATTGGAATTGAAGAATCAAAGCTCTTGCGAATCGACACTTATTGTGAGATCAATCTTGTTTTTGGCACTCATTTAGCATTCATTGTTAGCTCAATTTTCCTAGCATAGAATTCATAAGCTTTCATATCATTGTTAGATTAGCATTTCATATCAGTTTTCATTTAGCATTTATAGCATATCAGTCTATCATTCTTATTGCATAGAAAATCCAAAAAAATAGCTTAATTGCATTTATATCTCATATCTAGATCAATTGCATTCAAAATCTTTCATTTAGGTGTCGTCTAGGTCACTAATCTCGATAACAATCTGAGAACAGCAATCTCGCACTTATTAGAAGGCAGTAAATCGCATGATTAGTTTAGCTTTCAATTTCGCATGATTTTGATTATCACTAACCTCTAATGTTTTACTGAAGTGTTGTGTCATATAGATCAGGTACAATTTTCACACACACAATTCATATTTTATGATGAGACCTTTTGAGCATATGTTTGATTCATAAAACTGGTTTATGAAAGTTGGTAATTGATTTACATTATCAATAGGACATTCTTACTATATATATTTACATGATTATATTATGAAGATGATTCATTCTTGTTTTACAATATGGAGTAATGATTATTCTGGAGCTAACCTTACTAATCCATTTATGCTTTGGTATTAAAATTGTTTGATGTGCTTATGGCATGAGGAGAGGTAGTCATAGTCACTCCTACAGGAGATCCACATGATGTCGCACTCTCCCTCCTTGCTTTCCACTATGTTGTATATATGTTGGTATATATGTTATCTCAGCTTGATGATGGAGGATGTAGGTACCAAGCATCGACTTCACCTAGCTACATAGGTCTGAGTGTGCCTTCAAATCCTCGAACGTTGTTGTGTGGAGATATTTCTAAGATACTCTCAAGGATTCCCTGCTGGCTTAGGTTCATGTTTAGGAAGTCACCTTAGCTTGGGGGTTTGATAAGTATTTATGAATTTCTTGATTTTGGAGATTTATGTTTTAGAGTGTGTTTTCTGTATTCTTTATGTATGTTAAAGTATTATGTTTTTCTATATTTTAAATATATATTTGGATGTATGTGGTTTAATTTATTATATGTGTATGTATATATGGGTGCATACATATATACTTACGTATATATAAATATACTTATATAGTTATGTGTTTGTTTTGTATGTGTGAATGTATTTTATGATAATAGAGTAATAATGTATTATATAATAAAAAATAAAATGATTATAAATCATTTTCTCTTTTTGAGTAAAACCTTTAAGGACACATTCATATGTAGGAATATCAAATAAGATCTTAGTAATGTTTTTTTTTTAAATAAGTTGTTTTTCTTTTACTTTACACATGTTCCTTATGAGTTCCCTGTGGGGACATTACATTTGGTATCAGAGCCCTAGGTTGCTACATTGGGAGCTCTAGGGTCTATTTGTGTTTAACTTAGTCTCATCTTCTCATTAATTAAGAGCCAACTAGATGCCTATACTTATGTTGTATCACTCTTCCAAGATGCCTCCCAACACCATGGAGGATCCAAGGAGAGAGCTCAAGATTCTCCCTCATCATCTCAACAAGAAAGCTATCATGGGGAATATGTGGGAGAAAAAAATCTGAGTAATGACTCTGAGGGGTCTCAAATGAGATAAATAAGATAACTTATTTTGCTAACGCTAGAACCCATCGAAAGAAAAGAAAACCCTGAGGAAGAAAACCATTCTTACCTTTATGATAGGGGTAGAAATATAAGACCTAGGTTGTCTCACTAAGAACCCTAGAACTCATACTTGGCCTATTCATAATACTTGAATACATTGTGCTTCTTCTTTTGATTTTTTCCTTATATCAAACTAATGAACTACAACTGATTGAATACCTGAATGACTTGAAGATCAGTGATTAGATATCACCGAGTTACTAAAATGATATGTAAGATAATTAAATCAGTCATTATGTAGTCATTGATGTCAACTAGTTTTGATGGTACTTATCATGTAAGTTACAAACATCTGAACATCTATAAAAAGAGAGAAAAGATGAAGAACTGAGATATCTACATGGAGAAAGATGGATATGATAGATGAGGATAAGGAATAATTTGGGTAACTTATTGATGAGTCTATGATCTCATATTATTAACTTGATTATGTTGCATTAATCTATTATGAAGAAGGAAGAAAAATTGTACAAGACAATATGGTTGGTAAATGAAGACTTTACTATACACCAAGCCAGTGTAGTGTATACTGAGTGACATTATTAACCGAGCTTGTATTCGCTGATGCATTTCTTTGTTAACTGAGTATGGATGAAAGTATTAAATGCATAGTTTAGCTGATAGAAAATGATGAGTTGGAAATTGTTATGATTTCTAGATTGAAGATAAAGTTTGTTATGAGATCTACGGCTAACAAAATTTGGAGAAGATCTAAAGGATGGAATTGAAACATGTTATTGACACAACTGTCAAGGAAGGTTTAAGAGGCAAAATCAATGAAGAAGAATAAGCGGCAAAATATGATGGTTGATATGAAAATGGTTTATCTCTTTATATAAGAGATATGAGCTTCTTTATTGAAACATGCCAAAAGAAAGAAGACTGCAAAGATTTCACATGAATACAGTTTCATGCATGCCTGATCAAACTGGTTGAAGGAGAACCAAACTGTAGAACAATACCGAGTGTCAGAGAGCTATTATCGAGTGAAAGTAAGTTAAGGAAATGAATTGAAATATTGATCAGAGGATTTGTATGGGCTTAGAATAGATCTGAACACTTGTAAATTGAGTTGTATTGTAATCAGATCAACTACTGTTTCAATTTAACCATTGATATAGAAAATCTCCTAACCGAGTGGACTTAACCATCTTATGTTATGCCCCTATGTCATTCAAGGAATGTACATTGTTATCTTATTGACCCCATAGTGAATGTTGGTCAAAAGTTAATTTTTATTCCTAAATCCTCTAACAAGGTCACACTTAACAGTTTGTTTGTAACGTTTAACAGGGTTGGCTCTTCACTGAGCTCACTTCAAAAGAGTGAAAATTATTTTGGGTTACCAGTCCCAGGTGGTTTTTCCCTTAGCAGGTTTTCCACGTTAAATCATTGTGTTATGTGTTTCTATAATGATTGTTTTATTGTCATACTTTACATACTACATATTTGATTTGGTCGGTAATCACGTTGAGTTAATTAACTGGTACTCAGTAAATGGCACAAACAGTTTAATAGTTTATGTTACCAAGCTGTAGAATTTATTAAAATTGTTTTGAGTGTTACATCTTTGTATTTGGGACTATAGGATAACTGATCTAACTGATTCACCCCCCTCTTAGTTATTCTAACACAAACTTGAGTACTAGACATAAAAGGGTATGTTTTCTATAATCCCAATACATTATTTTTCAAGAGTACATCCTTCTTCAAGAGATGAATATCTAAATAGATTACTTATGTTTTGTATTGTAAGATCTATGCAGTTCAAATAGATGTATTTATAAAATAGATATGAATTCTTGATACTTGGGTGCCGTCTTCTTATTGTAATCCTAGTTCTAGAATATCTCAAGGAATTGTAAGGTAAGTTGTTTTGTAGTTGATCTTATCTCCTAATCCTATCATGCTATCATAAATGTTGTCAAAATAGTTTCCAAGTTGATTTGAAAAGTTAAATGCTTTACTTTCCTATAAATGCTAATTAACTTCATGATTTGTCTGATTATTTAAGCTAGTTAATATGAAATTACAAGTCATATTTGAAGTGTTTTATACTTATAGCAAAAAGTAGGACATGATTATATGGATACTCATGTTCCTAGGACTGAAGGGACTATAATATGGCATGATTATAAAACATGTTTAGTATGTTCATATAAGAGTTTGGAATCTTGTATTCCTTCCTTAAGAACTTAGGAATTTATGAATTTATATTGTCCTTGAAAATAAAATAACGTGTTGAAATTAGATAACTTTTGATATTTCATAGATATGGTAAGATTAAGAAATATCACCCTCTCACATACCTTCTTAAAGTAAAGAAATTGAAAATAAAATAACAAAATCTATTGTTGATAATCAAGTGTGTTGCTCCCTTCTTTTTTTCTCAAGGAATACGTTTAAAGGACTAAATTTCTTAATGTGTCATGGAGAGAAATGTGCTTAATTAGAGGAAACCCTTGGGTAAAGGACCTATGTACCCAAGGTTTTGTAATAAATAGGACTGTAATACACACTTCATTGAAAGGAAAAGTGTTTTATTTATATGGTAAGAATTTTGAATTATATGTGATCCACGTTAGTGGTGTAAATTCAACTGATGTAAATCACCAATTTTAAGGGAAGACTACGATGCTAATTAAATGAGTTATTGTATCAGTATAAAAGAAAGGAAAATAGACTACTTGTCTTACATTATTAAAATAATAGTTTCCTTAAAAAGAATCTTAGTAAGTGTACCTTGTTGCTAGATGCCTAGTAAGGGAATTAGGATTTTAATGAATACCATGAAAATAAGTTTGTTTAGTAATTAGACACTTAATTGGCATTATGTGCATGAAATGCCAGTTGAAACTAACATTGTTACTAGTATAAAGGCATGATGAGTCATTATGAAATAAATAGCTATATGTTTATTAGAGTAGATTTCAGTTAAACTTTAGATCTTTCTTAAAAAGGAAATATTAGAAGAATATGTATACTTATGTGATGCTATACATGAGTCATATTGATGATGTGTATAAGGATAATAATACATGTGGTTACTCCTTAATGTGCTCCTATCAGGATAACTGTGAAATTTATGTGCATTAGGCTAGTGGGTTGAAAGTGTTAATGAAAGAATTGATTGAATAAGAGGGTAGTCATAGGACTCATGTATCTCTCTCTCTATTGATGAATCTATGAATCTTTTTGAAAAATAGTAAATTCAAACAAACATTTCATATCAATGTTAGAATTAGATATACTCAAACAAAATCTTCATATCAATGTTAGAATTAGATATACTCATAAGAAACTGTATGACTTATTATGAATTTCAAGGATGTGAAATAGGCTATGTAGCTAGTTAATAAGTAAGAGTTGATATGAAACTCTAGCTTAAAGAATCATGTTGAAATTCCTTAGAATTCTCTTTATGAGTATGGGTATTATTTGCTGGATATAATACTAATAATTGTTATAGTAGAATCATAAAAGGTATCTTAGATTACATTCTTTGAAGAGTGTGTGTATTCAGTCTTGCATGTAAGTTTGATGTTAGTTATTCTCCTACAATAACACCTTTTAGGGGAAAAAGTAAATTTTTTTCATCAAAGAGATCTATTTTTTTGTCTCATCTGAAAGGTTACTCACAAAACTATGTGTTGATGTATATGGCCAAATTTGAATATTTATAAGATTTTAGTTTTAAAATGTTTACAAAGGTAGATGTGTAATAGTAGTATCTTATGTAGTCCCATTGAGAAAGAAATAACCCCCACATCAATTTTGTATTTAGTTCAGAGCATTAATTTTGGACCCAAATTCTTAATTGCAAGTCACCTTTGGGAATTTTTAAATATGTCTTGTTATTGGAAGAACTCCTAACTCTTGAGGTGTAAATTATACCAAATATATCAATGTTAGACCAAACTAGAAATATTTGCAATATTGTTACTATTATGAATGATCATTAGCTTAGTAATTTTTGACTTCCAAGAGTAAGTTGAATCTTAGGGAGGGATGATGGAATGCCCCTCCAACCCTAACATGTCTTGGATATGCTCACTAGAAGGTAGGAAGTGATATATGTGATTGTATGGTTATTTTTATAAGAGAATGATCCTTCTTGAGGAGTTTTCTTAACCCAACTCTCTTCCAACCACTATAACTTCACATTCTAATTTGGGAAATGATAAAATATTATATAGGTATGTCCCTTTATATCTTCTTATGTGTCAGTGATATTTTAGGAACTTGATGTGAAGGGATCACCTGACAGATCTATATGTTCCTTTATGAGATGCTTATTATCAATGTTTATGATTATCTTAGGTTATTTGGTTATAATCACTTAAGGGTTAATTTTTTTACCCACTCTGATGATGCTACTTGTTATACTTGAGACTAGACATGATTGTGATATTTTAGCATTGCGGACTATATGTTTCCTCTATTATAGACTTAGGTGACGATACCTCAACTGCATGAGAGGATACAGGCAGACTTAGAGCTGCATATCCATATTTATTTGTAGGCTTGTAGGGTCAAGCCTTATTCTAGGGGGAAAGGATGCAACACTCACCCTAGTACCCTGACAAGATTATTACATTTAGTATAATAGACTCTATGTTTGGTTATTCATATTTTATGATGAGACCTTTTGAGTATATGTTTGATTAATAAAATTGGTTTATGAAATTTAGTAATTAATTTACATTATCAATAGGACATTCTTCTTATATATATTTACATGATTATATTATGAAGATGATTCATTCTTGTTTTACAATAAGCAGTAATGATTATTCTGGAGCTAACCTTACTAATCCATTTATGCTTTGGTATTAAAATTGTTTGATGTGCTTGTGGGATGAGGAGAGGCAGTCGTAGTCACTCCTACAGGAGATCCACATGATGTCGCACTCTCCCTCCTTTCTTTCCACTATGTTGTATATATGTTGGTATATATGTTATCTCGGCTTGATGATGTTAGATGTAGGTACCAGGCATCGACTTCACCTGGCTACACAGGTTTGAACATGCCTTCAAATCCTCGACCATTGTTGTGTGGAGATATTTCCAAGATACTCTCAAGGATTCGTTGTTGGCTTAGGTTCCTGTTTAGGAAGTCACCTTAGCTTGGGGGGTTTGATAAGTATTTATGAATTTCTTGATTTTGGAGATTTATGTTTTAGAGTGTATTTTCTTTATTCTTTATGTATGTAAAAGTATGCTTCTTTTCTATATTTTAAATATATATTTGGATATATGTGGTTTAATTTATTATATATGTGTATGTATATATGGGTACATACATATATACTTACATGTATATAAATATACTTATATAGTTATGTGTTTGTTTTGTATGTGTGAATGTATTTTATGATAATAGAGTAATAATGTATTATAGTATTAAAAATAAAATGATTATAAATAATTATCTCTTTTTGAGTAAAACTAGCTTGCCTAGGGGTTTTGAACTCGAGACCTCCTAGGAGTTAGGCTAGTTAGTTTCCATTTGGGCTATTTGAGTTATTTGATAATCTTATTTATCTTTATTATATAAATGGTTTTTGTAAAGTAAAATAAGTAATAAAAATAATAAAACATTTATTTAAGGCTTACGGAGTTGTTTAATATTTGTAACCAACTATAGTAGTTGGAGAAGTTACTTCCCATAAAGCAACTCCTCCAACCACAAGGTTGGATATGAATATTTGGAGGAATGGAGAGATTTGGGAGGAGAAAAGAACAAATAATATCATGGAGATCTGGTTATGGAAATTCTAAGAATAGATATTTCAATTTGAAAATGGTGTTACTCAACAAAAGTTGAGGAAGATAACAGTGTTTTATTTTTCTGATAAAATGGAGAAACAATTGTTGCAAGAAACATACAGTCATTATGCAGAGGCCGTATCTCTCTAACCAACTATTGGATCTTTCTAAGTTTTTAATTTGTTGGTAAGAACCCAATTTCATCACTTCTCACCCAAGAGATCGAAGAAATATAATGCGGTTAAAAAGTTATAGATCTCTATGTGCGGGTCTATCTGAGAGGACAGCAAGGAGGAAGTTGGAAAAGATTTGGGGATTTCTAGAAGAATTTGAGTAGATTATCTCATAGAAGAAAATTTGGAATTAAAATATTTAATTGGAGATGGGAGAAGCTCAGAGAGGAAGAGGGTGTTTTTTTTCATAAGAATTTAGAAATTTTTCCCAGAAGGCCAACCATTATCCTAAAGCTTGGAAGATGGTGTTGGTTGATACAAGTGTTGTGATTGCTCAACTTTGGAAGGGATTCTCGGGAGGACTCCAGGTAGGATTTGGAACTAGGAAGAATCACCTTCTTTCCTGTATGTTTTTATATGTGTGTGTTTTCATGAAATATGTAATGTGTTAGAATGATTTTTAAAACTCTGTGGTTGTATGAATCAATAAAGTAATTAATCTATTGTAAAAGTATATTGGTTACAGGAAGTTGTGATACATGTATTTGTAAGATTTCTTGGGAAAATATCTTCCTATAAGTTTATTAGAGTTTATATGATTGTACTTAATGTTCTTATGGTCTGCAAGTATCTATTGCTAAATGAGGTATTGATTTGGTTTTGTTGATGGTAATGTGTAGTGTTTTCGGGTAGAATGTTGAATTAAATGATAGTATATCTCTTCCAAATTTCTTCCTAGGAGGGTTATGGTTATATATTTGGATGTTATTAAGTATTTTTCTATGTATATATATGGTTTAGGGAAATTTAAGGAAGTATTAGGAAGATATGGTTGAGGTTTTTCCTTCATGTTTTTTATGCATATTTTTAGTTATGAATCCTTCATTTGTTTAACTCCTGTTTGATTTGATCATTTTGGGCTTGGATTTTGGCCTGTGACACCTACATTTTTGCTCACAAATTTGGTCTACATCATTTCACCCATGAGAATGTTAAATTAATGCATGAGGTGATTCACAATGTTTTATTTAAGGTGTCTTATTTTTGACATCCTTTATATGATTCTTATTATGCATATGTATGAGGTTAGGACTCATCCTGAGGGCTGAGTGTGTAGGAGAGTTCCCTAAACCTATGATTTAGAACATGTGAAGTGTTTCCTTGTTCTTTTGGATTTTGTTGGGATAGGGAACTAGGAACCCTAGGTGAGTGGCTCACCATAGGTTTTGGAATCCAAAGTGGTTGCCAGATGATCCTATGGGTGAGTTTGTAATCAAGTGATAACCTTAAAGATTAACTTGGGAAGGGGGGATTTCAAAAGACAATGAAAGAGAATATAATAAGGCCACACAGACCTGTTGGAGTACCAGCACCATGAGTAACTTCCAGGATGGATCCCTAGTCATAAAGGGGGGACCGGGGTTACATGGTTACCAGGAAGGATCCCAATACACAAGTTGTGTGATGACACTCACTTAGGTGGTATCCGAGAACCTTAACCTCGGTGTTATAGTATGGCGATGTTTTATATTCTTTACTAGTCTTGCTGTTTTGAGTTTTGGTTTCTTGATGTATTTGGGCCTTAGATTGCCTTAGAGTCTTGCGAGTACCTTGGTTCTATCTTCTAGCATGGGGGGTGGAACTTCACTAGTTTCACATGGTTGGGTGGCAAATATCTTCTGAGGTATCGTTCGTGGTTCGTGTCTTGGATTGGATTCATATTTATTCCTTGGTGAAGATATCCTTTATTGTATCATGTATCTTTATCTTTTGTATTCAAGATGCAAAGATGTATTGTAAGCCCTTGGGAAAATTGATGTAATTATCTCTCTGTATTTAGTCCATGTGATGTTATTGTAATTGAAATTGAAATTGTAAGAAAGAAATGATAGAATATGGGAGGGGTAGTTTATGAATATCAAGAGGAAATGATTATTTGGAATCAAAAAACTATAATGAATTAATGTAGTTGTGTACCTTCTACCCTATCTCTCTTTGAATCATTGAAATGGAAAAATAGAAAGCAAGGGTTGTAAATTGAAAGCTACGGTTGTAAATTGAAAGCTATCTATGTTTTGGAAGTACAAATGAATTATGTGTAGATAAGGTTAATGGTAAATAAATGTATGAAATAAGAAATGTGCTATTTGTTTCTATCTCATTTCTAAAAGTTGTATGTTATGAAAAGTAGTTAAGGAAATGAATTCATTAACATACTTAATTGTATCAATGAATCTAATGTTGGTAACAGGCTTTAAGGGAACCTTTAAGGACACATTCGTATGTAGGAATATTAAATAAGATCTTAGTAATGTTTTAAAAAAAAATTAGTTATTTTTATTTTACTTTAGACCTGTTCCTTATGGGTTCCTTGGTGGGGACATTACAGACTGCCTCAGGGGGCTAGCACTGTCATGGTAGTGCTAGCTGCCCACGACAGCTGTCATATGACAGCCAGGGGGCCCTGCCCTAAATTTTTGTTGGCACATTTATATGTATAATAAATTTAATTATTAATTTATATGTTATATTAAATGAAAATATATATATATATATATATATATATATATATATATAAGTTTTTGAATATTTATTTGAATATTAAACTATGTCAGTCAGCATTAAATGTTATTGATTGAAATAGAACTAATTAATAGTGGTATTATTATTATTTAATAATAATATTAATGATTATTTCTAATTTTATTTAAATAGAATTGGGTGATTAAGTTGATTATTTTTAATTAGATTTATGATGAAATTACTAGAACCGGTTTATTTTAATAATGTTATAAATTGATTTATTGGGTGTTAGAATTTAATTCGATAATTGTAATTATAGTATATTAGTGATTATTGTATGCACCCTAAAATGGTCGCCTAGACTTTGGGCCCCATTTTATTCAATTTACCAAATATCAATTCTTGAATCAATGCTTTGCAACATATTCGAATCAAACTTCTTGATCAAATTGTAACTATTTCAATTTTCCCCTAAAGTTTGAATATTTCATTAATTTTATTTAATTAATTAAGAAAAATAAATCCCTTTTAAATAAATAAAATAATATTATTTATTTGAAATAAATATTCCTTAAATGAAATAAGGTTATTTAATTAAAATTCATTTTTAATTAAATGGTTTTATTTTATTTCATTAATATTTATCTTTAAATTATATAATTTTATTTTATTTAATTAGGAGAGATATTATTCTTTTAAATTAAATAAATAAAATATCTTCTCAAATATCTCTTGTGATGGAAAAAGAAAAAAATTGATTAATAAAAGAAATAAAATAAAAAGAATTCTATTTTCCTACAAACTTGCTAAAATCAAATGTGTTTCCTCTTTCGCATTTATCCCACATTACTGCTGAATTTGCATTCAAAATCCACATTTTGTTATAAAAGGAGCCCTCTCCTTCTCAGTTAGGATCCCGAATTTTCATATCGTAATTACGCTGCAAGTTTTCATAGAGCTTTGAGATCCATTATTGCATATAGATTTTTATCTCTTGTAGTTTCATTTAGATTAATTTCATATTTAATTTCATAGATTAAATCTTGAATTGTTTAGATCTTGCATTGTTATTTGTTTTCATAGTTAAATTTACTTTCAAGTATTGCATTGTTATCATTTAGTTTAGCTTGCATTTACATTTTTAGCTGCATGCATGAACAAGATTCATGGAGATTAGCATTCTTGCTTCTGCTGTTTGAATCTCTCGTTCCGAATGTGTACTTGCACGAGTAACTGGGTCGATCTGAGGGCCTCAACATCAAATCTCTACACACAATCGGATAGAGAGCTGTGGGTCGGTTTGCGAGGACTCATTATTGAGTATCCTTGCATATAAGGATTCACAGAAGTGTCACATTTTCCTGATACATTTTGGCGCCCACCGTATAATTGATCTGCAAAGTATAATTTTTTTTTTATATACAATCAGTCTCAGTCAAAATGTGAATTTAATCTGCTTATTTCATAGAAGTTGCAGATAGGCTCAAATCCTCACAACATGCATCTTACGAACCATAAAAAAGTTTTTTTGTTTGGTAGAGAAATTTACAAAAGTTGGCTTCTTATGAACAATGTTTGTGATTATTTGATTCAGATTTGGATATTACATATGTCGACAATACTATTGTGGTTATTGGTGTAAATGTTTATTTCAATTCAGAATAGCTTTCGAACCATTTTCTGCAAATTTTAGAATCACCGAGAAAGCTTGGAGATAGCATAAGAGTACATTGCAAATTTGATCGATTTTATTGCTATTATTGCGCTTTGCTATTTGTTGTTATCAAAATAGACCCGAAAACCCGGTTCATTTCCATCTCAAATAACATAGAAAACCTTGTTTTCAGAAAGAGCAATTCAGTCTTTGTAAAATGCCTATGCTATGACTTGAAATATTTAGAGATCATTCAGTGTTTGCTTTGTAGAACTTTGCTCTGATGAGATCTATAGACGTCAGTGGACTTGGACCGTTGTATCATCACATTCCAGTTGCCTATGCTTTCGTTTCAAATTTGAAGACTGGAATATTTGATGTTTGAATGTTTGAACTATTCATATTCTAGATTGCCTGGTGCAAAAAAAAAAACTATTGTAGCCATTTCACATGCCATTTTCACTGCCATTTTCTCCGCTCTTTGTCTAAATACTTGTATTCTCAGTAGTTCTCAGTAGCTCAAAATTACTATGATCTAGACAAGGTGCTACATGGGTTAAATAGGCGGAGGTGGGTGGATTGGCAGAGTGGAATTAAGGCATGGGTACTGCTGAATGAATAAAGATTCAATTGTGTGGTATTGTTGTGTAGTAACTTTTTGTGCTTTTATAGTTTCTTCAATTGACATCAGAGTCTTAGATTGGGCACATTCTGAGACTAATCCAAAGCAGTCCAATCCGAATACAAATCCCCAAAGTATGTACAATACCAGTGCTAAACCATGGTTATATCTCACCGAATATTATCCTTCCTCCTCCATCTCAGCAACTTTTAAAACACCTACCTCCGCCTTCAAATACCAGAATGTAAATTAAATCTCAATAGACTTTCTTTCTCTGGCTATTCATTCTGTAGCGTCCAATTTGTTTTGAGGTTGAAGACAAGCTCTTGTTAAGTTTGATGGCAGGTTGCAGTCAAATTTAACCAGGGATTACATGGTTATCTGGTTAGAATAAAATTGCTTTGTTTTAAAAAGGTGTAAAAAGCATATCATTTTTAAACAATACCTACCGCATTATTACCAAGTAGTTTTAAATTGGTATGAAGTTAATTCACATTTAATGTTCAAACCTATATAGGTTGAATGGTTGTTTAGATCAACATTGAGGGTATTTCTTCAACGAATCCACAGATGCCTTCAATCGGTTCTGATTTGGAAGGTGGGCGTTTTGAAAGAATGAATTCAGAAGAACAGTGGGAGTTACATCCACAGTCGGATTGTCTCAAGAAGCAGATTTTGAATGAATGAATTCTTGCTTTTTCGCCTTTTCTAGTTTGAAATTCAAGAAGCAGATTTTGTATTTGAAACCATTGGATACACGAGTTTTGTCTTTTAGCTAGATTTTTTTTTAAGATAGCTTTTTTAAATAGCTTTTATTAATTAATTAGATTTAGATTTTTTTTTTTAATTAGTTAGAGCTAGTTTGTTAGATTTAATTTTTAATTACATAGATTCTTTTTTTTTATTAGATTTTTAGTTTTTAAAATTTAAATTAGATTTTTTTTAGTTTTTAAAGTTCAAATTAGATTTTTTTTAAATTTTGTTAATTTAGATTAGATTTTTTTAAAATTTTGTTTTTTAGATTACATTTTTTTTAATTTTATTAAATTTAGATTAGATTTTTTTTTAATTTTGTTAATTAGTTGTTAAATTTTAGTAATTTCGTTAGTTTTAGATTTTTAATTAAATTAGATCTTTAATTTTTCTTTTTGTTTGTTGTGGTAAGGAGCTAAAAAAAAATTCCTTTTTCTTGTGGCCATTTGCAGGTGCTTAAATTCTGGATTGTTGATCTTTGGACCTAAGGTACGTTCTCACAATCTATATAACACTTCATTTGGGCATAAAATTTACCTCTCATGTGTTTGGCTTGAGTGTTACACGCTTTCGTAGAACACATTTTCTTTTATGCTCTTAATGGAAAATAAATGAACATAGATTTGCTTTCATGCAAGTTTGTATTTAAAGTGAATGCATGTCTTTTAAATCGTAAGTATTTCTTGGTTGCAAATATCAAAACATCTCATTGAGTACTCTAGGGCATGGATTCATTCCTTGTTTACATGAAGAGTTAAATGCACCACTTTGTGGACTCACTTCATGTTTACTTGGAAAGTTAAATATTCCATGATTCAAACCCTCTTGTACTTATGAGTAGTATTGATTAGCAGTCTTAGATTACTTGTGATTGATCTAGATTGCTATCTTGGGTTATTGGACTCGCTAATCCGTCGGCCCCTCATTTCTGCCCCGTGGTTGCAAGGTCAGCACCACATTAAAGGGGAGGGGTCTACAGGAAAGAAGCGTTAATTGTTCCACTAGGCAACCCTTTTGTGCTTTCTGGAACTCACGTGTTTTCTAGGTTGTGGACTCGTTTGTAGCTTGTGTGAGGTGTTCAGTGTTCCACCTTGTGGACTCACCTCATATTTGCTCTAAGCGTTAAGTGTTCCACCTTTAGTGCTTTCCAATACTTTTTGATAGAGAATTACTTACTTTTTCATTTTTAGAAGGCCTGCTTGGGGATTTCATCACCTCAAGGGACGACCTTAACTCCCATGTTCCGATGGAGTATAAATATCAGGAGGTGAATCCAAAGACACCTCTCTTGGGAATGAGTTAGATTTCACTCTTGGCTAAGCCTCAAAGAACTTTATACCTTTGAGAAGTGAAGGAGGAGATTTGGGTTACCGTCTCCCCCCGACTGTGTGATTTCTGATTCTTCTCATCTATGGATTTGTGCCTCACGTACCTTGCGCATATCGAGGACACCCCTTAGAAAATCCATGTATATCCTTCTAGACAGCTTGCTAGGATGTTGTTGTGTTTTGAGTGCCTGCTAAAACATCTTCAAGAACATACACACGTAGCATCTTTAAGGAGTAGCATACTAAGTCACTATTCTTGTTCATGTGCAAGGTTGCTTTGCCCCTTGCTCATTGTTTGAAGACAATTGCTTGCTTGAACTCCCTAATTGCTGTCTTATGTGCTTGATACAAATCCGTTGATATACTTGCTTGATCTTTGAAAATGAACAAGAAACTAAAATCCTGAGTTCTCCGATTAGGTCACTTGTCCCGGTCTGATTAGGTGGCTTGTCCTAGTTTTAGAGACATGTTCTATATTTAGGGTTCTTGTTTCCTTGACCTTTTGAGTTAGTGATCCTTATCCCATAAGAAATTTTTCTTGATATTGGCAAATTAGGAATTGTTCCTGCCAAATAGATTAAAAAAAATTGACTCTTCGATAACACACTTGGAGAGTGCTAGTAATCTCTTCATCCACCCATTTTCCTCACATTCAAATTTAGTAATTTGTGTAAGTCATCCTCCTGATCCATACGTGCTAGGGTATTCACCCAAGAATTGAGCACCTTTGTGGCAGTGTTGGTTTGCACCTATTTGCAACAGTTCTATTTCACCATTTCTCTCGGACAAGAGAAAACTTTTACTATCCTAGTCTAGTATTGACATTTCCTAGAATTGTCTATTTGTCTGAACTCTCCCTTTCATGTCAGTAACAACAAGATATCAAGTGAGCCAAGGAAAGTGACCTCAGATAGTCTTTAACCAACTACCCCCAGTTCAAACTTGTCAAAAGAAAAAGGAAAAGGAACCAATATTTTACCAGTCACCTAGGAGTAAGTATGAAACCTGGTTTGACCCAAAGAGCCATTTTAGTGATTTGAGTACCCCCTCAGCACCTTCCCACTTAGGTATGGATATGATTTATACCATGACTCAGTGGGAGTGGGAAGCTATGGATCAAACCCTTGATGATATCTATGAAAGACATAGAGACAAAATTTTGTTTGGTAATTCCTCTCATGATGCTCAACCTAGTTCACCCCTCATCAGCACTAGGTACCTAGATGCACATCAAAGAGCTGAAAGGAATGAGAGATGAGCTCACCCAGAATAATGGTCACAACACGAAGACCAAGATAGTGAACCTGGTGATGCTCATGTCAATGCAACGTATACCAATGATTTTTACAAACATTCAAGACCAAATTCTCCACTTCGAACAATGTCAAGGCATACAAGTGAGAGGCTAAAAATAATTGAGCAGGAAAAATAGGCTGCAAAAACTGAACAAGCTACAAAAGAAGAAAAACTTAGGCTTTTAGAAGAGGAACAACGAGCCTTGTTGGAAGTAGAGAGAAAAGCATTCCAAGCAGAGCAAGATAGGTTGTTAGCCCAACAATTAAACACTCAATTCAACAACTAGGGTGCTAATAGTGGAAATAATAATTCTTCTCCCTCCACCCCTTCCAGAAGACCAAGAAGCAGAAGGTGGTCAAGAACCCCTTCTAGATCTCCTAGTCTTAGAGGAAGAAGGGCCTCTCAGTATGCTCACTATAGGAGGCAAACCCCTCCCAGAAACTCAAGACCACACTCCCAACATGTACATCATGTTTCCCAACATGGAGGTGGTAACTCACATTATGACCTTTATACTCAAGACTTTATGCGAATGCAACAAAAGCCTATCTTCCAACAGTATGTGGATAAGTATTTGGAACAAAACAAAGATAAATTCTTGGAAAGTCTAATCAACAAGGGTGCCAAAGTCCCTTATAATTTTGATGTGGAAAACAAAATAAAAAAGCAAAATCCCTCTCAAGAAGAAGAAATCTGCCAAATGAAGCAAATGATGGAGAAAATGATGCAACCTAAGAGCTCATTCTCACTAGACTCAATTTGTCCTAATCCATTCAACAAGAGTGTGAGTATGAAGGATTTTCCAAGGAGGGTGGAATTCCCTCAATATGATAAATATGATGGTAATGGTGATCCACATGACCATGTGCACCAATTCTATACTATGAGCTTTGAATTCCATCAGGATGATTCCTATTTGATGAGGTTGTTCCCTAGAAGTCTTAAAGGACAAGCAATGGAATGGTTTACCAATATCACTCCCCCTGTCAAGACATTTAGAGAGCTTGTTCATAGATTCATCCAATACTTCGCATATAATCTGTCAAGATCTGTTACTATGTTGGACCTATGTAACTTGAAACAAAATTAGGGGGAACCCTTTGTTACTTTCTTGCAAAGGTGGAGAAGACAATGCTCTCGGTATCCTAGGATGATCCATGAGGATGAAAAGATTGGCATTCTTGTTAGTAACTTGGTGCCTGAAATGAGATATGAGATCAAAAAGATAGTCTTCAATTCCTTTGATACCATGATTGAAACTGCATGCCACATTGAGGATGTTCTAAAAGAACAAGGCATTTTGACCAAACATAGCAACAATGGCAACAATGGTCAGCACAACAACAAGGATAAAGGGAAGAACAACAATTGGAACAAGAATAAACAAGTTGTCAATGACAGAGTTGTAGACTCTCCCCAACCTAAAGATCAAGGTGTCCTTCACTTGTCCAGTGCAGTTCAAGCTATGAAGCTCAATGCACCTCCTCAACAAGAGAGAAAACCAAGATATCCTGAGAGGCCCAAAAAGGAGAAGCAAAAATTTACCAAATTGGGTGACTCATATGAGGATGTTCTCAAAACTCTCATTGCTAACAACTTGGCACATCCTCAGGATCCTGCAAAACATTACATCCCTGACATTAAGCCACATTGGTGGGATGAGAGGGCTTTCTGCACATTTCATAATGGCATTGGGCATACCATTGAGAATTGTTGGAAACTCAAGCACATTATCTAAGATCTCATTGAAAATGGAAAGCTTAAGGTGGATGGACTGAACACCAATGCTGATCACAAAGCATTTAAAGAGCCATTGCCTAAGTATGACAAGGGGGAAACCTCTAAACCAAAGGATGGCAAAGCTGCAATCAACTACACTTACACAACATCAAAAAATGTGATAAACATGCTTGAAGTTGTGGAGCCAAGTGTTAATATGATGAGGATTAAGGACCCGCATGGTTATGACTCTCCCCCCATTTTTGACAAAGAACCTATTGTGGTGCTGAGAGGTCCTCATTCTAGGTTATCTTCTCAAGCCCTTAATGCTATTACCAGGAGTCAAGGCCCTATTGTTCTTAGAGGTCCTAGTTCAGGTCCATCCAATAAACCCAAGAAAGTGGCATCCAAGAATGCCACCAAGTCTGCCACTGCTCCCAAACCAAACTACAATCTTGTAGATCAGTTACAGAAAACTCCAGCACAAATATTAATCTTGGAGCTTCTAGAGTTGTCCCCTAGACATAAGAAGATCCTTGAGGATGCTTTGCGCATAGAAAATGTCCCCAACAACATAGATATAGACCAGTTTCAAGGCATGGTGAATCACATTACCAACCCACATTACCTCTCTTTCTCAGAAGATGATGAAAAATCCCTAAGCCATCCCCACAATCTTGCCCTTCACATTGAAGTAATGATTCATAAAACCCATGTCAGGCACATGTTGATAGATGGGGGTGCTGGGCTAAATATTTGTACTTTAAGTTTGTTAAAAACTTTGGGCTATTCAGAGGAAGTGATCGACACTAAAAAGAAGATCACTATAAAGGCCTATGATGAGTTAGAACGAAGTTCTAACGGGTTAACTGTCCTTCCTGTCAGGATTGGCCCAGTTGAAAAAGATATCTTGTTCCAAATTGTTGATACTGGACCCCTTGCATACAACATTTTATTGGGTAGACCATGGATTCATGATATGTAGGCAGTGCCGTCTACCTACCACCAGTGTGTTAAGTTCCCCTACAATGGAGTATAAATTTGCATACCAGGGGATAACACCTTATCAGTTAATTCAATCTCAGCTAATGTTCATGTCCCTCTTAATCAAGAAGCAGAGGATTATCAGGCAACTTTAACAGACTGTCAAGACAAGTTTAAATCAGTAGACCTTGGCATGGGGGGGTATCAACTTGACTCTTTGGCAAAGATGCATGTTTCCCCTAGGTCCTATGGAAAGCCTTCACAAGAAATGAAATCGTCTTCTTCGGCAATGACACTATTTGACAAGTTTGTGGAATCCTCAGTACCAATACAAGATGAAAAAGAGGAACTAGCTATTCGAGATTGGATATACAAAGAGAAGTACCAGCACAATGAAAATTTCTCCCCCTTTCCTAAGTCCTATGGGAGAGAATATACTTTTGTCAAGAAGATGGGTTATCTAGGATATGGACCTCTTAGTCATAGGTTAAATGCTAGAGCCGAACCACTTAATCATGATCTTTTTGGATGTAAGTCTAAGAAATCAGTTGGCCTAGGCTTTATGAAGAATAACAAGTGCACTGTCCCCATTCTTGATAGGTAGGATAGTGAAGATGGCATAGAATATGTACCATATTTGACTAATCAACAAGACATGATAGATGATTGGGTACCTTCAACAAATCTCCTTTGGGGAGATTCCAAAGATTTAACAAATGACAGTCCTCCTATCCTAGCTGTGATAGATAGTGACTATATGAATGCAAGATTGACTATGGATAGTGTCTCCATCCCAGATGCAACGGATGGTGATAATTCAAATAATTTTGTGATTGAGAAAATTGCTAGAGGAGAGGAAACTCTTCCAAATCTTGAGGCTTCTACATCACGAGGCCCCAACAATAATTCAGAAATAGACTCTCATGACTTTGAATGGGATTCACTCTCAGATGCAACAGTTGACTTGGATATGGATGTTGTTCACGCTTATAGTTCTCAACCTGATGTAGTTGATGAGTCATCTGTCAGATTAGAAGATTGGAACCCACATGTCACATTAGTAGATGATTCTTCACTCGATAGGGTAAATTTTGATTTAGACACCTTAGAGGGATACTTGACAGACTCCAATTCTGCGGTCACCAGAGATGACACCACCTATATCCTTAATATTGAACCAGTCATTAACCTACCCCTTATTGACCCCATCCTTATTGATTGGTCTCAATGTTATCAAGAGCCTCAACTCTTGACATTTCAAAATGACTATGAGATCACCTGCTATCTAAATGCCATTGAACCTGTAGTCTCTTCCACTAGTGAACCGGCTACCAGTATGACAGAACCTGACATCAAGTACCTTAGTCACAAGATAAAAAGAAAAGAAAAAAAGAATAAGAGTTCTGATGGCGAAAACCACTATGTGGCGGTGTCAGAACCAAAAAAAGTAAAAATAAAAGATGTATCCAAGGGTGAAAACCTCTCTGAGGTGCCTACAGATGAGGTACTTGATAGTCTCCCAAGCTATTTTCAGGACAGATCATCAGTATTGGTTGAACCTACAGAAGCTATTAATTTGGGCATAGAAGAGGCTCCAAAAATTTTACACTTGGCTAAATCTTTATCACCTCAAGAAAAGAAAGCCTACACTGAGTTCCTCCAAAAGAAGAAAATTAATTTTGCATGGACATATTCAGACATGCCAGGGTTGGACACTAATCTCATTATGCATCATTTTTCCATAGCTCCAGGTGTGAAACCAGTCAAACAGAAGTTGAGAAAAATGCACCCTCATATAGCTCTTTTAGTGAAAGCTGAATTAGAAAAGATCCTTGGTGCAGGATTCATTAGAGCCATAGACTATGCTGACTGGATTTCCAACATTGTACCTATTTCTAAACATGATAAATCCATCTGAATCTACACAAATTTTAGAGATCTTAATAGAGCATTCCCAAAGGATGATTTGCCACTTCCTAACATAGACACGATAGTGGACATGACGGCAGGCTATGAGATCTATTCCTTGATGGATGGTTTTTTTGGGTATAATCAGATCAAGATAGCTCTTGAGGATCAGGAAAAGATTGCATTCACATGTGCCTGGGGTAATTATTGTTGGAACGTCATGCCCTTTGGATTCAAAAATGTAGGAGCTACTTACCAAAGAGCTATGACAACCATCTTCCATGACATGATGCATAAGAATATGGAAGATTATGTGGATGACACCCTCGCTAAGTCTAAGAAAAGAGGAACACATTTGGCTCATTTAGAAGTAATTCTAGATCGCACGGAATAATTTCAACTAAGATTAAACCCAAAAAAGTGTGCATTTGGTGTTACTTCTCGAAAATTATTGGGATTCATCATTTCAGCCAAAGGGATAGAATTGGACCCAGAAAAAGTCCAAGCCATTACAGACATGCCACCTCCCAAAAATGTCAGTCAAATGAGGAGTCTTCAAGGGTGCCTTCAATCCATAAGGAGGTTTATTTCACAATTGGAAGATAGAGCACAACCCTTTAACAAAAATTAGCATAAAGGTGTTCAATGTGTCTGGAATGAGGATTGCCAGAAGAGCATGGATCAAATTAAGGAATACTTGGCAAGTCCTCCTATTTTAATGCCTCCTATTCCAGGAAAACCCCTCATTTTGTATGTCTCAGCTACTAAATCTTCACTGGGGGCATTGTTGGCTCAATTAGATGAACAAGGGAAAGAAAGGGCCATATATTATATTAGCCGCACTCTAATTGCTTATGAGGTCAATTATACTAGTATTGAAAAAGCTTGCCTTGCAGTAGTGTTTACCTCTCAAAAATTGTGACACTATATGCTTGCGCACACCATACACCTCATAGAAAAAATAGATCCTCTCAAATATTTTCTCTGTAAAGCTTCTCTCACGGGTAGACTCGCTAAATGGATGATGATTCTTTTTGAATTTGACATAGAGTATATTGAGCGCAAGGCAATCAAAGGCTAGGCTATTGCAGATCAACTGGCTAATTTCCCAATTCAAGATAATATGCCCATTCAAGTCAATTTCCCAGATGAACATCTTATGTACATGACTAAGAGATCCTGGAAACTATTCTTTGATGGTTCCTACATGAAAAACAATTCTAGAGTTGGTGTGTTGTTTGTCTCTCCTCATGGGTAAACTATTCCCAAATCTTACAAGTTACTCTTCCCATGCACAAACAACATAGCCGAGTATCAGGCTTTAACAAATGGACTAAAAATGGCTATAGAGAGGAATATCATAGAACTACATATCTATGGGGATTCTCAGTTGATCATCAATCAAGTCAATAAGCAATACCAAACAAAAGATGACAGGTTGATACCTTACAAAAAAATGGTCGATTCATTAAGACGGTATTTTACTTTTGTCACTTTTCAGCAAATCCCTAGGGCTGAGAACAAAGTAGCTGATGCTATGGCCACCCTTGCTTCACTTCTTAAGTTGGAGGAACATGAGTCTCGATATGAATTCCTGGTGGAAGAGCTACGTCATCCCATATTTGAATCACCCAAAAACCATGTCATTTGTACCCTTGTCAATCATGAATCCTCTCGCTATGGTGCTATTTACTCATATCTCCGTGATGGCATCATCCCTGACATGATTGCCCATTTAGTAGTGGCAGTGATTCTGGCATGATCGGTTATCCTTGTCTTCATGAGAGGATTTCAAGTTCCGCATATGATCATCAACTTGGGAGTTGGAGTCTAGTGAGATCATTCCAAGGGGTCTACATATGTGATGACACTTCTCTGATTTCATCTTAGGTTTCCTACATGTGTTGGTTTCCTTTGGATTTAGTATGTGTACGTTTGAGTTTATTGGGATGTACCCTTGAGATAGGAGCTTAAAGGAGTCTTCCTTAGTTTTACCTGATTGATTTTGGTATTATTATCTAAGTGGGGTTTGATGTTATCCCCTCAGTAGCATGGGAGTGGAGCCACAGGTTTCCATGAGGTTGGGAGGTAGTGATTCTTTTACCATTTGAGACTCTGATGTTCCTATGCTAGTGTTGGATGATCCTTGTTGCAGTTGCTTCATATCCTATCTTCTTGGAGACTTATTCTTTTTCTTTCTTTATTTGTACTTTGTATTTAATTGTAATTACATACCCTATGACTTGTGCAGTGGATGTGTGAGATTATGTATACTTCATTATTCAGATGTATTTCTGATATATTATGTAAAGGATTTAGATGATTATTGTAATTAATAGATTTAATTGTATTTAAGCAGTTTCTACATCAAGAAACCCTTGAGATTTGTAATATGAAATTGAGATTATATTTATGTGTATAAATGGACTTTATGTTTTACTTCCACTTTTTTAATCATTATTGTTTGTAAACTCTTAAGAGAAAAAATATCTATTAACTTTGTAACATGGTTTAGGTTAATTTCTCTTGGGTTCCCTAGCGGAGCATTACACTTGGTATTAGAGACCATGTTTCAACATTGGAAACTCTAGGATTATTGTACGCCCATTAAATGTCTAGTAGTTAAAATAAGAAAAAAAATTAGACATATAACACTCTTGTATTTCAGACCATTTCTTTACGATTCTTCATGTCTTATTCATTTTTTCCTTCTTGTTGAATGTTGTAGGAAAAATGGTCACTCTAACTAGATCTATTGCTAGAGGTCAAAGTGGAGGCCATAGTAGAGGGCATGGAAGTAGCAGACTTCCTAGCCCTCTTGTGAGTTAGAGAGTTGAGTAGAGTAAGGAAGATGATGGTGGTGAACATCATGGAAATTCAAGAGAACTCAATGCTGTGCAAATTCTTTAGACGATACTAGAACGTCTACCTATGAAAGACAAGGCTGAACAAGAATCATCACATCATTATGATAATGAGGAGAGATGAAGATCTAGAAGTTTGAGAAGGAGAGATACTACCCTTAGTCAGGAATTTTTAAAGGCCAATAGGTGAGAGACTTTCTGATATCAGGACCTCCTCCTTGTAATGGTCTTGGCACTAGTTTCGAGGTACAGACTTGGCTCATTGCATTAGATTGATGTTTTTTCATGCAGCAGTTCGATACCAATATTAAGGCAAGATGTGATGTTATGAGCCTCAAAGGTTTTTCAGCTTCTAGGTAGAAAATTGAGGGTAGAAACTAGGACTTACCATGGAGAATGTCACTCGAGAGCTTTTCCTCAAGAACTTCCATGAACGTTTCTTATCTGATCAGTGAAAGCAATAATGTGTAGATGAGTTCCACAATATAGGGAAATTATCTATGTCTATTCAGGATTAGGAGTGTCATTTATTTGAGCTCAAGCCCTATGTAGGATTTAGTGATCAGTCACCACTTATGTTGCAGCATTTCATCAGGGGACTCAATGTTACATCAATGGAGGGGTTAAGGATTTCGAACCCAACACCCTCAAGGAAGTAGTTATTAAGGCTACTTTGGTAAAGGAAATTTTTTCTCTAGTGCATGGTAGATAGATAAGAGTTTGGACTAGTATTCCTACACCTTTAGGCTATAGAGGGAATCAGAACCAATGTGCAGGAAACTTCGGGAAACCTCCTCCCTACTTTCATAGTCAATAGAAGAAGGGGACAAATCCTTCGAGACAAAACTATGGTCCTCAATCTAAGAACTTCTATAAATTTTCACACAACGGGTGCAACCATCCCAATTAGCCTACATAGAGCATACATTCAGTTATGAGAAGAGGAAGCTATTAGTTTTCTAGTGTACCCTCTATTGGGAGAGGTCATGGTAGAGGAAATGGTTGCTTCTCATGTGAACAACATGGTCACATTGAAGTAAATTTCCCTCAATGTGCATCAAAGTTTTCAAGATAGAGACCTATAGCTTCTGAGCCTACTGTAGGGGATATTATCAGATCTCATAGGGTATTTGTAACAATGGATCATCATAAGGAAGAGCATTAGGGAATGGTGATAGAGACTTGTAGTGCCACTAGAGGTGTTTCTCTTTCTATTTTATTTGATTCAAGAGCTACAAATTCTTTTATATATTCTTTTGTAGTAGATAAATGTGGGCTAGTGGCAGTGAAGCAAGATATTGGTTGGCAAGTAGAGTTAGCCTTTGGGGAAAGGATATTGATAGACTCTCTAGTGCATAAATGTGAGTTGAATCTATGTAAATTCATTACCACAATTGACCTTTGTGTGATTCCTTTAGGATCATATGATGTTGTTCTTGGAATGGATTGGTTAGGTTCTCATGAAGCTAGCATTGATTATAGAAAAAAGATAATCAAGTGCAAAGATGATGTTGGAAACGATTGTGAGATAGTGGGAATTCAATATCCTATATCTCTTCATATGATTTCCGCTATGAAACTCAAGAGAAACATGTGAAAGGGATATCAAGTATTTTCTATAACTATGAATGAGCTGGATGAAGTAGAGGTAGTGGAAAAGACTCTTGATCATCCTATACTTCAAGAATTCATCGATGTCTTTCCTAGTGAGATTCTGAGTATGCCACCTAAGCATGATATAGATTTTTGCATTGATCTTGTTCCAGAAGCACAACCTATATCTAGAGTTCCTTACCAAATGACCACACAGGAGTTGAGAAATATTAAGCTTCAAGTAGAGGATCTTTTGGTGAAGGGGTAGTATTCAGCCTAGTGTTTTACCATGGGGAGCACGTGTACTCTTCATTAAGAAGAAAGATGGATCTTTACGCTTGTGTATCGATTATAGATAGTTGAACAAGGTAATGATAAATAACTGAGACCCTTTTCCAAGGATTGTTGATCTCTTTGTTTAGATAAAGGGAGCCAAGGTATTTTCCAAGATTGATCTCAAGTTAGGATACCATCAGTTACATATTTAGGATACAACCATTCACAAAAATGTATTTCGCACTCACTATGAACATTATGAATTCACAATAGTTCCCTTTGGCTTGACAAATGCTCCATCAGTGTTCATGTGCTTAATGAATGGAGTATTTCATTCTTACCTTGATCATTTTGTTCTCATCTTCTTAGATCACATATTGATATATTCTAAAACCATGGAAGAGCATGCGGAACATCTACCATAGGTTCTGCAATGTCTTCGTGACAATCAATTGTATGTCAATACAACAAAGTGTAACTTTTTAAAATTCAAAGTTCAGTATTTGGGTCATGTAATCTTAGGTGAGGGTATTTTAGTGGATTCTTCTAAGATTCAAGCTATCGTAGATTGGCCAACTTCCACCAATGTATCTGAAGTCCATAGTTTCATGGGCTTGGTAGGATACTATCACAAGTTTCTCAAAGACTTCTCTAGGATTGCATATCAGATTAATTCTCTCCAAAGGAAAGGGAGGAATTATGTTTCTATAGAGAAGTGTGATGAGGCTTTCTAGAACCTCAAGAAGTGTCTAACCAGAGCATCTATCCTAGAAATACCTGACCCAACAAGTAATTTCATTGTGCGTGTTGATGCTTCTTCGGATGGTCTAGGAGCGGTCCTTATGTAGGAAGGATATGTGATTTCTTATGAATCTCACAAACTCAAGAAGAATGAAATGAACTATCCTATAGATGATCTTGAGTTAGTAGTAGTAGTTCATGTACTAGTTCGATGGAGATATTTTCTATTAGGGCATCGATTTGACCTTCATAGTGATCATCATAGCTTACAATATATCTTTATCCAACCTAATCTAAGTTATAGGAAGATGTGATGGATGGACTTTCTTTGTGAGTATGACTTTGAGGTCAAGTACATCTAGGGTAAGGAAAATGTGGTAGGTGATGCCTTGAGTCACAAGAGGCATGATATATCAGCTTTGACTCTTGGTGTAGATTTGTGGAGTCCTATAATCAAGGAACTTCCTACAAATACTTGGTATAAGGAAGTGAGAGTTGAGATTGAGTTAGAGAGACCTTTGGTAGGAAGGTATATATACCTCCATCAGATGATCTTCATACCCTAATTTTATCTGAGCCTCATTGTGCACCTTACTCGGAAAATCTAGGTGTCAAGAAGATGCATGTGAACATTTGAAAGCTATACTTTTGGTTTGGTATGAAACGTGGCATTTCTAATTTTGTGGCTAGATGTCTAGAGTGTCAGAGGGTTAAGGAAAATTACAAGCATCCACTAGGAATTTTATAGCCTAATCTGATTCCATCATGGAAATGGGATATCATCTTGATGGATTTCATCGTAGGTTTGCCTATGACTCCTGTAAACATGATACCATCATGGTTATTGTTAAGCAGTTGACCAAAGTGGCACACTTTTCTCCTATGAGAGAATCCTATATAGCATCTTTAGTAGCTAGAGTCTTTATGTAGTATATTATTGTGTGTGTGAAAATTGAACATGTTTATGGACACAACACTTCAGTAAAACATTATTGGTTAATAATCAGAAAATATGCAATAAATGAGTATATCATTAACCAAGTAATTTACTACCTTCTAATAGATGCGAGTATGGTATACTTAGAAATTGACCGAGATTAATGACAATGCAACACCTTAATGAAGGATATTAATGAAGAAAGATTTGAGAATGAATGCAGATTTAATCTATGTTTTTGGATTTTCTATGCAATAATGATGAAAACAATGTAAAAATGATCTAAATTGGATGAAAGATGAATTGAAATCTAAGCTATCAATGCTATGAATGAAATGAAATTAAGAAAACAATGGTTAGCAAAGAATCTTCAAAAATTGCACAATCTCCAAATTCTCCAGATTGCACATGCAAAGATTCTCCAAATTCGCGGTCATTTGTAAATGACTGAGGCTTGTTTGTATAGAAATCCAGGGTTTTGAGAACTCATGGAAAACCAAAAATCTCTCCCTAATCAACTCATATTGATTGTTGAATTATTGGGAAATTAGAAATAGTTATCTCACAAAATCATGCACAATCACTTTTTTAACTCGAATTAGAAGTTCAGATCACTCCAATATGCTTTTCAACTCACAATCACATGTTGAGTTTGGAAAGTTAACAAATTGAATTTAATAGTTGATTTAAAGTTGAACTACCTTTTTGATTTGTGCATAGATAATTATGAGTTTATTTAATTTTCCATGTGTTTTATTCTCAACTTAACTAATTTGAACAATTAAATAATTGATTTATGGGTTAATCAATTATTTTAATCAAACTTTATTCAAAATCATATTATTAAATTTGAAAACTTGATTTTAATTAATTAAATAAATATTTCAATCGATTATTTTAGAAATTGTGATTTATTGTCAAATAAACAATATTAATTAGGAATAAATATCAATTAAATCTAATTAAATTAATTAAGTGGAAAAATTAAGTTTAATTAATTAAATATTCAACATATTCAATTAATTAACTTTAGGATAAATAAAATAATATTATTTATCACCAAATAATATTTAATTAGAAATAATTAGGATAAATTAGGAATATTTAGGAATTCCCCAATGCAGAATTGTGATAAAATTGATTAGATTTTTGATTATTCGATGTGGTAGATGTGCCTTAGGTTAGGACCTTAAAGTCAATTTCAATCGATTTTGTTGATGTAAGAGGTCAATGGTACTAAAGCCAATTTTTGGGGTATTACATTTTGCCCCTCTTTGAATTATTGTGCAAAGCATCATGGTTCAAAGATTAATCTATTTTTTATGAGAGCTAGACTCAGTTCTGTGGTGGAGAAACTGATCCTAAAAGATTAACCGATTCTGAGATAGAAACCAATTGGAAAGATTTGAAGATATTGATCCAGGTCCTGATTGACCAAGAATCGAGATGATGTTAATGGTATCAACAATGAACCGATGATTACGAAGAAGTGATATAATGCCTGATTTGAACCTATGATTATGAGGAAGTGACTGTCCCTGACTCCAGACTTGATTGTCCAAAGGAATCGAAAGGATGCCAAATCCAAACCCTCCAGTTATGAAGAATCAAGGAAATAACACTAATGAACTGATGGTTACGAAGAGTCGATACAGTTTACAAGTTTTATGAGAGAATACTAGATTGATATGGATTTCAATGAATCTGATATGCCCCAAGTGATGAGGACTTTGATGAGTCAGCAACTAGACATGGTTGTTGTATTGATTGCTGAAGAGAATTTGATTGACTGATTTAGTTAATGATATAGGAATACCATGCCCCCTTTAGGATGAAAATAAAAAATCTAGCAATAAAGCCAGCATTAGAAGTAATGTAATCAGTTGTGAAGTGGTTATACATGTTTGGGGACACATTCTACATCATTTAGGGGTCATGTTGACCAAATTTGACTAGGTTTTGACCATGAGTTGACCATGGTTGACCAAGTTGAAATTTTAAGATTTTGATGTTAGGTAATTAGTTAAGATGAATACTAGATTTATGTGATGTGTTGAAGGTCAATTATGCAAGCAGGCAGCCATCCTAGGTCCAAAAATGTTAAATTACATTTTTTATAATGGTAAACGGTCTCTGATTTCGATTTTGGTCCTAAAAATGTGGTTCAGAATGTCAACATTAGCTAGGGGTGCAATTTTCATGCAAAATGAAGCACTTTGAAAAATTAGGTCAAAACCTATATAAGGTCGAAAATGGTCACTTTCAATTCATTTCAACTAGTTGACTTTAGAAACCTTGTGGAGCCCTCTAAGAGAAAAATGCAAGTTCTAGTGTCTTCACATCATTTCAAATGCTTACTAGGTGGTATCAGAGACCCAGACAGTATGGGAATCTGATAAGTGGACCTCTGTGCCTCTCTTTGAATTCAATTTAACATGTTTTTTAATTGAATTTTAGGATTTTTCAATGGTTTTTTACATTTTTTAATTTTTTGCTCCACGAGATGTCACATGACATGTTGTGGCATGTCGTACGACATTTCAAGTGCATTTCAAGTGTCATTTTTGTGCTTGTATAGTGTCATATGGGAGACACTCATCTCTCGTATGACATTATGTCGAGTCCCTCAATTGTCATGCAGGATCATGTAGAATGTTGTATACCCATCAAATATCGTATGGTAGCGGTATATTATCGTACGATTAATTGGCACCAATTTTTGGTTTTCTAAAACGTCGTATGAAAATAGTGAGCATTTTTTAGGTCCTTAGGCAAATTTTTCAATTTTTTTAATTGGTCTAGCTAAATTCCATAGACTTTAATGCACCTTCTGATATACTCATTTTCTCATTTTACATGCATGTATCTTTTTGTTTTGAGAGAATCACTAATGTTCGTCCCATTTTTTGTGCTTTGTAGGTTAGGTACCCCAATGTTCATGTTCATATTTCACATCCAGGGACACAGAGATTGTGATTGGGCACTTCCTGACCCTATGAGAGTTCAATTGTTGCATGTGGATTCGAGTTCTTGATTGGTTTACTTGACATTTGGGGTGAATCACGGATTGATCATGACACTGGTGGAGAGATTCCACTCTGAGACTTAGATGTTCCACTCCCAACAGGGGAGATCATAGTAACACCAGAGGACATCTATTGTATTCTTCAGATTATGTTCCATGGCCCTCACCTGAACTATCTGAGTTTGGGTAATACAAGTTTATAGGCATTTCGTACATTATTTCTAGTAGATGAGTAGATTACTCAACATATTTCTTGGGAGCTTCTAGTGCGGCACTATGGGTAGATGCATAGGCTTGAGTGCATTATCATAGGGATGATCGAAGAGATCATCATGACTGACTGTCAGTAGAACAGCCTACTGATGGGTTGGGCACTGATGGTTCAGCAACTGATGGCACGCCCGATAGGACTATGGATGGGTTCAGTGTTTGCTGGTGCATATATTCAAGGAGATTGCATGAGATTTTCTACCATGAGGGTAATCAATTTTCTTATGGATCCATAGCACTTCAAATCTAGGCATGGGAGAACATTCCAATTTGCAGGCCCATTTGCAGTGATGAGAGGCAGGACCAGGAGCCTCTTATTTATAGATATTCAGGGTTCATTACATAGGTGAGGATGGGTCACATAGAGTACTGGAGTTGTGTCCTTGATGATATGACAGTTGTGGTCTGGAGGCCATACTTATAGATAGAGGTGTGGTCCATAACTCGGGCTCAGTTTGGCTACTTCTACCAGAGCTAGATTTTGATGGGGCGCTCTACTAGCATCCTTGAGACATTTTTTATCATGAGGGTATGGAGGAAGTATGGACTGATCTAGGATGAGCCCCATGAGTTTTATGTTTATGCATGACAGGTGCGAGAGATCAAACTAGGATGGTCCGTGAGATTATCCTATGTAGTGTGTAGCCTTGAGTATAGTGGGTTACAGAGCAGGGAATGGGACTACCAAGCTCAAGTACCAAATGTAGGAGTGACTAATTCCTATACGACATATATAGCAGAGCATCGCATCAAGCGGTTCTCAGATCCGATAGAGCTCATTCCCATGATGTCAAACCTTAATTGTCATTGATGTCAAACCTTAATTGGTAAGACTGTTTGCTACTTAGGAAAGTACTATATCTATTTGAGTGTTGCTAAGGGGATAGGCAAGGTTGGTAACAATAGCACCTAAGGAAAGGTTGAGTTATCTTGATACTACAAAGTGTACTTGACTATGTTGCACAATGATGAGATAATGTATTGTTTATACTAGTAAGACTGAAGACTAAACTAGTAGGCTTGATCGAGCAAAGAATGGAAA
>BSBK01007398.1:42500-465043 GCA_027943335.1 Chamaecyparis obtusa | reverse complement strand
TCTGCGTTAGGACCCCTAGGGAATCCCAATGACCCCTTTTGACACATTGGAATGATCAAATGTGTCTTAAGAAGTCATAGGACCCCTTAAGACACACTTGAGCATTCCAATGTATCAAAAGGCATCATGGGGACTCCATAGGGGTCGTAGTACACCTTGACACATGTTAGGACCCCTAAGAAGTACCAATGACCCCTTTTGACACATTGAAAATGCTCAAGTGTGTCTTAAGGGGTCCTAGGACCCCTTCGGACCACACTTGAGCATTCCAATGTGCCAAAAGGGGTCATGGGGACTCCCTAGGGGTCCTAGTATGCCTTATCACATGTTAGGACTGCTAGGGAGTCCCCATGACCCCTTTTTACACATTGGAATGCTCAAATGTGTCTTAAGGGGTCGTAGGACCCCTTCAAACACACTTGAGCATTCCAATGTGTCAAAAGGGTCATGGGGACTCTCTACAGATCCTAACATGCCTTATCATGTGTTAGGACCCCTAGGAAGTCCCCATGATCCCTTTTGACACTCTGGCATTCCAATGTGTCAAAAGGGGTCTTGGGGACTCTCTAGGGGTCCTAGTATGGCTTATCATGCATTAGGGCCCCTAGGAAGTCCCCATGACCCCTTTTGAGACATTAGAATGCTCAAGTGTGTCTTAAGGGGTCGTAGGACTTGTTAAGACTCACTTGAGCCTTTTTATCTGTCAAAAGGGGTCATGGGGACTCCCTATGGGTCTTAGTATGCCTTATCATGCGTTAGGACCCCTAGGGAGTCCCCATGACCCCTTTTGACACATTGGAATGCTCAAGTGTGTCTTAAGGGGTCCCTTTTGACAAATTGGAATGCTCAAGTGTGTCTTAAGGGGTCTTAGGACCCCTTAAGACACACTTGAGCATTCCAATGTGTCAAAAGGGGTCATGGGGACTCCTTAGGGGTCCTAGTATGCCTTATCACATGTTAGGACCCCTAGGAAGTCATAATGACCCCTTTTGACACATTGGAATGCTCAAGTGTGTCTTAAGGGGTCTGAAGACCCCTTAAGACACACTTGAGTTTTCCAATGTCTCAAAAGGGGTCATGGGGACTCCCTAGGGGTCCTAGTATGCCTTATCATTTGTTAGGACCCCTAGGAAATCCCCATGACCCCTTTTGACACATTGGAATGCTCAAGTGTGTCTTAAGGGGTTGTAGGACCCCTTAAGACACACTTGAGCATTCCAATGTGTCAAAAGGGGTCATGGGGACTCACTAGGGGTCCTAGTATGCCTTATCACACGTTAGGACCCCAAAGAAGTCCCCATGAGCCCTTTCAACAAATTAGAATGCTCAAGTGTGTCTTAAGGGGTCATAGGACCCCTTAAGAAACACTTGAGCATTCCAATGTGTCAAAAGGGGTCATGGAGACACCCTAGTGGTCCTAGTATTCCTTATCACTCGTTAGGACCCCTAGGGAGTCCCCATGACCCCTTTTGAAAAATTCAAATGCTCAAATGTGTCTTAAGGGGTCCTAAGACCCCTTAAGACACACTTCATAATTCCAATGTGTCAAAAGGGGTCATGGGGAGTCCCTAGGGGTCCTAGTACACTTTATCATGTGTTAGGACCCCTAGGGAGTTCCAATGACCTTTTTTGACACATTAGAATGCTCAAGTGTGTCTTAAGAGGTCCTAGACCCCTTTGGACACACTTGAGCATTCCAATGTGTCAAAAGGGGTCATGGGGACTGCCTAGGGGTCCTAATATGCCGTATCACATGTTAGGACCCCTAGGAAGTCCCCATGACCCCTTTTGACATGTTAGAATGCTCAAGTGTGTCTAAAGGGGGTCCTAGGACCCCCTTAAGACACACTCTACCATTCTAATGTGTCAAAAGGGGTCATGGGGACTCCCAAGCAATCCTAGTGCATCTTGTCATGTGCTAGAACCCCTAGGAAGTCCCCATGACCCCTTTTGACAAATTGGAATGCTCCAGTGTGTCTTAAGGGGTCATAGGAATCCTTAAGACACACTTGAGTGTTTGAATGTGTCAAAAGGCATCATGGGGACTCCCTAGGGGTCCTAGTACACCTTATCACGCGTTAGGACCCCCTAGGGAGTCCCCATGACCCCTTTTGACACATTGGAAGGCATACTAGGACCCCTAGGGAGTCCCCATGATGGCTTTTGACACATTGGAATGCTCAAATGTGTCTTAAGGGGTCGTATGACCCCTTAAGACACATTTGAGCATTCCAATATGTCAAAAGGGGTCATGGGGACTCCCTAGGGGTCCTAATATGCCTTATCATGTGTTAGGACCCCTAGGGAGTCTCGAATAACCCCTTTTGACACTCAAGTGTGTCTTAAGGGGTCCTGGGACCCATTAAGACACACTTGAGCATTCCAATGTGTCAAAATGGGTCATGGGGACTCCCTAGGGTTCCTAATACACCTTATCACATGTTAGGACCCCTAGGAAGTCCCCATGACCCCTTTTGAAACATTGGAACACTCAAGTGTTTATTAAGGGGTCCTAGGATCCCTTAAGAAACACTTGAGCATTCTAATGTGTCAAAAGGGGTCATGGGGACTCCTTAAGGGTCCTAGTACACCTTATCATGCATTAGTACCCCTAGGAAGTCCCCATGACCTCTTTTGAGATATTGGAATGCTCAAGTGTGTCTTAAGGGGTCCGTAGGACCCCTTCAAAACACTTGAGCATTCCAATGTGTGAAAAAGGATCATAGGGACTCCCTAGGGGTCCTAGTATGCCTTATCATGCGTTAGGACACCTAGGGAGTCTTAATGATCCCTTTTGACACATTGGAACACTCAAGTATGTCCGAAGGGTTCCTAGGACCCCGTAAGACACACTTGAGCATTCCAATGTGTCAACAGGGGTCATGGGGACTCCCTAGGGATCCTAATATGCCTTATCACATGTTAGGACCCCTAGGGAGTCCCCATGACCCCTTTTGAGACATTGGAATTTTCAAGTGTTTTTAAAGGGGTCCTAGGACCCCTTAAGAAACACATGAGCATTCCAATGTGTCAAAAGGTGTCATGGGGAATCCCTAAGGGTCCTAGTACACCTTATCACATGTTAGGACCCCTAGGAAGTCCCCTTGACACCTTTTGACACATTTGAATGCTCAAGTGTGTGTTAAGGGGTTGTAGGACCCCTTAAAACACACTTGAGCATTCCAATGTGTCAAAAGAGGTCATGGGGACTCCCTAGGGGTCCTAGTATGCTTTATCATGTGTTAGGACACCTACGGAGTCCCAATGAACCCTTTTGACACATTGGAATGCTTATGTATGTCCGAAGGGTTCCTAGGACCTGTAAGACACACTTGAGCATTCCAATGTGTCAAAAGGGGTCATGGGGACTCCCTATGGATCCTAATATGCCTTATCATGCATTAGGACCCATAGGGAGTCCCCATGACCACTTTTGAGACATTGGAATGCTCAAGTCTGTCTTAAGGTGTCCTATGACCCCTTGAGATAAATTGAAGCATTCCAATGTGTCAAAAGTGGTCACTGGGACTCCCAAACACTCCTAGTATGCCTTATTATGCATTAGGACCCCTAGGGAATCCCCATGACCCCTTTTGACACATTGGCATGATCAAGTGTGTCTTAAGGGGTCCTCTGACTGCTTAAGAGACACTTAAGTGTTCTAATGTGTCAAAAGGGGTTATGGGGACTCCCTAGGGGTCTTAGTACGTCTTATCATGTGTTAGGACCCCTAGGGAGTCCCTATGACCCCTTTTGATACATTGGAATGCTCAAATGTGTCCCTAAGGGGTCTTAGGACCCCTTAAGACATATTTGAACATTCCAATGGATCCCTTAAGACACATTTGAGTGTTCCAATGTATCAAAAGGTGTCATGGGGACTCCCTAGGGATCCTAGCATGCCTTTTCACATGTTAGGACCCCTAGCGAGTCCCCATGAACCCTTTTGACACATTGAAATGCTCAAGTGTGTCTTAAGGGGTCCTAGGACCCCTTCGGACACACTTGAGCATTCCAATGTGTCAAAATGGGTCATGGGGACTCCCTAGGGGTCCTAATACACCTTATCACATGTTAGGACCCCTATGACATCCCCATGACCCCTTTTGATATATTGGAATGTTCAAGTGTGTCTTAAGGGGTCCTAGGACCCTTAAGACACACTCTAGTGTTCCAATGTGTCAAAAGAGGTAATGGGGACTTCCTAAGGGTCCTAATACACCTTATCACGCGTTAGGACCCCTAGGAAAACCCCACAACCTCTTTTGAGACATTGGAATGCTCAAGAGTGTCTTAAGGGATTGTAGGACCCCTTAAGATACACTTGAGTGTTTCAATGTGTCAAAAGGGGTCATGGGGACTCCCTAGGGGTTCTAGTACACCTTATCATGTGTTAGGTCTCTTGGGAAGTCCCCATGATCACTTTTGACATATTGGAATGATCAAATGTGTCTTAAGGGATCCTAGGACCCCTGAAGACACACTCTAGTATTCCAATGTGTCGAAAGGGGTCATGGGGACTCCCTAAGGGTCCTAGTACACCTTATCATAAGTTAGGACCCCTAGAAAGACCCCATGACCCCCTTTTGACACATTGAATGCTCAAGTGTGTCCTAAGCATTCATAGGACCCCTTAAGATACTCTTGAACATTCCAATGTGTCAAAAGGGGTCATGGGGACTCCCTAGGGGTCCTAGTACACCTTATCATTCGTTAGGTCCCATAGGGAGTCCCAATGACCCCTTTTGACACATTAGAATTTTCAAGTGTGTCTGAAGGGGTCCTAGGACCCTGTAAGACATACTTGAGCATTCTAATGTGTCAAAAGGGGTCATGGAGACTGCCTAGGGGTCTTAATATGCCTTATAACATGTTAGGACCCCTAGGAAGTCCCCATGATCCCTTTTGACACATTGGAATTCTCAAGTCTGTCTAAAGGGGTCGTAGGACCCATTAAGACACACTCTAGCATTCCAATGTGTCAAAAGGGGTCTTGGGGACTCCTTAGGGGTGCTAGTATGCCTTATCATGCGTTAGGACCCCTATGAAGTGCCCATGACCCCTTTTGACATGTTGGAATGCTCAAGTGTGTCCTAAGGGGTCCTAGGACCCCTTAAGACATATTCTAGCATCCCAATGTGTAAAAATGGGTCATGGGGACTCCCAAGGGGTCCTAGTACGCCTTATCATGCATTAGGAACCCTAGGGAGTCCCCATGACCCCTTTTCACACATTGGAATTCTCAAGTGTGTCTTAAGGGGTCCTAGGACCCCTTAAGATACACTTGAGTGTTCCAATGTGTCAAAAGGGGTCATGGGGACTCCCTAGGGGTCCTAGTACACCTTATCATGTGTTAAGACCCCTAGAGAGTCCCCATGACCTGTTTTGATACATTAGAATGCTCAAATGTGTCTTAAGGGGTCCTAAGATTTCTTAAGACACACCTGAGCATTCCAATGTGTTAAAAGAGGTCATGGGGACTCACTAGGGGTCCTAGTATGCCTTATGATGTGTTAGGACCCCTAGGGAGTCCCAATGACCCCTTTTGACACATTGGAATGCTCAAGTGTGTCTTAAGGGGTCCTAGGACCCCTTCAGACACACTTGAGCATTTCAATGTGTCAAAAGGGTTCATGACGACTTCCTAGGGGTCCTAATATGCCTTATCACATGTTAGGACCCCTAGGAAGTCCCCATGACCCCTTTTGACACATTGGAATGCTCAACTATGTCTTAAGGGGTCCTAGGACCCCTTAAGACACAGTTGAGCATTCCAATGTGTCAAAAGGGGTCATGGGGACTCCCTAGGGGTGCTAGTATTCCTTATCATTTGTTAGGACCCCTAGGAAGTTCCCATGACCCCTTTCTGACACATTGGAATGCTCAAGTGTGTCTTAAGGGGTCATGGGGAGTTCTGAGGGGTCTTAGTATGCCTTATCATGCGTTAGGACCCCTAGGAATTCCCCATGACCATTTTCGACACAATAGAACTCTTAAGTTTTTCCTAAGGATTCATCGACCCCTTGGGACACACTTGACTATTGAAATGTGTCAAAATGGGTCATCAGGACTTTCTAGGGGTCCTAACATGTGATAAGACATACTAGGACCCCTAGAATTGCTGATGACCCCTTTCGACACATTAGAACACTCAAGTGTGTCCTAAGGTGTCATACGACCCCTTGGAACACACTTGAGTGTTGAAATATGTCAAAAGGGGTCATGGGGACTTCCTAGGGGTCCTAGTATACCTTATCATGTGTTAGGACCCCTAGGAAATCCCCATGAGCCCTTTTGACACATTAGAAGTCTCAAGTGTGTCATAAGGGGTCATACAACCACTTGGGACACATTTGAGTGTTGAAATGTGTCAAAAGGAGTCATCAGGACTTCTGAGGGGTCCTAATGCATGATATGGCATACTAGGACCCATTTGAAGTTCCATTGACCCCTTTTGACACATGAGAACACTCAAGTGTGTCCTAAGGGGTCATACGACCCCTTGGGACAAACTTAAGTGTTGAAATGTGTCAAAAGGGGTCATGAGGAATTTCTAGGGGTGCTAATGTGTGATAAGGCATACTAGGACCCCTATGAAGTCCCCATGACCCCTTTTGATACATTTTAACACTAAAGTATGTCCCAAGGGGTCGTACAACCCCTTGGGACACAATTGAGTGCTCCAGTGTGTTTTTGGGGGTTGCACCGGGACCTTAGGGGTCCTAGTACACTTTCTCAAGCCTTAGGACCCTTAGGAACCCTCTATGACCCCTTTTGAAACCTTTTGGATGCCTTATATTAGTGTAATTAACCTATGTATTAATATATATATATATATATACACTTGATTTTATTATATATACAACAATATTTTATACATACATACATACATATATATATATATATTATAATATAAAATATATATTACATACAATTTAAATATGAAGATATGATGTGATATATTGTAAAATACATATTAATATATAATACATATAAAATAATATATAATATATGATGTATAATGTAACATTTAATATTAATATATATTATATAATATTTAATGTAAAATGTATATTATATAATATTTAAAATATAATAGATATTATGTAATATTTAATATATATAATATATAATTTTTGATATATAATATATTGAACTATGGAGAAATTGGAGGGAGAAAGGGTTTGGAAATAAATTAAGAGGGAGAAAGGGGAGGGAAAATTCAAAATTCAAAATTTTGCTGGGAAAAATTGGGTACCCGATTTGGCTTGGTATTGCTTTGTGCACCAAACCTACCTAGTTAACTCTTGAAATGTCACAAAAATGTGTTTTTCCCCTGCTTCTCTGAGTTCCAGACTTCAACCATGTAGTTGACAATTTTTTTTCACCCGAATTTGATGAAATGAAAAGGGTATTTTAAGGAGATTATTAGCTTTCTATCGATATAATTGCTGTCAAATTTTGAATTCGGTAAATAATTATTAGTTATTTTCTAATTGAGTTACCTCTAAAGTGTTGATTTATATACTGATTGAAAAATGGCTATAACTTTCAAATGGTATAACATTTTTGAAATCCAAAAAACGCGTCACATTCTATGCTTCACCTACTATAAGGAAAAAAAATAAAATTGAATTTTAAAAAGTTTTGAATGAGTTAAGGTGGTCAGACACGGGAGTTTTTTTATTCTGAAAATGTTGTAGTAGAAAATTCATAATTAATTATTTTTTAGGAATAAAATTACAAAAAAATATGCGTCACATCTGGGAATGAGTCTACTACTTATATATAAAATCTTATAAAAAAATATTATCATTTGATCATGATTAAGGTGGTCAGACATACACCTACTTCTTATTTTTTTCCTGAAATTTTTGTACTAATGTATTGAAATCTATACTTTTCACCAATTATATTAATTTTTTTTAGAAAAGGCCTAGTAGTTTAGAAACTACATTCAATTTCCTACAGATTCTATTCTTACAACTTTTTGGTAGTAGGTTGATAGCTAATTCAAATTTTCACGTCAAGTTGACAAACCCTGATTTGCTGATTTTTCATTGCCACTTAAGGGCATAGTTTGGCCCCTCATGATCTTGAACATACCTAGTATATGGTACCGTTGTCTCATATACTATGGAATTATGACATATGCATTATAGGTGCATTACTACATGATAATATATTAGGAAATATATTATCTTATACCATGATGCTTGCATTTTCTTGCAACATAACGAGCTCAATGATGAAAATCAAATTCTAGTTATTATGAAGTTCTAAGATGTTACATGAAGTTGTGGAGATATACTCATTTCATATTCCATTTTTCATTACATTTAAACAATTTA
Organism: Chamaecyparis obtusa; assembly: GCA_027943335.1. Lineage (NCBI taxonomy): Eukaryota > Viridiplantae > Streptophyta > Pinopsida > Cupressales > Cupressaceae > Chamaecyparis > Chamaecyparis obtusa. Next base: position 456,692 of record BSBK01007398.1, on the reverse strand, counting down.
TGACTTGCATATCAGTGCTCCTTTTATAGGGATTTGTAGGTTATCCTTTTTATTAGGTCATCTGTTCTCCTAGTCCATTCTTCTGGTGTCAGATACATTGTTATTTAAGTTGAGGACATTTGGACAATAAAAACATTAAGTTTTCACCTCACATCTTACAACATTTAATCAATTCATTTAGGCCATGCATTATCTTCATTAGGTATGTTCATTTGTATATTACCCATCTATGTTGACATGCATATTTCACATGTTGTTTTGTTATAGTTATCATAAAATCACATTATGTTTTTATTATGGTGTAAGTTGTTATATTTCAGTCATCTTAGGAACATTTTCATACATTTCATATCATCTGTATTATACCATCATTTATTATATATTATATGCATTTTACACCATCATTTATTATCCATTACATGTATTATATCATCATGCATTTATTATCATTCATTTATTATCCATTCATTATCCATTATCTACATTGTTCTTTACATCATTGTATTAGTAACCACATAGCATTGTATAGAGTATAATCATTTAGGACATGCATTTATATCAACATCATATACTAGATCATTAACCATTAAGCATCAAATAGAATATAAATCATTTTTCATTCTAGGACATACATTCTATGCATATTACAGTAAATCATCACATCCTGCATATATCACTACACACATGTATATAAAATCATCAAAGAAAATCATGATAGAACTGCATCACTATATATATAGAGTCCATCATATAGGGTCCAATCATATAAAGTGCATAAAAAAAATAAACTATCCAAATGTCCAATGATATAAAGAAACATAACAATGTCCAACAGTGTCCATCAAGTCAATAATATAATGACACAATGATACAAATGATACAAAGAGTGTATACAATGATCTCCAACATCTATGACCCACTGCCTCCAAAATTTGTCTGTCACTGCCTGTGAGATGCAATAAGACCTCATGCTACTAAACCACCTGATCCTGAGGCTCTGACCTTATCCCCTAAACATATGGGTGATCTCGGAGGGTGTGATGATACACCTCCACTACCAGTTGGTACCTGTCAATCATATATTGTTGTCCTAATAGCAACTAAGCTCTCCTATAGCTCCCAATCCACTCATCCATAGGAACCACCTATCTGTAGGCCTCTTTCCAATAGGATATCTCCTTCCTAGCCCGTATCATAGCTCTCAGACTATCTCTTTGAGGACCCAAATCCTCTATCCACTGCAGCTCATCTAGTAACATCTCTGACTCCCCGAGTCTCTCTATAGCTGCATCATGCTCATGTCTAAGCACTCCCATCTCACTCTCTAGTCTCTCTATTCATCTCTCCAGTCCAAGGACATGGTCTACCTACACCTATGTCATTGCTAGTCAGACTAGCAATGAGTCAATATCTGGATCCTCCTCTGCAGCATCTCTCTATAAATAGGGATCCTATCCCCTGATATCCATCCCCACTAGCTCCTCCTGAGCATCCACATCTGACATCTATGCATCCTACCCTACTATATCAAGAATCTTCTCATACTGTATATCATCAGGGATTTTTCCACACTGTACCACTCTGATCTAGGCTAAAAGTACATGCACCTCGTCATGTCCCTGTCCTTTTATTGGCACCTGTGCCTATCCTACTGGTACCTATATTGGGGCAGTTGATATTTGTGGTGCAGCTAGTATTTATGGTGCAGATCCTATTGCTAGCTATGATGGAGGTTGTCTCCATCCCTATCTAGCTGGCAGGGGTATCAAACCCCTCTGTCTCACACCACCACCTCTCATCTGAGGTCCAACTCTATCTCCTCTCCCACCATCTCCTCCATCTCCTCTCCCACCATCTCCACGATCTTCTCCATCACCATCTCCACCATCACCTCTACCTCCTCTCCTTTGTCCTCTCCTATCTCACCCTTGGTCTCTCCCATGATGTCTCTCTACTGGATCTCTCTCTGGTGGCCTCACAACTGGATCCATTAAGCATGGTATGGGAAAATCTTTGAGGTACTGCTCTAGATCAGTAGTCATCCCTGGGTCAACGACCCCCTATCTCATCATCCATGCCTGGAATGGCATGTCAAGAAACTCCTATCTAGCTATGTCAAATGAGACCATGGGCCCCCAGTCACACCTCTCCTGATGTGTACGAGAAAACTTTGTGACTCCCTGTGGCATGCCCTAGATCCTACCAAACTGTCGCAGAACCCGGCTGACTAGATGTCTCTCAATGATATAGGGTGTCCACCCTATCAACCATCATGACTCAAAATAGAATCTGAGTTGTCTCTCATCATCCCAGGGCTCACACCCTAGGTAAGGTCTCAATGTGATTATGTCCAGCATGTCAAAAGTGTACCACCAAAACTCTAAGTGTCCCAGTTTTTCCTGAGACAAAAGTGATGAATACAAATGAATATACGGTTGTCCTGCACTGCAAAATCTAATCACTACTGGCCATGTAACTGCAATATGCTCCCATGCCCATACATGGAGCAATGTGATGCCTGCTGATAATGATGCCCCCTATGGTAAATGTCTAACTACTCTAAATGATAAATTAACTATTCTAAGATTAATAAATCAAACTAATTAGCAAAAAACAATGAAGAATACACCAAAAATGAAGCTAAAATAAGGTTTTACCTTCACCTACCATGTAGCTTGTCTCCATTTCCCTCCTAGCCTTGATTTCTTGAGGATGTTGAGCTCTCAGATTTCCAAATGAAGCCACTTGCCCAAGATGATGCCAAAGTGTGGAGATTGAATGAGTGAGTGCAAAATAGCCAAAAGCTTGATTATTCAAAGTAATGGATGGAATGCAAATGGAATGATGATAGTGTGGATGCTCACAAAATGATATGAATATGCTTGATTTTTCTTGATAATGAGTGCTTGGATGCTTAGAATTCTTAGATTGCCTATTTCTTGAATGGTTGATTACAAAAATACCTATTAGCTCACAAAGGGAAAATGCGGCTCCTTTTATAGTGTTTTGGAGGATCTAAGCCTAGGTGGCACTATCCTACGATGGAGAATGAAAGGTGGAAGATCCTGGGAATAGGATTGACTTGGTCAAAGGAGTTGAGAGAAAGAGGGATGTAGTTGGAATGTGAGAGGAAGAATAGGTATGATGTTCTCTCACATTGACATGGAGGAGAACAAGGTGGAAGGGAAAGACACATGTCAAGTGTCTCACAAAGACCGGAGAGAGGAAGAGGGAAGGACTTTTTCCTCATGAGGACTCTTGACACAAATGTCCCATGAGTCACCTTTGACCCTTAGAGGTGGCTTGAGAAGTCCCTTAGGAATAGGGCATGTATCTTGACTTGGTTTAAGAGAGGACATGTGGTCATGAGACCAAGTCCTATGAGGCCACATAGCCCTTAAGGATAGGACATGTGTGGGTGAGGATAATTACCAATAAATAATTAATAATAATTATTTATTTTAGCCAAAGTGATGTGTCAGGTGACTAGGTAAGTGAGGTGGACTAGGGGACTTAGTCATATTTAGGTGATTGTATATTTAATTAAATCACTCTAATAAGACTAATTAGAAGACTTAGGATAGAGGAATAGACTATAATGAATTTACTAAATAAATTGAATAATCTATTTAATAAATAGAGGAAATAATTATTAATTAAATAATAAATATTTAATTAATTTATCAAGTCAATATCAATTAAATAATAAATATTTAATTAATTAATGAAGCCATTTTTAAGTGTATACATTTTGCCCCTCTTTGAAATAATGTGCGTGTCACATTGTTTCAAAGAAAATTTCATGCATTTTTGCCCCTTTCCCAGACAATGTTTGAGATTACCTATGCATGCCCGCTTGAGAGATTGATTGACAAAAAAGATTATTTGAATTTGATTATGTTTTTTTTTTTTTAGTTTTTTTTTTTTTGTCGAGTTGGATAATCAATCTCACAAAAGAAATGGGAGAAAAGATGGTTGAAAATGGGGTGAAATGGAAGAAAAATGGGAGATAGGGTCCACACACCAAGCACATCAGGTCCATAGACTATAAATAGGGCAAAGGGGTCCACAATAGGCTCATTGTGTACACTTGTTATTCGGAGATCAAAGCGTGAGAGAAAGAAGAGTAGAGCTGCTAGGATGTCATTTCCACTGTCAGATCATCACTTCGAGAGGGGTAGGTGATTTGATCCTCTTTGTGAATTCATGATTTCTAGCATGTTAGAGTAGGATTTGTAGCATGTTTTAGGCTAGATTGAATCATAGGAAATTTTGAAATTTTTCTTTTTCTTGGTCAGAAAACATATGCGCAGTTGTGGCGCACGAATGCACTGTAATTCACCATGTTTGCACAGCAAATTGGTAATTCTGTGCATATGTGTTGCAGAATTGCGCATACATGTAGAAATAAAATTTAGGCTATGCAAATATGAATTAAATGTGTGCATACGTGGATCCTAAACATTTGTCGAGGAAAGTTGCACAAATTTGGAATAAAACTGCGCAAATGTTAGGGGATGCTGCACATGCATGTTTCTATGCTACGCATTTGTTTTGGATGGTAGAATTTGGTCAAATTAGATAGTCAATTAGGTCAAACTTGATGTTGATAAGCTAATTTGATCTGTCGGCGGTTGAATTTGATCAATTCGGTCAAGATAGGCAACATCATAGCATGGTCACTAGTTAATCAGTCTTGATGTTAGATAATTGATAAAATCATCTATTGAAACACATGATAAAACATGTTTGTAGTTGATATAATAGGATAGATAAATGTATAGATCAGTTTATCAAAATCTGATAGCTTGAATTTGTTGACCTTTGTAGGAGGATATTACCAATGTTCTGATGTCACGAGAGAGATATCCCGTCACATAGAACTTGAGACCGGTGCTGTCAGAGACTGACAAACTCTTGATTAGAGCATCTGGTTTGTACCATGTTATCTACACGCCTGAGATTCAAGAAAATTTGAGTATGATGACTATGTTAGCAGAGTGATGGCACTTGGAGATGAGTACTTTTCATCTCCCGATAGGAGAGATGGGAGTTACATTAGAGGATGTATATCGCATCCTCCAGCTTCCTATCATAGGCAAGCTGGTACACTATGATTGGCACGGTGGAGTGATAGAGTGTAGAGCAATTTTTGGTGATGATGATATTAAGGAGGAGGAGATTAGGTGGGAGGATATGGTTGATTTGTATGAGCCTCTACTAGTGGTTTTAGTAGGAGTGATTGGGGGATTCGTATGCCTTGATCGTAGGTCACATGGGTTTGCAATTGGTTGGGGCCACACATTGCAATGGATGATGGATGACGTAGCCTGATTTTCTTGGGGTGTTTGTCTTTTAGCCCATTTATACCATGATCTTCATCAGGTAGTGTACCATAGGGGACATCATTATCAGTAGGTGTCACATTGCTCCATGTATGGGCATGGGAGCATATTGCAGTTACATGGCCAATAGCGATTAGATTCCATGGCGCAGGACAGCCGTATATTCATTTATATTCATCAATTTTGTCTCAGGAAAAATTGGGACACTTAGAGTTCTGGCGATACACTTTTGACACACTGGACACAGTCACATGGAGAGCTTACCTAGGGTGTGAGCCCTAGGATGATGAGAGATAGCTCAAATTCTATTTTGAGTCATGATGGTTGATAGGGTAGACACCCTATATCATCGAGAGATAGCTGGTCAGCTGGGTTCTGCAAGAGTTTGGTAGGATCTAGGGCATGCCACAGGAAGTCACAGAGTTTTCTTGTACACATTAAGAGAGCCGTGACTGGGGGCCCATGGTCTTGTTTGACATAGCTAGATAGGATTTTCTTGACATGCCATTCCAAGCATGGATGATGAGATAGGAGGTCATTGACCTAGGGATGACTGATGATCTAGAGCAGTACCTCAGAGATTTTCCCATACTACACTTGACGGATCTAGTGGTGAGGCCACCAGAGAGAGATCCAGTAGAGAGATGTCATGGGAGACACTGAGGGTGAGATAGGAGAGGATGAGGGAGAGGAGGTGGAGGTGATGGTGGAGATGGTGATGGAGGAGATGGTGGAGATGGTGGGAGAGGAGATGGAGGAGATGGAGGAGATGGTGGGAGAGGAGATAGAGCTAGACCCCAGATGAGAGGTGGTGGTGTGAGACAAAGGGGTTTGATTCCCCCACCGGCTAGACAAGGATGGAGATAGCCTCCAGCATAGCTAGTAGCATGAGCTGCACCATAGATACTAGCTACACTACAGATACCAGTTGCCCTAGTATAGTTACCAGTAGGATAGGTATAGGTGCCGATACAGGCAGGATAGGGATAGGATGAGGTAGATGTACTTTTTGCCCAGGTTAGAGTGGTACAAGGTGGACAGATCCATGATGATATACAGGATGAGTAGATGCTCGATATAGCAGGGCAGGATGCATAGATGTCGGATGTGGATGCTTAGGAGGAGGTAGTAAGGATGGACATCGAGGGACAGGATCCCTATTTAAAGAGAGATGTTGTGGAGGAGGAGGATCTAGATATTGACTCATTGATAGTCTAACTAGCAATGACACAGGTGTAGGAAGACCATGTCCTTGGACTAGAGAGATGGATATAGAGATACTAGAGAGCTAGATGGGAGTGCTTAGACATGAGAGTGATGTGGCTATAGAGAGACTCAGGGAGTCAGAGATGTTATTGGATTAGCTGCAGTGGACAGAGGATTTGGGTCCTCACAAAGATAGTCTGAGAGCTATGATATGGGTCAGGAAGGAGATATCCTATTGGTGAGAGGCCTACAGACAGGTGGTTCCTAGGGATCAGTGGATTAGGAGCTACAAAGAGAGATGAGTTGCTACTAGGACAATAGTATATGATAGACATGTACCGGCTAGTAGTGGAGGTGTATCATGACACCCTTTGAGAGCACCCATAGGTTTAGGGGATTAGGCTGGAGCCTCAGGATCAGGTGGTTTAGCAGCATAGGGTCTTATTGCATCTCACAGGTAGCAACAGATAGAGTCTGGAGGTAGTGGGTCATAGATGTTGGAGATCATTGTATACACTCTTTGTATCATTTGTATCATTGTATCATTATATTATTGACTTGATGGACACTATTGGACATTGTTATGTTTCTTTATATCATTAGACATTTGGACAGTTTATTTGTTTTATGGACTTTATATGATTGGACCCTATATGATGGACTCTATATATATAGTGATGTAGTTCTATCATGATTTGCTTTGATGATTTTATATACATGTGCGTAGTGATATATGCAGGATGTGATGATTTACTATAATATGCATAGAATGTATGTCCTAGAATGCAAAATGATTTATATTCTATTTGATGCTTAATGGTTAATGATCTATTATATGATGTTGATATAAATGCATGTCCTAAATGATTATACTCTATACAATGCTATGTGGTTACTAATACAATGATGTAAAGAACAATGTAGATAATGGATAATGAATGGATAATAAATGAATGATATAAATGAATGATAATAAATGCATGATGATATAATACATGTAATGGATAATAAATGATGGTGTAAAATGCATATAATATATAATAAATGATGGTATAATATAGATGATATGTAATGAATGAAAATGTTCTTAAGATGACTAAAATATAACAACTTACACCATAATAAAAACATAATGTGATTTTATGATAACTATAACAAAACAACGTGTGAAATATGCATGTCAACATAGATGGGTAATATACAAATGAACATACCTAATGAAGATACTGCATGGCCTAAATGAATTGATTAAATGTTGTAAGATGTGAGGTGAAAAATTAATGTTTTTATTGTCCAAATGTCCTCAACTTAAATAACAATGTATCTGACACTAGAATAATGGACTAGGAGAACAGATGACCTAATAAAAAAGATAACCTACAAATCCCTATGAAAGGAGCACTGATATGCAAGTCATAAACTATTTAAATGTAATGCAAAATGGAATATGAAATGAGTATATCTCCACAACTTCATGTAACATCTTAGAACTTCATAATAACTAGAATTTGATTTTCATCATTGAGCTCATTATGTTGCAAGAAAATGCAAGCATCATGGTATAATTAAACTAGGATGACCTGAGCACTTCTTGCATGGAGTTTAATATTGCACACTTGACAAGCATCTAGGTATAATTGAATTGAGATGACCAGAGTTTCATTTTCATAATAGATAAGGAATATCCCCCCCTCCATCGGGGAACAAATATTTGGAGTCGAGGTATGTGATGGCATATCACCATAAATAGCATTTGTAGAGCAACATGATTTGTATGTTGTCAATACCATTAAACTAATGAAGGCACTTACACATAGACACCCCAATTATTTGTTCCTTTGATTTCATCAGAAAATATCCCACAAATAGCAATCAAAGAAAATACCATGCCCCATCCTAGCTATTCTAATCAATGACATATGGGAGTTTCAAATTCATGTCAAAGATATCCCGGAATAGCATAGGAAACATGATAACAATGAAATCTAGATAGGAATGCATAATCTACAACAAACCATTCTAACATGCCTATCATGAATATACATTTTTTTTTTTGCCAAAAGATAGTGTAAGGTACAATGATCAGTTCAATTGATGATGTATAGTCAAGAATGATAGATAAGTGGCCATGTTTCGAAGGATAGATTATAGATTGTGATTCATCATGAAGATACCATTGTGGAAGAACATTTGATTGTGTTTGCTTGTCTGGTGAAAATACTCCATTCTGTCCTCTAAGAGTCATGACTATCATAGATCCACTTCCCAAACTAGGTTGAGGACATTCCCCCAACTGGGTGATGGACTGACTTATTATGGATGAAGAAGGACACAACAATACTAGGATGAAGACCATGAAAAAAGATCAAGCTATGATGGGGTTTTATTATGGGTAGATACAATGGATGGTGTATGAACTGGCCATTTTATTATGATATATACATGGCAGGAACGGGGACTGACTAGCTATTTTATTGTGGATATATACAATGAAGGGACAAACTAGAAGAATCCTAATAGATGGAGGAGCTAACTTGATACACATGGTGCCTGTTTCCAGGTTTTCACCACATGCTTTTATTGCAATTTTCTTTTGATTTTTTTTATTTGATTTTTTATATTTTTATATTTTTATTTATTTACAGAATATATACATAGCCCTTGCATTGGGATTTCAAGGATAGAACTTCTTGAGGTGTATGCTATTAAGAGGTTCATCCAAAGGATCTCCCTCAGGTGTGGACAACCGATAAGCCCTAGAACCATAAACTATTGTAATTACAAAAGGACCTAACCAATTGGGTTCAAACTTGCCCTTCTTCTCACAATGTTGTTGATTCTTTGGATTTTCTTGAAGGACTAGGTCACCTAGCTAAAAGTCTACGATCTTTACCTTACTGTTATACTAACGAGACATACGCTGCTGATAGACTTTCAAATGATCATAAGCTCACTAATGACATTCATCCAGCAGTTCTAGTTCAGTCAACCATGCAACTCTATACTCTTCATCAAGAATCAAATCTTTGAGAGTGACTCAAAGTGAAGGCAACTCAACCTCAAGGGGGAGGACTGCTTCAGATCCATAGACAAGAGAATATGGGGTGGCTCCAATGGGAGTACAGATGGAGGTGCGGTAAGCCCATAAGGCTGGATTCAGTTGGATATGCTAGTCACGGCCAACATCATTGACAATATCTTGTAGGATTTTAACAATTGTTTTGTTTGACACCTCAACTTGACCATTTCCTTGAGGATAGTATATGGAGGAATAGTTATGGGTGATATGGAATTTTGTGCACAAGTCATCCATGTCCTAATTTTGGAACTATTTTCCATGATTAGTAATGATATACATAGGTATACCATATCGGCAAATGATATAATTTAAGATAAACATGGATATTTGTTTCCCTGTGGCAGTAATCAATGGAACAACCTCAATCCATTTAGTAAAATAATCTATTGCAGTGATAATCCATTTGTGACTATTGGAAGATGGAGGGTTGATGGTGCCCATGAGGTCAAGTCCCCACCGACTGAATGGCAAGGTAGTTGTAAAAGGATGTAATTCGTGTGCTAGAGCATGAATAAGGTTTCCATGTATCTGACATTTCTCGCATGCCCTAGAAAAATAAAAGGAATCTATCTCCATGGTAGGCCAATAATAACCCATACACATGAGTTTCTTAGCCAAAGAGGGACCACTCGAATGTGTCCCAAAAATACCCTCATGTACATCTCGCAAGGTAGTTTGAGCTTCATCATGCTCGAGACATTGTAGGAGAGTACCGTCAAGACCTCACCGATAAAGGGTGTCAGATATTAGGACATAGCAGGAGGCTTGGCAGAGAAAAGTTCATTTTTTATTTTGAGATAGGTCAGGGGGTAGGATGTCATTGTCTAGATAAGAATATATTTTTCCATAAATTGGGGAGTCGTGTGAAATAAGATGACATATAATACTCGTATCAGGATCATCATATGTAAGACAAGTCAGGGATTCCACCAAAAACTCAAAATGAGCCTTGGTATCCTCTGTATCAAACAAAGAAGAAATTGTAGCCATTGCATCGACAACAATGTTATCATGCCAAGGAATCTGCTCAAAAGTGATGACTAATAAATATTATTTGAAGTCATCAACCATACATTTATATGGTAATAACTTATCATCTTTAGTTTGATAATCATCATTAACTTGGTTTATAATAAACTAAGAATCCCCATAGACATTCATTTTAGCTACTTTCCATTGTAAAGCCATCTTTAGCCCAATCAGTAAAGCTTCATATTCTACTACATTATTGGTGCAAGGAAAGAGCAGCTTGTAAGATTTCAGAATTGTGTATCCTTGCGACATGACAAAGAGAATACCAGCTCCTGAACTTTGTTGAGTACATGATCCATGAAAGTATATTTTCCATGTTTGTGTAGATAAAGCCAAGAAGTGTGCATTAGGAAACTCTATGTGTATAGGTTGGTCATTTGTTAATAGAGCATCAGCTAGCTGATCTGCTATCACTTGGCCTTTGATAGCCTTTCTGTCCACATATTCAATATGAAATTCACTAAGTAGCATGACTCACTTAGCCAATCTTCCTGTCAATGATGTCTTACTTAATAGATACTTTAAAGGGTCAATCTTTGCAATGAGCTTGATTGAATGTGACAACATGTAATGTTGCAAACTTTTGTGAAGCAAAAATAATGGCCAGACATGCTCTTTCTATAGGAGAATAGTGTAGCTCATATCCCACTAGGGTGTGATTGATATAGTATATGGCTTTTTCTTTCCCTTCATGATCTTGCTAAGCCAGAAGAGCACCTAGTGAGACTGTCGTAGCTAAAATGTACAACAAGAGTGGCTTGCTTAGAATTGGTGACATCAGAGTTGGAGGATTCACCAGATATTGCTTGATTTTATTGAAAGCTTCCTCACACTTATCATCCCATTGGAATAAGACATTTTTATGCAACAAATGTTGAAAGAGATGACTTTGATCTGCTAGTTGAGAAACAAATCTTTGGATGGATTGGAGACATCCCTACAAAGATCTTAACTGACTGATGTTAGTGGGGGAAGCCATCTCCATTATTGCTTTAACTTTTTCTGGATCTACCTTGATTCTTTTGGCTGAGAAAATGTACCCTAACACTTTACCAGATGTGACCCCAAATGCACATTTCTTTGGATTGAGTTGAATCTAATACTTTTCCATCTGGGTGAATCTTCTATCCAACAATCTCAAATGACCAGCTCTATCTTTAGATTTTTCTAAAATGTCATCAACATAATCTTCCATAATGGTATGCATCATGTCATGAAAGATTGTGGTCATAGCTCTTTGGTAAGTTGCTCTAGCATTTTTGAGGCCAAATGGCATCACATTCCAGTAGTATGTACCCCATGAACAAGTAAAAGCAGTCTTCTCCTGGTCTTTCGGTGCAATCTTGATCTGGTTATAGCTAGAAAAACCATCCATTAATGATAACATCTCATGCCCAGCTGTCAGGTCAATAATAATGTCAATATTTGGCAGAAGAAAGTCATCTTTTGGACAAGCTTTATTAATATCTCAAAAATCAATACAAATCCGGATAGACTTGTCTAGTTTTGAGACGGGAACAATATTTGTAATCCACTCAGCATAATCAATAGCCCAAATGAATCCAACATCTAAGAGCTTCTTCAATTCTCCTTTAACCATTAGTGCAATGTGTGGGTGCATATTGCGGAGCTTCTGCTTAACTGGTTTTACACCTGGCCTGATAGATAGATGATGCATAATGAGATTAGGGTCCAGCCCAGGCATATCAGCATAGGACCAAGCAAAGTTGATTTGTCTCTCTTTGAAAATTTTTACAAAAGCTTCTTTCTCTAATTCTTTCAAGGATGCTGCTACTTTGAGGATGCATGGAGACTCCTCTTTTCCAATGTTAAGAGGTAATATTGGTTCTATAAGGATGGTAGATTGCTCTCAATATAGATAATTGGGAAGAGTGTTAATCCTTCCATTGTCAAGCACCTTAGAGAGGTTTTCACCACTAGATGCATCTTTTCTTTTTACTATTTTTGGATCTAATATTGCCACTAAGTGGTTTTCACCATTAGATCTGTTGATTATTTTTATATTTTTATGACTGAAAGGATTGGCACTCTCTCCAAAGTAGGCCATGTCATTGAGTTCTATCAAAAATCTTGACTTGTGATCCCCTGGTGGTAAATGATCCTTGATTCCAAGATAGTGAATAATGGCATCATCATTATAGAAGACATCAAGTTCTGGATGATTGGGAGAATCCCAATCAATAAGTTCGGGATGTACAAGAGGCATTGGATCATTCAGGTCAATTTCAAAGGCAGAGATGGTATTGATGGAAAATCTGTCAAGGTTTATGATGGTATTGGTGAGGTCTATTTCCATACTCTCATCTGATTCATTTATCACAAGATAAAGCTCACTTTCCTCACAATCGACAAAAGTAGTATCATGTGGGACTAATCCGAGTGAGTCAGTCCTTAAACTCTCTCCCTCATGATAATCGTTACTATAGTGATGGATAACATCAACTCCTATCTCTTTAGTACAATCAAATAATGAATCCCATTCATAATCATTTGAGTCAGAATCATCATTATCCCCAAGTCTATCAATGATTCTTTGTGCTATCCTTTGTTTCTCTGGATCTACATACATACCATGTTTTCAGAACTATAAGGCAGGAGCTTTAGATGTCTCATGAAAAGGTGTTACCTTTTCTTTTCCTTTTGGTTCTTTTGGTCCTTCTTGCTTATACCCTAATCCTATTGTATCTCTTTGATAATTGGGATTTTGCAAAATTGGTCTTATAACACCTTCTCTTTGTAACCCTATAGGTCCAGCACCTTGGTATCCCACCTTTTGTAGCAAAGTATACCCTTTACCATAGGCATCAGGTGATATATATTCATGTTTGATATCCTCTTCAATCTTCTGTAACTTAAGAAAATGATTAGCATTACGCTCAACTACCTCTTTGGATATTGTGCCCCCACTTATAAATGTGTCATAAACAAGTGTTGAAGGGGGTTCTGATTGTTGTTTAGTGATCAAAGATCTACCATATGATCTAGGAGATAAAGGTAACTCTATGATGAAAAGAGCTTGACCTAGAGTGTATTCCCCCATATTGCTTTCCTTTATGTCTGTCTTGATCCCATTTGATTTAGAAGTTGATGCTATATTACTAGGATCAATGGGTGTAGTTGTAGAAGATCCATTACGATTATAAGGTACCAAAGAATCAGATGTCTTCAAAGTGTTACAATACTAGAAAGGATTAGTATCTCCTTTGATAGTGATCTCCTAACCATTATGAGGGAATTTCAAGCACTAATGATAAGTTGATGGCACAGCTTGCATGGAATGAATCCATGGTCTTCCCAAGAGAATGTTATAAGCAAGATCCATGTCAAGAACTTGGCAAGGTACATCTTTGATTATAGGACCGACTCTGATAGGAAGAACAAAAGATCCCTTGGATGACCTCTCTTCTTCATCATAAGCTTTTATTGTGATTTTCTTCTTTGGATCTACAACATTTTCAGAAAATCCCAATGAAAGGACTAATTTAAATGTGCATATATTCAAGCTAGCTCCTCCATCAATTAGTACTCTCTTGATTTTGTGACTCTATACAAGGACTTTGATATGTGGGGGAGCATTACAAGGTTGGGTAATAGCTAAATCATCATTTTCAGTGAAGGATAGGTAATGTGGGGTTGTTAAATGTCCCACCATAGCTTGAAATTGATCATGATCTAGATTTGTGGGGACCTAGGTCTCTAAGAGAGGATTTTCAAGGATATCTTTGTGAGACGGGGATAGGCACAAAAGCTCTAAGATGGATATCTGGGCAGGTGTTTTCTTGAGTTGTTCCAAAAGATTGTATTGGTTGGAAATATTTGGTGTAGACTTTGGGATGTAAATAGACTTGTTTTGAGAGGTGCTTGGTTTAGACGGTACTCCATGAAGAGTAACCTTGGATTGAGCACGAGTAGTAACATGCACTGGTTGACTCTCTGATTTTTCCTTTATGGTAATGACATTGGTATAGTACTTAGAAGGATGACATTCTAAAATGTTACCAACATATCTATAGGGAGTAGAATTATAATTGGCTTGGTTGTCACCCTTAGTGTTGGAAGAACCTCCTTTTTCATGCTCAGGAAGTGGATCTTTGAAAGCTGTATGTGATTCATTCGAGGTATGTCCATCAACACCAATTTCACTGCTTTCAATTAAGTCTTGAATTACATTTTTGAGTCTTTGGCAATCATTGGTTTTATGTCCTTTTCCTCTGTGAAATTCGCAATAATCATTCCCATTCCACCAAGAAGGTTTCACTCTAGGTTCAAAGTCTTTCATTTCAGGAAGTGTAATGAGTTTCTTTGTGATTAACTTTCGTAATGCTGATTCGAGAGATTCCCCTAAAGGAGTAAAATTTCTTCGAGGTGACATAAAAGGCAATCTTGGTTTAGATAAATCTTTGTTGGTGTTTGGATTTGTTGATTGATTGTTGTAGGTAGCTTGAGTAGCATTGGCCTGACTTGTGAGATTTAGAAGGGGTTGTGTTGGTTTGACATTACGATTATCAAGAATCCCATCATTGACAATGTTTTTGTTTTTATTCCAGAATTTGGATTTGTCATTGTTATAGTTGTTGGGATTGGAATTTGAGGACCCAACATTGTGTTTGGAATAAAGTTTTATCTCACCTTTTCTGACCATGGATTCCTCAATTTTGATGCCATTTTCTATGAGCTTATTGAAGTTTGGTGGACATTGTAATTGTAACCTATAACTCATTTCTAGTGTAAGGTTATGTACAAAGATATCCATCTTTTCTTGTTCAGGAATCATTCATGGATATTTGGAAAAAAATTGATGCTATCTTTGCAAAAAAGTAAGAAAGGGTTCTCCATTCTTTTGATGTGCATTGCAAAGATCAAGCATAGTGACTTCATGTTTGATGTAATATGAATAATGAGTCACAAATTTGTCAAGAAGCTTATTGAAAGATTTGATGCCTGGGGGTAGTTTGGAGAACCATTACATGGCTTGTCCTCCTAAACTTCATGGAAATAGTCACATAAGATAAGTGTCATTATGAGTGACTTCAATACAAGAAGCACAAAACTCACGAATGTGGTCTTGTGGATCCGAATTCCCTTTGTATTTGTCAAATTTTGGTACCTTAAAATGAGGAGGGAATGGAATCATTGCTAAATTCTTATCAAAAGGATAAGGACATATATCATCCAAGGAATACTTCTTAGTTGATGATGCAGTTTGAATGTCATGGATTTGTTGTTGAAGCATCTGGATTTGTTGTAGAACGAGATCCAAAGATAATGTGTTTCCTTCAATGTTTTGGGAAACATTTTGTTGTTGAGTATCCTGAGAAGCATTGGATTGCTGATTATTTTGAGAGGCATTGTTTTGTTGGTTGTTTTGAGAAGTATTATTTTGTTGGTTGTTTTGAGAAGTATTGGATTGCTGATTGGTTTCCTTTGCTCCATGAGTATCTTGAGAACCACTAGGGATTTTTTGATTGTTTGTATTTGGTGGTTCTCTAAGATGGGAAACATCAAAATCAGTTGGTAGTTTGGCTCCTTGTTGAGCAAGCATGAGGAAATAAATCTCTCTATCCATGTCTAGGAGTCTTTCCATGACATTATAAAATCCAGGATCTTGTGTAGCATCTCTAAGTTCTTGATTTGTGGGTTCCTCTTCGGATGTAAAAAGTGAAATTTTCTTAGGAATTCCAGACTAAGGATTTTCTTTATTACTTTTGTTTCCTTCCATCTTGTCTAGGGATTTTGAATCAATGGTTTGTTTAAGTTTCTGAGATCGAGTTTGAACCATAAAAATGTGAAAATTGATTTGTGGGATGAAAGATTGTTGATGAAAAGATATGGAAAGAGTGTTTTATAGAAAAGATATTGAAAAGTGTTGAAAAGTGATGAGACAAATCTTGATAAAAATCTAAGTCAATAGGAGGTATAGATCTCACTATGATATGAAAAAGAAAAATTAAGAGATAGTAACCTAAGTAAGTTTGATTGAGGATGATAGATCCTAATAGGATAAACTCACAAAGATCAAAATCTTATAGATAAGGTGATGTTTCAACACTAAATTTGGAATTTTAGAAGATTAGAAGGAATAATTTGATGACTTTTGGTGAAGGAAGGATGATGAAAATTGATGAAAATGGTCAAACTAAATATTGGAGGTCTATGTAACGTGAATGTTTTTCCAGAATCTTACTAAGGACAAAAATGGGTATCCGAAAAAGTGATTGTGAAAATTTCAAAACTTGTGGAAATGCTTGTTGTTGTATATGTGCAGTGACAAATGCGTAGGACAGTTTGATGAATGCATAGCCAAATGAAACAAATGCATAGTAATTATGAACTGATGCATGGGAAAATTAACAGATGCGTAGAACAGTGTAATGGATGTGTTGGAAAAGTGTATGAATGAGTAAGTTTTTGTTTTTGATGGATTGGAATTGCAAAATTTGGAATTTTTTGATTGTCTGATGTTTTTGGTTTTTGGCAAAGGTAAAATGCATAAACACACACACACAAGATAGAAATGATTTTAATCTAATTGTTCTAGTATGAATACACAAACACGTTTACAATCCTAAGGTTGGCAAGGACAATATCTATTGAATCCCCACTAGGATAATAAAATCTAGCCACGCAAATCCAGAACGGACAGCCTAGGAACTTGGAGGCACGGGCTTCTCCTTACAGTGCACTCACTTCTCAAGCACGCCAAGTTCTGAATTCAATGGGTCATTACTTCCCAAAGAAATGCTATCTCTACTATGAAGCATGAGTAATGTGGGGTGTCTTCATGGGCTTGGGTGACCCCTTGAGCCAGAAAATAGAAGGTTTTTGGCCACTATACAAAAGTATTTAATAAGGACATCCATTCAAGTGGTTGTGATCAAGTCATTTTCCCAATTAAGGGGGCTCTCCCAATCCTTTCAAAGCAAGGCTTTCACCTCTACTAAGTAGGATTTTAACGCACCACTGGGGTACTGGAGGAGATTTTGGTTGCCACAATGAATTCACACCTATCTAATGTGAGACTAATCACACTAGAATTTTTTATATACCGGTTCGGAAGGGCTTGGCTTTATCTTGTTATTGGTTGGGTCGTTCCTTGGGGTGAGTACCTCTTTTCCCACCAAAGACTGCCCTCTAAAAATTATAACAGTTTCTCTTACACCCAAGGTCCACAAATGGTGAGGGGAAAGGATACGTTGTTATAATTTTGGGATTACAGATAGCTATTAAGAAAGACACAACAGACACTTAATCTATGCTAAAGTAGACACACAAATAAAAAACATGTCATATTTTAAAGCCCAAACAAGGTTATAGTTTATTTTGCAAAACCCCTTAAGAATCCTACAAACAAACTTGTTAGAAATTGAGCAATGGGGTCTTCAAAATAACTTCCTGCAAAAATAGCCTAGAGACTACCAAAATGAACATAAACTTGTCAAAGGTTAGCTAAAATAAAAACTAACAGAAAACTAAATTTTACTACAGTAAGAAACAAATGCGTAGAACAGTGAGGTGAATGCACAACAATACTAGATGAATGTGCACAATGTATGAATGCACACTGAAATGAAATATATGTGCACTGCAATGGAACCAATGCGCATAAATAATTAATGCGTAGTAGAAAATGTTAAAAGCATAGAAACTTAAGGTAAATGTGTAGGAAAATTAAAACGATAGATTCCAGAAAATGCTAGAATGGATGTGCAGCAGAAATGGATGTATGGGTAGGAATTGGGTATAAATACGCAGAAGCGACCTGTAGAAAAATCTGCACATGGAAACTTAAAAATAGAATGTTAAAAATGTGGGTTACCCCATAGTGGGCACCAAAAATGTATGCAAATTAGATGTCTAACTACTCTAAATGATAAATTAACTATTCTAAGATTAATAAATCAAACTAATTAGCAAACAACAATGAATAATACATCAAAAATGAAGCTAAAACAAGGTTTTACCTTCACCTACCATGTAAATTTCTCCATTGCCCTCCTAGCCTTGATTTCTTGAGGATGTTGAGCTCTCAGATTTCCAAATGAAGCCTCTTGCCCAAGATGATACCAAAGTGTGGAGATTGAATGAGTGAGTGCAAAATAGCCAAAAGCTTGATTATGCAAAGTAATGGATGTAATGCAAATGGAATGATGATAGTGTGGATGCTCACAAAATGATATGAATATGCTTGATTTTGCTTGATAATGAGTGCTTGGATGCTTAGAATACTTAGATTTCCTATTGCTTGAATGGTTGATTACAAAAATACCTATTAGCTCACAAAGGGGAAATGAGGCTCCTTTTATAGGGTTTTGGAGGATCTAAGCCTAGGTGGGACTATCCTACGGTGGAGAATGAAAGGTGGAAGATCCTAGGGCTAGGATTGACTTGGTTGAAGGAGTTGATAGAAAGAGGGATGTAGTTGGAATGTGAGAGGAAGAATAGGGATGATGTTCCTCTCACATTGACATGGAGGAGGACAAGGTGGAAGGGAAAGAAATGTGTCAAGTGTCTCACAAAGACCAAAGAGAGGAAGAGGGAAGGACTTTTTCCTCATGAGGACTCTTGGCATAAATGTCCAATGAGTCACCTTTGACCCTTAGAGGTGGCTTGAGAAGTCCCTTAGGAATAGGGCATGTCTCTTGACTTGGTTTAAGAGAGGACATGTGGTCATGAGACCAAGTCCTATGAGGCCACATAGCCCTTAAGAATAGGACATGTGTGGGTGAGGATAATTACCAATAAATAATTATTAATAATTATTTATTTTAGCCAAAGTGATGTGTCGGGTGACTAGGTAAGTGAGGTGGAATAAGGGACTTAGTCATATTTAGGTGATTGTATATTTAATTAAATCACTCTAATAAGACTAATTATAAGACTTAGGATAGAGGAATAGACTATAATGAATTTACTAAATAAATTGAATAATCTATTTAATAAATAGAGGAAATAATTATTAATTAAATAATAAATATTTAATTAATTTATCAAGTCAATATCAATTAAATAATAAATATTTAATTAATTAATGAAGCCATTTTTAAGTGTATACACATTACTAACAGGTTCTTCCATCAAAGGTAACAAGATTTGTCTCTTTCCATCAACCAAAATAGTATACTTATCCAATCTCGCATCATATATGGCATGTCTATCATATTGCCAAGGTCTACCCAACAAAATATGACAACAATCCATAGGCATGATATCACATAACACCTTATCATAGTACTTTCCAATCTTCAAATTCACATAACATTGTTCACTTACCAGGAGTACATGCTCATCTTTGATCCATGAAATCTGATAGGGCTTCAGATGTTTCCACCTTTCCAACTACAACTTTGTGACCATCTCCTCAGACGTCAAATTCTCCAAGCTATCACTATCAATGATTACTTTCCAAACTTTGTCAGATACTCTACATCTGGTCTTGAACAAACTTTTCCTTACCGGATCTTCCTTTTTACCTTCATTCCAAAGTGCTCTTCTTACCATCAAGTTATTTTCCTTCTCGGGTTCATTCGGTGACTCTTCTTGCACTAAAGCATTTCTATTGTTACTAGCCTTCTAAGTTGCATGTGTACACTCAAATGATTTATGTACTTCTTCTCCATAATTGTAACAAGTTCCTTGGGAACTTCCTCTACTATAACCACCTCAGTAGTTACTACTTCTGCCTCGAGATGAACTTTCACCTTTCCACTCGATCTTGCCTTTATCTAGATTTGTCTCTTCTGGTTCAGATCTACTATTTTCACCATAAGATCTACCTCTTCCTCTAGGGAATCTACCACCTCTACCTCTTTGTCTTTGCTCATGTTTCTTGTTCAATTTCTCCTCAACTTTCAATGCAAATTGATAAGCCTCTTCAATATTCTCCAATTTAACAAAATTTATTTCTTCTTGGATGGAAACTCTCAAACCATTCAGGTATCTAGTAATTCTTTCCATGTCATCTTCATCATGTCCTGATTTGATATCTAATCTATATAATTCCTTAGTATAATCCTTTACTGAGCTATCTTTCTGCCTTAAAATTTGCATTTGCCTAACCAGGTTAATCTGATAATCATAAGGTAAGAACTTTCCTATCAATTTATTCACCATTTTATTCCATACCTTGATTTTGTCTTTGCCTTTCCTCTTTCTATCTAGCTGTCGATGTTCCCACCATAAGGATGCATGACTTTTCAACTTTGTGCTTGCAATTTTCACTTTCTTGTATTCAAGTACATTTTCATACTCAAAATAATTTTCCATCTCTGTGATCCAATCCACCAATTCATCAAAATCCAACTTTCCCCATACTCAGGAGGATTAAAGTGTGGTGTAGACTTTAGACTTTTCAAAGCCTTCAAGAATCTTTCCTCACCCTGATCCATCACAAGTGTAGGTTCTACATCACCTTGTTCTACCTCAATTTCATTATCACTAACATCTTCAGCATGTCTTCCTCTTCTCTAGGCCGTTTCAATAGCTTCCAATCAAGTAGAAATTTGTCTCAACATTTCTACCAATCTTGGATCCATATCTCACCTCCCATGAACCATTTTGGAAACCCTTTGCAACTGCAGGTCAGATCGCAAACTTCTTCCCCATAAAAATTTAACTAGGGATTCACAAGAAGGAACCTTAAAATCTAGATTCGCAAACCTAGATCCAGATCTAACCTTGCTCTAATACCACCTGACGAAAGAGTGGGTAGGAGGGGCCAAGAATGGCACACCCTAACCTAAACCACCTTGCTCAACAACACACAGAAGAAACAAGAACACAGTGGGATAGAGAAAATATAGGATCATTCATATATTTACTTCAAATTGATTCATACATGCTAGGCTATAAGGCCTTCTTGATTTTGGCCAGATATTACAATGAATTATAGAAGTCCTCAAACATGGGAGGATCTGTAGATAATCTCTAATCTTATATCTTCTATCTTCTATCAAAATTGACTCTAAAAACTAACAAAATGACTACATTTATACAAGAGGCTACCGAACAGAGTTGGCCTTCAGATCCATAATCAACAAAAGGAACGGTCAAATCTAGGACCACACACTTCCCAATGATGGATACTAGCATTAAATCCATGACTCATAATCAATTCACAAGTCGGCCTCAATAGAAACTCAAAAGAAACTCATTGGTAGGAAAAGCCCACTGAGCACCAGACAAGCATCACTGAGCACCAAGGAAACTCATTGAGTGCCAAAGAGATAACTGACCAACACCGGAAAAAAAAAGGAAACTAAGAAACACTGAACCAACTCAGTCAAAGTAGGAACCGAGCAACACAAACAAACTCAAATATGTTTTTGGTGACACAAGATTTCCAAGGACCTGAGATGCTCCTGCATCATTAATGGTTCATAGGAGTCATAAGGGGTGTTAAGGGGTCTTAGGTTAAGAGGTCTTAAGGGGTCCTAGGATGTCTTAAGTGGTCCTAAAGGGGCCTAAGATACATTAATGGGTTCTAGGATGTCTTAAGGGGTCCTATATGTCCTAAGGGATCCTAAGGTATCCTTATACATGTATAAATTTATGCTAGGATATATTAATAGGTTTTGGGATATATTAATGGTTCCTAAGGGGTTGTAAGATACATTAATTTTTTTCAAGAGTCTTAAGATGTGCTAAGGGGTTAAATGTGTCTTAAGAGGTCCTAAGGGATCCTAGGATACACTTATTTGTCTTAGGATGTCTTAAGTGACCCTAAAGGGGCCTAAGATACATTAATGGGTTTTAGGATGTCTTAAGGGGTCCTAGATCTCTTAATTGATCCTATGATACCCTCATACATGTATAAATGAGTCCTATGATATATGAATGTGCTATGGGATATATTTATGGATCCTAAGGGGTCCTAGGATACATTAATGGTTCACAGGAGTCTTAAGTGGTGCTAAGGGGTCCTAGGATACACTAATGAGTCCTAGGATATCTTAAGTGGTCCTAAAAGGGCCTAAGATACATTAAAGGTTCCTAGGATTTATTAAGGGGTCCTATATGTCTTAAGGGATCCTAAATTATCCTCATGCATATATTAATGCATCATAAATTAATGGGCTTTGGGATACATTAATGGGTCCTAAGGGCTATTGGGATACATTAATGGTTTTTAGGAGTCTTAAAGGTTTTTAAGTGATCCTAGGTGTCTTAAGAGTCCTATGATGTCTTAATTGGTCTTAAAGGGGCCTAAGAAACATTAGTGGGTTCTAGGATGTCTTAAGGGGTCCCATATGTCCTAAGGGATCCTAAGGCCTCCTTGTACATGTATTAAAGTATCCTAGGATACGTCTCTCTCTCTCTCTCTCTCTCTCTCTCTCTCTCTCCTTTGAATATATCCTCTCTCTATTGTTAGTATTGCAAGACAC
This sequence comes from Chamaecyparis obtusa, assembly GCA_027943335.1. Taxonomy (NCBI): domain Eukaryota; kingdom Viridiplantae; phylum Streptophyta; class Pinopsida; order Cupressales; family Cupressaceae; genus Chamaecyparis; species Chamaecyparis obtusa. Next base: position 433,629 of record BSBK01007398.1, on the reverse strand, counting down.
TAAAATTTAGGGCAAATCCGTGTATCCACAAATTTGATACTTTTAATATTATCTTCCACAATAGCCAACATAAAAATGAAAATATAATAAAAATCATAACATATAAAGAATTCACATACAATGAATACAAGACACCAAATTTTTCCCTTGGTAACCTTTGTTAGAGGGAGAAGACCATGTGTGAGGATGCAGCCCACAAATTTCACTAGTGCACCATGAAATCTACCCTGTTAGAATACAAAACCTTTTTAAGGTTATGCTTGGTTAAGAGTACTTATAGCCTAGTTAAGAACTGCAACAATCCTATTAAAGACTATCCTATCAAGGGATTTAAAAATCCTTTTGAGATTTCACCTTTTTAGAGGATTTATACTTTATATCATGTTAAATATCTTTCTCACCCTATTAGAAGTGACCTTGTTAAAGGATTTAGATCGCAAACTAGTTAGAGTCTTCCTTGAGTTAAGAACTCAAATATATGATCTAAGATTATCACTAAATTGTTATACAGATCTAGTTCTCTTCTCAATTGCACTTCTCTAAACACTTTAATACCACTTTACTTCCTTCAACAATCTCTTTCAATCACCACATACCATCACAACAACCCTCTTGATGATTTTCTTAACCATTTATATACTTATTGTAGGTTGGTGCTAGAACCCTAAAATGTTTTACAAGTAGGCCCTCAAATCCAAATTAACATATGAGAAAGAATGCCAAAAAAATTTAAACATCCTTGATTTCAGATCAAAGCATTAAATCTTGAAAACATGTCATCCAACCACTTACATTTGACGACAACACCAAACTAGCCAACTTTACTAAACAATACTCTGTCCTAACTATCTATGCTCCTTCAATTCTTAATAACTTAGAAAAATATTCAAACTAATTGATGTGATCATAGATCAAGTCAAATATACCTCTATAGATAATTTTTATATGATTTCACACCTTAACTTTATCTCCAACTCTAAATCCGGTCGTCTAAATCTTGCATATTGTCTTCTTACCAATTGACTAAACACTTAGTTTATTGCCAATTTGAATCTTCAATACTATTAGTAAAACTGATCTCTAGTCATCATAAGATCATATTTCTATCAATGACAACATCAAAATAAAATCATGTGACCAAAACAGATATCATCTACATAAAAATTCCAACAATATCGACCTTTGGCATTGATGGCAACATTGGGAAAAAGTGAAAAATTGACTAAGTGTCAAAGTAAAAACTATATAGAACTCCCCCTATGCATAACACTACTTCACCTTACAATACTCTCCCCCTTTGACAAAATTAAAAAGGTGTTACAAGATATTCAGAAAGAAAAAATTTATTTAGCAAGAGTAGCATAGTACAATTTACAATCTACTGAAAAATCTCATTGAAAGTAGTCTTCAAAACTTGTCAATCACTGACCCATGACTTGTGTATATTCTCCAAAATAAGTATCTATCCATGAATCATAAATGATATGTCCTCAAATCCATCAATTGTACTAAAAAGTGTAGGTGTTAATGCTTGTTCAGCTTCCTTCACACTCTATTGTAGGATTTCCATTTTAGGCATCAAAACACTTTAAAATTTCATTAGGTTTCTAATCCTTTTATCCTATTAATCCCTAAATTTCTTCAACTTCTTATTTATCTTTCCTACCTCAACTCCAAAATATGTTGAACTTCCATGAATGGGATCAATGTTTAGTGACAACAATTTTAGTTCCTACTAAGATTCACTCTTTTCCCTTTCAAGATCTTTTAATAAATGTAAAAAATCACAAATACACTTTAGAGTCTTACCTCCTTATAGAAATGTATTGTTCACCTGGCTCACAACCAATGTGAGATTTTTTTTTCTTCATCAATAGACTATGCTAACTTCTCTAATATCATCTTCACATACTCCTTTTCTACTCTAGCATCAATAACATCCTCCAAAATCTAAGTCATATCACCACCATTAGCAGTGACTAGATATGTTATGTGTTCCATTGGAGTAACCTTATCATCATACTTTACTTCAGGCATTAGATCAAATAGTACATCTCTCATCATAAGAACCACTTGTGCTTCCTACTTGAGCTTATCCTTCTTAGCATTATTCTTGATTTCCATAGAAAATTTGATCATTTCCTCAGGGCTCATTGTTCTCAAGTCAACTTTTCCCTTGATTGGTATATCATCCTCATCAATAATACTCATCTTTGACAATGAAGAAGGTGTTTCCTTTTTTGGTTATTTCTCTATAATTACTTCCTCTTATTTTTCTTGCATCACATCATTTGTGTCCTTTTCCTCACTAGATCTACCTACTAATCATGAGTAGCAATTTGAACTTTCTCATCATAAATCATAGCCTGATCGATACCCATGTTTACTCATTCTTCTTTCATTTTCTCCTTGGGTTCATCTTGAGTATCCATAGGTTCATTATGTATCTCCATAATAGGAATATCACTTGTAATATTCATTTCCTCTCCGAATTCCTCAAATGTGACCTTCACATCATCAAAAGTAAAACCTTCATCTATTTGAGTAACCATTGGATCATCTTCTTGTTCTTTTACTAGCTTCTCTTCATCCTTTTCATCTTTAAGCCTACCTAAGTGTTTCATCAGGATCACTTTAGTTTCATACTAAAATCCAAGAGATTCATCACATAGTAATATTGTTAATATCTTATTAGTTTTTAAGACTGATCTTTTTTCTACAAGTATCTTGTTCATTTCCTTTTCTAACATTTCTAGTTGAAGTTGTAGTATAATGTATTGAATCAATTCCGTATTGTGTCTAATGGTAGTATGACACGTAGACTCAATTTTATCATACAAGGAAGTGGGAATTTGTCCTTGTAACTCCATTAAATTTTTTCTACTATTTTTCAGACTGTACACTCTAATATATTCAATCTATTCTTGGTCCTCCCTCCCAATTTTATCATAATACTTGTTCATCCATTCTATGGTGGCATAAGGAGTTGATGTGCACTCTGATTGACTATGGTGTGGTTTGGATCCATGAATATGATCCTTTTGAAACATATTTTTGGGTGTTGTGGAGTCCCTCTTGAAGTTACTAATTTCAATTCTACCTAAGGCCTCTCCATCATTTGGTATCAGAGCCTAGGAGCATCCTAGGTGAAGTGGTGGAGAAATTATTTCTAGGATTTGGAAGGTTTAAAGTCCTTTTTTGATGCTTGGAGTTGAGCTATCCTTTGAGAGTTTTCCAAAGAGGTGGCTTGACATTTGAAGAATCCTAGATTAATGTGAGAAGATGGAAATGACCAAAACTAAGAGAGATTTAGCCAATTTATTGAAATGATACTTGGATGAAGGAAGAAAAAGAGATGAAGAAAAGAAGAAAAGAGAAAAAGAGAGAAAGGAGAGGGAAGAAAGATAAGAAGTCTAGAGAAAGCCTTGGAAGAAGGTGAAGAAATATTGAAAAGGCTTGAGGAGATGCTTAAGGTGTTAGGAATAACAGTCCACAATACAACTAAGAGGGGGGTGAATCAATTGTATGACAGATTATTAAACTTTAAACTTTAAGTAGCAGCAATATCAGATCCAATGAACACAATGAATGCCAACACAATAACACAATATTTTGGTCTCAGGGAAATCATGTTAAAGGTAAAAATCCTAGTGGGAATTAGCACCCACAAATGATGTACTGAGAGTATAGTTATCCTTTTTAGAAGATATAGCCTTGTTAGGAGCTTATTGAAACATTATAGTACATAGTCCTTGTTAGAGGACAAACCCTGTTAGGAGTCAAGAATAAAAAGGGAGGGCTCGCTGCCCAAAAAAGGTTAAGTCCACCTTCAGAACTCACTATTCACAACACAAGTGTATATTAAGAAATAAACAGTCTTTTTGAACTATTCGACAACAACTATCTTTGCTTGATCAGTCCCAATGAAGTCCACCAACAAACCTCTGCTCTATATATAGTAGACACAAGCTCATAGCTTTCACAACCTCTCTATATCATCTTCTTCTCATCCATATATCTTTTCTAAAGAAAAGACCTTTTATTTATACCTTATTATAATTCTCATTAACAGGTCGGCCCATGAGGCTTTTCTAATTACAAAAAATTACATAAACCCTTTCTAAGATACACACAATATCTGGAACAAGTATAGAATGATTTAATTACAACAATGAAGGACCAACATCCTTAATTTATGTTTGCCAAGCATAACACATGCTACATCTCCCAAATCGGCTTCCAAATAAGTCACCTCCAGAACACATGCCACAACTAACATCACCAAGAATTTTGTACCTTACGTTGACTAGTGATCATCCTTTAGTACCTTGTCTATCATCCCAAAAGCTCGCAGACCTTGAATCCATATCATCTAGAAGATATACCAAAATCGTAGAGACTAACTCTGACATTTCCCACTGTTACAGTCCAATGATCAGTCTTTACCAAAACATTTGTAACTTATCCAATATGTAACATTACATGATGTGATCTTGGATATAAGATCAAAACATCCTCCTAAAATCTCATCTATCTTTGCAGCATCTGAAACATTTTTATAGTGTCTATACATTGTGATAACCAACATATTTTCCACACAGGAACATATGTTGACATCAGTGACAAAACATAGATGACAATAGTATGAGTGCCCATTCAGTAACATAGTGATTAAACATATTAAATGTCTCAATCACCTCCCCATGCATTAGCAATATCCAAAAATCTCCCCCTTTGGAATTGATGTCAACATATGGGAAAATCCATCATACCAAAGTTATATCAATCCAAAGTTCTGCAACTAGTTCTGCAACCAAACAATCTCCCCACACAGTAGGGATTTTCTCTCAATCCAAAGTTTTGCAACTAGTTCTGTAACCAAACAATTTACCCATACAGTAGGAATTTTCTCATAGCAACACTCCCCCTTTGACAAAAATGGCAAAGGGTACCATGAGTCATCAACTACTTTCCAACATCTTTCTTCCACAATCACCCCCCCTGGGGAGTAGATCCCTACATCTAGTCCAGATTATGATAAGGCTCTAAAAACCTCTCGATTGATGCATCTCTGCATCATTTAATTCTAACTAGGAGGGGCCTAAACCCCCAGCATACCTATGATATATTCAAAGGTATCTTTAATTTAGAAGTGGCTTTGTGAAGATGTCTGCAATCTACTCTTTTGTACTAATACATTCTAGTTTTATTTCCTTTTTTGCCACCTTGTCTCTCAAGAAGTGATACTTGATAAAAATATGTTTAGTTTTAGAGTGCATCACTGGATTATTTGACATATTTTTTATACTGGTGTTATCACAATGGATAACCATAGGCTCATCAAAAGTCATTCCAATCTCTATCAGCATTTGTTTCATCCAAACAATATGAGTGCAATTTATGGCAGTAGCAACATACTCTGATTTAGCAGTAGATTGTGTTATACAGTCTTGTTTCTTACTTAGGCAAGAAACCAACTTTTTTCCAAGGAAAAGTGCACCACCACTAGTACTTTTTATGTCATCAATATTTCCTTCCCAATCAGCATCAGTATAAGCATGAAGGTCAAAGCTATCATTTATGTCATACCATAAGCCATAGTATGATTTTATCCTTTTAGGTCCACATAGGTCTATGTGAACCAGCTCCAACTTCTCTTTTGATGTATATGCTTTGCTTTTGTAACTGCTTCTAGTCTGTTTTCCCATGACACACTCTCTGCAAACAGTATTAGATAGTTTCACAATCTTTGGCAGATCTCTCACTACATTAGTCATACTTGCCTTTACAATGTTATCAAAATTAACATGAAAAAATATCCTATGCCATAACCAACTATCATCAACCTTCACAACAAAGCAAGAGGCTCCAGATGTATTTAATTCAAATACATTACCTCTAAACTTAGTACTGGTTGCAATCAGCTTACTTGCCTTACTTCTAATAAAACATTTTCCATTGACAAAACTTAATTGAAACTCTTTATCCATTAACTATCGAACACTCAACAAGTTATGTTTTAATCCTTCAACAAGCAGTACATTATTTGTATTAGTCTTTCCATCTAGAGTAATAAATCATACTTCTATGATAGATTTAGGAAGATTGTCCCCAAACCTCACAACACCACCATCATACTTTACTAATTTAACAAACTTCTTCTTATCTCCAGTCATATGATGAGAACAACCACTATCTATTATCCATTCATTTTTCTTGCCAACATGAGATACTAAAGATTTTTCCTCATGCACTGGCTCATCTCTAATAGAAACAAATCCAATATCTTCATAATATAAATCATCATCATCAGAGATGCCTTCACTAGCATAATAACATTCTTTGTCCCTTTTAATCTTGTCAAAATTAGGTTTGTACTTAGGAACTCTTGTATGACATCTAGATGCAAAATGACCTACCTTATTGCATGAAAAATATTTCAAGGGTAACTTGCCTTCAAACTTTCCCTTACCTCTTTTTTCTCTTCTAGCAATCAGTGCAACAAGTTCATCCATCTTTCTTTCTTCTTCCATTATCTATTCCCATTCCTCAGCATACTCACCAAGCTCTTCATTTAGGTCTTCTTTGCTAGTGCTCAGAAGTGTAGACAATTTCTTGTGTGCGGATGCCTTAAATGTAGATTCAACTTTAGGTAGAGCCTCTCCTAATTCTGCAGCTTCAAAGGTAGTTAGCCTTGTAATCAACATCTCTTTGTTAAAGTTCAAAGTTAGAGGTGTAGTTTCTTGAATAGACATAGTCTTGAACTTGTAAGAAGGTGTCAAAGATCTAAGGATCTTCACAATAACTTCATCTTCATCATAAGTGCCTCCGTAGTTTCTGATTCCAACTATAGCTTCTATAACCCTTTGAACATAAGCCCTGATGCTTTCATCCTCATTCATTTATATCTTCTCCATCTTTGTCTTCTAGTTTTGTAACTTCCCTTATTTAGTATACTTGTCTCCCTCATATAGTGCTTCTAATCTTTGCCAAATCAGGTATGTCAAATCCAAGTCTTTAACATCAGTAAACTCTCCTTCAGAGAGTGTGCTAATCAGTGCTTCTCTTGCAATCATGTTAAGTGAAAATATCTTATTTTCATCCTCAGTAGTTGTTGTCAATTCATCTTCAGTCTTTATAGCTACCTTGTTCCTTGTAATCAACCAATAGTCAATCCCCAAACAAAATAGGTGATTTCATATTTTGTTCTTCCAACTATCAAAGTTTTCAGGATCAAATTTTAGACTATCTTTCCTATAGAATGCCATCTTTAGAATCACCTCAAGCTATTAAGCTTTCTCTCTAAGGACCACTTGCTCTAATACCAATTGTTAGGAATAACAGTCCACAATACAACAGAGAGGGGGGGGGGTGAATCATTTGTATGACATAATATTAAACTTTAAACTTTAAGTAGAATGAACACAATAACATAATATTTTGGTCTCGGGGAAACCCTGTTGAAGGTAAAAACCATGGTGGGAATTAGCACCCAAAAATGATGTACTAAGAGTATAGTTATCCTTGTTAGAAGATGATGCAGAGGTGGCAGAGGATATGGTGGTTCGAAGGTCCAAATAAAAAAAAGAGATCAAGTCAACAAGCTTCTTCAATATCCAATCTTAATGATCCTAGGATAGCTTCAATAGGTGAAATATCAAAGAACACACAACCAAGACTCAAAATATGTTCTAACAGCTTCAACTCATGTAATTCAAGATTTAAAAAAGGTTTACAAACTTTTGTTCAAGGTTTCTGTTAGTCCCAATTTCTGTCTTGATCCTTGGTTTTTCTTAAGCAAATGCGTGTGCTCAGAATTGTCTCTGTGTCAAAATATGCCTCTCACAGTCTTCCCTTCAATCTTAGGAATTAGTTTATTCATTTCTTTGGTCTTCTCGATCACTTAACGTTTCATACTTAGAATGGTCTTGAACACCCCTGAACACCGGCGAACAGTGTAGAACTATGTTCCCTTAGGTTCAAAGATGTTCACATTTTTTTTAACATTTTGATTAAGTTTCACTTTTGTAGGTGATCAGTTGTTTTCTTTGAGAACACTAGAAAGGGGATAAAACATAAGGCAATTTGAATCGTAAGAAGTTTCAACTTAATGATTCCAAGTATGGAATTTTGCCTAAAGTTTGCCGACAGTAAAAAGTCTTGAATAGCAAAGAACAGTTGGGAACTCTAGAGAACTTGGTTCATGTATGTTCAAGGGAGTTCAGTGACATTAGCTAGAGCATGAGTTTCTAAATCCAGTGGTGTGTTGGGACCCACAACAAGGGGAATTAAATGCTAGCACGTAATAGACTTAATGAAGTACCTCCTTGGTTTGCGCAACCATAATTAAAAGTGATGGCCTCAGGACTTGTTTAAATAATGATTACGGTCTCTTGATTTAAATGTCAAATCAAATCCATGGCATTAATGGCAAGGATTTGTAATAAATTCAGGTACCCTAAAAGTATACTTAAGCTTAATTCCATGTTCATCTTATTACAAAAGCGTGAGTTTTCTTCAAGAGCTGGTGCATGGAGGTAGTCTTGGCAAAGCTTTGTACTCAGGGGTGTCAGCAATTCAGAGGTGAGTTGGCTATGGTCCTTGTTCTTTTTATAAAGATTTATGATCCACTGTAAAGGGTTGGGGGTTATTTACAGTGAAAATGAAGTCAATTTTTCATTTGTTTGGGAATTCTTCCAGTCTGGTGTGTGATGGTCCTACAATAACATACACTGATTTAGAAGGGTATGACATTGAAAACCTGCCTTCCCAACTCTTGAATTCTTTAGTTGACACACTAGCTCTAGAAATTCTACATAGTGATTTATGTTCTACAGCCACATTTCCCCCCACTATTGCCTGTCCTGAGCTCATTTTTAAGTGTATTGAATGTTATGATGTGAGGACTGAATCTATAAAGAAGAAAGATGGCTCCATTTTGATACCCATTAAGAGGGAGTTAGTTGCTCAAGCCCTACAAATACCAGAAAAGGATTTCTCCGCCTTCTCGCCAGCCCAATCTATTGTAAAATTTAATGAAAATAGAGATGCAAACCGCACCTCTATGGCTAGAAACTGGTTACTGAATCCTCAGAGGGGTGGTTCTCACCTCCCAAAGAAGTTTAATAGGACCCATGTTCGTCCATACATCAGTGACCTCATAGTCATGTTACATTGGGTCAGTGGTTCTTAGGTTGCCTTTTTATTTTCTGACTGGATGTATTTTTATGTCCAGATTATCTTGGATGGGACCCAAACTCTTGATTGGGCTGAGTTAATCCCAAGCTCTCTAAGGGAACAACTTAACACATCCAAGTTAACAGGGAGTGACTTCTTTATGTCCTCGTATCTCATTTACTATCTTGCATGTAGTAGATCCTGGCTCAGTCTCCCTCATGAACCTTTGGTTGCAAATATGAGTGTGTATGAATTCTACCCCCTTTTGCAAAAAAATAAAGCTATTGAAGATTATAAAAAAGTCCATGATACCTTTTTGGGTAAACTGTGTTATGAACTGGTTAGTACACCAGGTAAAAGAATCAGTCCTAAAGCTCAGACTTTGATAACCAAGTATGGGAGCTACTACATTCAATTCCCAAAATTTACCTATATCAGGGTTGGGGGTTTCGAAGATCAACTGTCAAGGCTTCCTAGGTACACACTTGAATGTTTTGTATTGGCTGAAATTTGCCAGTAGTTATCAACAGTTTTGAAAAGATTTTTACCTGAAGATGAATGGATAAAATTTTTTCCTATTTCTTTAGGAAGACTATCATGTAATACCATGGAAGATGTTGTTAGCATTGGGTGTGGTATCCATCATTTCGGCTTCAAATTTTATGCAGAACGGGTGGGGTTTGACAATAAGAATTATGCTAGTGGAGTCCTGGGCCTTAGGGCACATATGTTTCCCGTCCCTCACCTAGAAGATTTCTGGGAGGATTGCAAAGATGAGTCATAGGTAGAAGAAAGAGAACATAGTCATTTGTGTATTTCTCAAATTCAGTCCATGAGGTTATAGATAAATGTAGAGGGAGTCATTGATGATGGATCAGATATGTTTGATCCTAGTTACAAAAAATCTATTGAGAAAAATGAAGTGATTATTGACTGGTCTAAAAATGAAGAAGATGACATTAAGGAGAGGACTTCACATGTGATTCACTTAACCAATGAGTGGCTATAGAGAAGAAGGAAGAGCAAAGGAATTAGAGTAGAAAAATAAGAAGTTGCATTTTCTCCTTTAGATCCTTCTATTTCTATTTCTAATTCACCTACACATATTGGAACTGCAGGGGCTTCTGAGAAATCTCGAGTCAAGAACTCAAAGAAGAAGATTGTAACTGATTCTCTCCCAACTATTTTACCACAAAGGATAACAAGATCTAGAACCAAGTTAAGGAAAAAGAAAGATATGGCTCAAATAGAACCTCTGATGGTAAACTTGGATGATGATAAAATGGAAGATATCAATTTCCATATATCAAAAAATGAACAAATAGGAAAGGACCTCTTCGACCTGGATGATGCTACATTGGAAGTGATATCCACACCAATGAAGACACCTGAATAGTCCTTGAGTTTTGGAGTTTCACTTCCCTAGCCGTTAACTACTGTAAGTAAAAAGTGCAATTTAGTTCCTGCTTCAATTCCTGTTAAAGATATTGTAAGTAAATATGTTCAAAAGACCCCGAAGACAAAAAAGGTTAAGAGCATGGCTCACATGTTTACTGATGAGAAAACTAGAAAATGGACCGCTGAAGTTGCCACTTACAAACCAAAGGAAGGTAAGGAAGATGAACATGAGGTTAAAGCTGAAGACTTTGATATTACCAAAGTAGAGTTGGGAAACATGGACAGGGCTGGCAAAAATAACTTATTCAAAGAGACTGCACAACAAATGTTGAACTCTTCTTGGTAGGATGGAAAAGAAAAGAAGCAATTGAAACAAACTATAGTGACTCTATCCCAATTTATTAACACCTTCTGTAGTTTTGATGCCATTCCTTTAGTTCAATCTCCCCAAGTCTTTGACCCAAAATCAGCCGAAAGCAAGAATTTTCTCACTCAGGTTCAAAAGGGACGTGCTCTAGCAATTTCTATGGAGGAATGGATTTTTGAAATCCTTAAGAGCGGTTCTAAGTACTTAAAAGAGGTGCATGAGGTTCTGCATGAGACAAAAGTTTTGACAAGAGAACTACAATCTCAAAGGTAGGTATGGGAGAGGGATGAAGAAAAATGGTTCGCCGCCATGTCCAAGTTTCTTGAAATTGAAAAGTATGGCTATGTAAAGTTCTGCATAGATCAGGGTGTCAAAGTACAAGATGACTCTACCTTCTTTGTTCTTAGGAAAAATATAAGTTGGCATTTGAGCACTGTCAGAAGTAGTATTTTTGAGAACAAGGACAGTGAGCATGAGATCAAGCAGTTACAAAAGGCTATGATCACTGAGCTTAAGGTGATAAAATTTTCTCATACATATACAACTGCTATGGGAGAATAGGAACAAAAAATAGCCCTTGTTGTGTTTGAAAACACCATGAAGAAACTTAAGGAAAAACTAAACCCTAAACCCTCAGACTTAACTTAGGTTGCCCGAGTTGAATCAATGCTCTATCTCGGTGTGGACCAGTTTCCTTTCACCGTCAAAAAAGTCAGGAAAGTAAAGTGGACCAAAGAAGCCGCAATGTTTAGGATCATGAACTTGAGGGTATCGCACATGCTGCATGCCAAGGAACTACTACAGGCACATAAGCAGCTGGAGATGACAAAGAAGACTGTAGCGGAAGGAGAGAATATCCTCGGAGAAGAGGAGCGCGCCTCCAAGAAAGATGCAGAGATTGACATTTAGTCTTTTCAGTTTCATGTTTTAAAACTCATGGGGCCAGGTGTCCTTTTAACTCTTTAAGCTGTTTTAACTATTTAACCGAGAGGTCGGGTTTTTCGGGAGACCTCTCGGCTTTGCTCAAACTTTAAATAGCTTAGTTTTCATAGAAGCAGGGGTTAGAAAATTTTGAAGGTAGACTTAGTATTTTTGGCTTTGAAGAAGTTTTCTTTGAAATATTACTCTAAAATTTTTTGAGTAAGCTGTATAAGGATTTATTTTCTGTTGCATGTTTTGATCTATGTTATGGAAACAACAATCTGATTATATATATATATATATATATATATATATATATATATATATATATATATATATATATATATATATATATATATATATATATATATATATATATATATATATATATATATATATATATATATATATATATATATATATATATATATATATATATATATATATATATATATATATATATATATATATATATTGTCATGTGTTTGATTGATATGTTCATTTCTGGTATATAAAATCTTATCTAGCATTCTTGGGGGTTTTTGTTAATCAGTCATTAAATCATTACATTTTAGTTCTAGTAAATTATATGTTTTGGAAATAGGAAACTGTGATTTTCTCTTTGATCAAATCTTTCTCATAAAGTAGTTATTTACATGCTGAACATCTAAACAATGTTATAGCAGCCTTATAAGCTTTCAGGTCAAAAGCTAAAACCAGAATAGTTGTTAGAAAAGGTAAACTTGAATTGCAAATTCAATTGGGGAGTTGTACCTAAGAAAGAATTCAGAGGGAAGTGGAGAGCATCCAACACTTACCCAATTGTTAGTAAAAATTTGTCTTAAAAAGGGTGATAGAGAAGAATTATCAATAGATAAAATTAAGACTAAATCTGTTTACTAACAGTTTCATATTCAAATCTTCAAAATTCACCAAACTAGGCCTAATAGTCTGCCTTGTAGCCCTATAGCAACACTCACAAGGATTTTTCTTCAAATTTTCCCAAATCACTAGGAAAATAAATCATATATTTGAGTACCCTTTACGTATTACATTAACATAACAAAAGGATAGGGTAGGTTGTTTAGGAAAGTATATGACTGTCCTCACTATGTGACCCTAAAATGCCTCAAAAAATGGGTGATTTAACAAAGCAACACCTAGTTATATGTACCCCCAAGACTCCAAACTTAAAAATGTGTTTCAAAATTTTACAAAACCCCTAAATCCAATAGTAATTTAACCCAACACCTTAGAAACATCAAAAACCCAAAATTTATCACTTCTAAACCCTCAATCCAAGGATTTCCTCAATGTCACGTTTCCCAAAACTTCCTGCAACAAATAAAGGTTGTAACACCTTCTCCTCAACTTTTATTCTCACAATCAATCATAAACTTGACCCCTCCTTAAGGCCAAATAGCTACTATTGTAGCATACCAAGCAATTTCATTAGTTTCCCTTCACAAAATTTGGTGATCACCAAGAGATTAGCAAGTCACTGCATCAATTCATGTTAGTGGACTATAATACATGTTATTTTAATTTCATTCCATGACTTACAGTGCCCAGGGGTCATGGAATGACCATAGCAAATTATAAATTAACAAAACTATTAAGGGAGTTGCTGCAACAACACTGCCAGTCAGAGTTTGATTGAATAAAATTGCAAGTACAGAATTCACAATAGCATAAATAAGATATATGATCAGTGCCTAATCATTCCAATGCATCAAAACACAAAATGAGTTGCAAAATATGTTCAAAACCGTTCCAAGAAGTTAAGAAATAGCATTTGAAAGAGGTTTTTTCTTCTCCAAAACTAGCACAGTCCATACAATAGCCTGGCTGCCCGTACAATGGGGCTTTGGAACATTTTAAAACACTCCAATTAACTACCCGAACCAATCCAAATCAGCTGGATAGATTAATTTGGCCTAAAACAATAACAACATTAAATTCCCTCCTAAATGTCCATAACCGTTACAATTTGAAAATTCAAAGTTGTAACTTTGTAAATTTTAAATATTTGTAATTGCTAAGTTTTGGAACTTTGCTAAATCATCTAAATGGACTTATTGACCATTTTTAATAACTAATTTAACCTATTTGAAACTTTCAACACCTAATTCAATCCTAGACTCCAAATTTTAGTCCTAAGACTTATTAAGCCTTTTTGGACTTATTGCAAATTTATTACATAAATTAACCTTATAGGCCATTATAGGCTCCAAAATACTCCAATTGATGTCATTGTATGTCTTCATGTTCACTGATGCCTTTTTGATCTCCAAAGGTTTATTGAACTCCTTATGTGCTCTAGGTGCCCCTGCACCATGTTCACCACCTTGAAAAAGATTCTTGTCCCAAGAATCAGTCATTGCACATAATGCTTTAGTCTAAACTTGTACTTCATTGATATGGTGCCTTGGGGAAGGAATGAAGTCCCCTAAGGTCACTGCCCTCTTCTTTCCATACCCTACATTTGCATAAACACATTTGTTAGAACAAAATTTTTTAGAGAATAGTCCTCTCTCATGATCTTGTTGTTTTGCTATTGGAGGTTTCTGCCCACTGTCCTCCCACATCTAAATATGTTTGTTTACTATCTACCCCTCAATAGCACATTTGAGTGAGCCTATTTGAACATAATCTAAATCCCAAATGTCTACCTTTCCAGTACTATTTAGCACTATCGTATTCAGTCCCTGTTTGGGTGCTTGCTAACTGGTATCATCTTCAATGTTTCCTTTCTTATTAAGAGGAATATTATCACCAAAACACATCAATACCTTGTCTTTATCCCTGCAAGTCAGTGAATTTAATATAAACTTATATTTTCCTTTATGAACAATATAATTATTAGTGTAACCATTATGGATTGTCTTCCTCATACATTGCCATGGTCTACCTAATATCATGTGCCCACAATTCATACAGATTACATCACACCAAACCTGATCATGATATGGCCCAATTGAAAAATTGACAAGAGCCTTCTGACTAACCTTCACATTCAACTCTTGGGTGACCCAAGTGGCACTATAAGGGTTAGAATGTGTTGGTGTCCAAAATGATGCTTATGCTCTAATAGGCTGCCAATGTACCTTGAGACTGATATTAGGAATGGTTAGTTCCAAGTGTGGGAGCTCTACAAGGCAACTGGACCAACTATAGGGACTTAATATGCCCTCTTCTACTTTTGGCTCTGAAAAACCAAGGCAGGTGCACCTAACCTAATATAAAATATACTTCATACACCAAGAACTAGGTTTGAAAAACATATAATAGGATAGTAAGAAAGTACTAAGTGTTAACCACACTCATTGACTCTCCATTACTGTGGGTAGAACCACACACAACCAAATACTGAAAACTTAAGGATGGTTCTTAATTTCATGTGTTTGAATCATACCAACCTCAATCAGGATATGTCAGCAAAGAAATACTTATCTAGGCCAGTGCCTCATCCATTGGGCAAGGTTTCTTAGACAGACTACACACACACACCAGAATATATTTCAGATTCAAATCCATAAACACATTTACAATCTCCTTTACTACTTATAGAGTATCCTTACATAGACAAAAGATAAGTCTATGTCCCATCTAGAGCATCATTTCATCTAAGCCTGGATTAGAACTCAAGAATGAAGGCATATACATAAACTGGTTATGCAATGAACTAGAAAGTTCAAAATTTATCTATGTTGACACAAAGGAGAGACAAGAATCAAGTTCCTGCATTAAGTATGAAGAATCCTCAAGTGTATACAATCCATCCAAAGGAACCCTACTTGAAAACTATAGCTTAGACCTACAACTTTCTTTCAATTGTCCAAAAAAATCAAGACAAGTCATTACAATTCAGACTGAGAAGAGGACTCACAACCCAAAAGTTTGGAAACCTCACTCCCAATGACCTCGAATGATCATAAAAATCTCTTTATACCAGGGTTACAATGCAAGCACAATGATCATTTCAAAATAAAAAATTTAAAAACACCTAACCCCACCAAGGAGTTAACACAGACAAGACAGGGATCAAGCCATAGCATGCAAGTGCCACCAAACCAGTCAAATTTAGCCACTAAAGCAATCAATTTTGGTACCTCCAGGTCGCAGGAAATCCTTCACAAAAAACCTTGCAATCATATGTGAAATCGGGTGCCAACGGCTAGCTGGAAAATTTTAAAACACCACTGTAGATCCTTCCTCCTCCCAACAAATCAAGCGGCCTACATTTAATCCACAACAGTCACGGGCCCCTTTGAAAAGTCTTTGGCCACCTCACCAGCAAGTAGCTAATCAAAACCAAACATCTTAGTAATATGGGCACCACGGACCCACCTTTAACTCCACAACCGTGATGTCCAAAGAGTTGTCGCATGATCGCATAGCCCAGAGAAGGGCTATGCGAACATGTGACATGCTGCACCTGAAACCCCTTACCACCTCACAACTCCACATAACCACTGCCGCTAAGCCTGGCGGTTAGTCACATGATTGCACAGCCTTGAAAAAGGCTATGAGATCATGCGACAAACCATTAATTTCCATGCCTCGGCCCTACCAACAATCGCCATGCCTTAGACTTGGGCGTACCATATGCCACATGTCATACCACCACTCGCTACAACTGTTGAGTCATCTCTACCATAGGACCACCTGCCACCGGGACATGTGTCAACCAGTCACATGATTGCATAGCCCAAAATTGAGCCTTGTGATCATGCGACAAGGTAACAAGACTGCCACCTATTGCAATGCTACTCGTTGTATCCTCCTGGTCACTAACACAGGACCCACCCGTCATAAGCCTTAGAATGGATGGCGGGCGTAACATCTCATAGCTCTTACAAAACATATGAGAACTTACGTCAGTTGTTAGATTGCATCCTCATCACAAACTCTTTGACAAGGGCCCCACAACTAGCTCTTCACGTAGTCACACTGTCATTTCCCCACCTGTCCCTGACACATCCAACCAGAATATGCCAGGATGGCCTGACCTATCATCGGACCCACAATAGAGCGCCGAACAAAAAAAGATCAGATAGCTGGTGCAATTTCACATAGCCTTGAAAAATCCTTTGTGCTTTAGCGACAACCATTGATGCTTTGACATGTCAGGAAACCAAGTCCCACCATTACGCGATTGCGTGACTAAGGCAAAGTAAACCGCTAGGTAGCTGAACAGAACTGGGACCCACATGGATAGGTGGAAAGCGGTCGCATGATCGCATGTCAAAAAAGTCTGACATGTAGCCATGTGACAACCAATCATTTTGAAACCTTTGAAGACCTGGGCCCACCATCCATCGCACTTGCGCAGATAGGAAATGCCAGCAAACAGGAAACTATGAGGTTGAAAACACACAAAGTTTTCGACATAGCAAAAGACTAAAAACACACAAGGTTTTCGACACCAGAAGACAAGTGCACAAAAGCAGGAAGGCACAAGGTCAAAAACAATGAAGTTTTTCACACAGACCAAAAACATCATGGATTTTTAAAAACATTGTGGGTTTTCGACATTGTGGCAGATTTTTAAAATTGTTTCCTGCAGACCTTAGAACTTGAATAACTTTCTGGATTTTGTGATTCAGCACGTGTGTTTTGGACTAAAGCAAGGTGACACAATAAAATACTAGGGGTTAAGGGCACACACCATGAAACACTATGAATTTTCTTCACATACCAAAACTATGATTGCAGCAGGGTGGGACAACATTACAAAACTTGCAAGGAATAGGCCATTTTCAAAGGATTTCTGCTGTGACAAGAAAAATTGCCTATCAATGGCTCATACTAGGGGATGCATGCCTCTTGTAGGCATGCAAAGGATTTAGAATCATTGGGAGAGAAGACCAACTCAAAAAATCTGACTCAAAAACACAAAGCAGACAAAAATAAGGGAACCTAAACTACTATTCATGGAAGAGATACTTCAAGAGAAGTAAAACTTTAAGAATTGTCCATGAACAGGCAATTCCAAAGTACCACCAATTAAATCCTTCAAGATATATGAATGTATTCCCCACTTGCCCTCAATAAGATAAGGGCCCAACCAAATAGGATCAAACTTTCCATGCCTTCCCTTATCTTCCAACCTTGCATTCCACATCAGGACCAAATCATCAATTTCAAAACTTCTTTGAGTTGTCCTCTTATCAAACAAATTTTTACACCACCTCTGCAATGTCTCATTTCTCTCATCTGCATCCCTCCTTACTTCCTCTAACTGGATCAATTCATCCATTCTCATTCTCATCTCATCATTCAAATTTTCATCATATGCCTGGATGAACCTGTACATTTGCAACAAATTGTTCTGAGGTAATCTAGCACTTGTTGGAAACAATTATCTGAAGGAAATTGCTACTCAATTATGTATTGTCTTTGATGTCACACTATGTCATAGTCCACAGCAATCAGTTCCTACCGAGCTCAGTCGGTCTGCCAGACAGGAATTTTAGTGCGTACCGAGTCCACTCGGTTATCAAAGAAAATCAGTGTCTACCGAGTTCACTCGGTTACCAAAAGAAAAGATAGTGTTTACCGAGTTCAGTCGGTTATCGAAGAAAAGATAGTGTTTACCGAGTTCAGTCGGTTATCGAAGAAAAGATAGTGTTTACCGAGTTCAGTCGGTTATCGAAGAAAAGATAGTGTTTACCGAGTTTAGTCGGTCATCGAAGAAAAGTTAGTGTTTACCGAGTTCAGTCGGTTATCAAAGGTAAAGGATTGTCGGTGTTTACCGAGTTCCCTCGGTCACTGAAAGATTATAGAAAGTTATGATCACCGAGCACTGTCGGCCCTTGAAGGACTTTTGCAAATAGAGTTTGCTTAATTCAGCCGACTGTTATACTAAATAATGTCGATTTGACAAATCCAAAATCATATAAATAAAAGGTCAAATGTGAAAAATATAAAATATACAGCAGAAAATTTACAGAAGAAAAGAAGGAAAGGTATATGCGAATTTGTGAAGGATGTTTAGATATCCTTGAGGAGTAGCAGAGATTTATTCGATCAGAAAGGATCAGTCTTATGCAGAACAGAGATCTGTAATCAGCAAGACAGTTGCATTATTATACAGGTCACTTTTTCATTGTTACCTTCTTATCATTGTAACAGTGAATTCTAAATCTCTTAACCGAGTTGGTTTAACAACCATATTGTAAATCCTCTAACAAGGTGACAATTACATTGAATTGTTTTCAAGACCTCTTACCAGGCCACTCCTTGCAGGGTGTTTTTAAATCCTCTAACAAGGTCACACCTAACAGTGTGTTTTGTAACCTTTTACCGGGTTGGCTTCTAACCAGGCATCACTTCAGAAAAGTGAAAATCAGTATCTAGATACATTGGTGGTTTTTCCCATATTGAGTTTCCACGTTAAATCTTGTGTCTCTTGTGTTCTTAATTGCTTTCTCAATCATATACATGTGGTGATGAATATCTAAAGATAATATTGCTAATACTTTCTGCATCTTCAAAGTTACTGCAATCTATTTACCGAGTGCTAAAATAGATAACATTGTTAAGATATCCTAAGGGATCTGCAAAGAATTAATTGTGAAGTGTTTTTATGGTTGACTGATTCACCCCCCCTCTCAGTCACTTCATCCATATTCCATCAATTGGTATCAGAGCTTTTGGTGCTTGCAGGAAGGGTTTCAAGGACCTAAGCTAAAGATCAGGATGTCTTACAAGAGGGAAATTCCAAAGCTCAACAGAGATAACTTTTCAGCATGGCAAGGTCTCATGCGACTTCATCTGGCTTCCATTGGTGATTCAGGATGCAAATACATTGATGAAGAATACACAATTCCTAATGGCGCATTAACTGTTGAAGACATTGCAGATAAAAAGACTCACAACACCATGATGATAGACATTGCATCTGCTCTCAGCTATGAAGAATTTGATGATATTAAAGACTGCACTACTGCATATGAAATGTGGGTGGCACTGAAGAAAATATATGGTGGTGATGCAAATGTGAAAAGAGCCAAAGCAGAAAGCCTAAGAGGACAATTTGACAAGATGAATATGAAGGAAGATGAAAACATTGCAAAATATGTTGAAAGAATCAAAGCAAGTGTAAGTGCAATTAGAGCTTCTGGAGGAACAATCTCAGATGAGACTGTTATAAGTAAGGTACTCAGAACACTACTCCCTATCTATGCAATAAGAGTATCAGCTATTCAAGAAAGAAGATGTGAAACAAACCACAATATAACTTTGGATGCTTTAGTTGGAAGATTGACAGCTTTTGAATTAGACAACTATGATAACTATGTTCCTAGTTCCAAAAATATTGAATCAACATTTGAGGCCAAGGTTTCATTAAAGAAGAACAAGAAAATTAAAGAAGTTCAGTCAGAAAGTGAAGAAGAATCAGAAGAAAGTTCTGATAGCGATCTTGAAATTGTAGAAGCATTACTTGCAAAGAAGTACTCTAGAGGGAAAGGTAAATATAAAGGTAAAACTCCTTTAATCTATTTTTCATGTGAAGAAATTGGACATATTGCAGCTAGGTGCCCAAACAAGCAAGTCAAAGAAGAAAAGAGAAGTCACAAGTACTATGGCAAAAAGAATTTCAAATCATACAAGGATAAAGGTAAGAAATCATGTTTTATGGCTAAAGATTCTGATGATAGTGAAGAAGAAATTGTCTTTATTGCTATAAAAGATGAATCTGATGACGATGAAGATAAGATGGCACTTATTTCTCATATAAGCAAAGATGATATATGGATAATAGACAGCGGATGTTCACACCACATGACTGGTGACAAGACAAAATTTGAATATCTAGAAGACTGTGATAGTGGTAATGTAAGATTTGGAAACAATGAACCTTGTTGTATAAAAGGAAAAGGAAGAATCTCATTAACCAAAGAACTCATATGTGATAATGCTTATTGGGTTGAAGGACTAAAACATAATCTTTTAAGTGTAGCACAGCTAATCAACACTGGTTTCAAGGTTGAATTCATGAATGGTCAAGCAAGACTACTGGATGGAAAAGGAAAACTCATTGGATCAGGCAAACAAACAAAAGGTAACTTATTTTATCTTGATCTCAATGAATATTCATGCTTTATTGCTCAAATAGAAGAAAGTTGGCTATGGCACAAAAGGTTATGTCATGTGAATTTTGATAACATGATAGAAATAAGAAAATTCAAGAAGGTTAGAGGCATTCCTACTTTGAAGAAACCTGACACTGGTCTATGTAAGAATTGTCAGATTGGCAAAATGAGTAAAACTAGTTTCAAGAGTAAGAACTATCAGTCTAAAGAAATTTTGGAAATTGTGCATACTGATTTATGTGGACCTATCAGAATACAAAGCTATACTGGAGATAAATTCTTTATTCTTTTCGTTGATGATTATTCTAGAATGATGACTGTTATGTATTTAAGAGAAAAATCAGAAGCATTTGAAAAGTTCAAATGGTACTTAGCAAGAGTAGAAAAAGAAACAGGGAAAAGATTGAAATGCTTAAGATCAGACAAAGGTGGTGAATTCATCTCCCATGATTTTAACAACTTCTGCATTGAAAGAGGAATCAAAAGACAGGTATCAGCTCCTAGAACTCCTGAGCAGAATGGAATAGCAGAAAGAAGAAATAGATCTATTATGGATTGTGCAAGGACTCTAATGATAGAAAAGAACATTGCTATAAAGTACTGGAAGGAAGCTATCAGCACTGCAGTTCATACCTTGAACCGAGTACAACTGAAGAAAGACACATTCAAAACTCCTTATGAATTATGGTATGGCTATAAACCTAATGTAAGTTACATGAAAATATTTGGTAGCAAGTGTTATATCTTAAAAGAATCCAGAAGAAATAAATTTGATGTGAAAAGTGATGAAGGAATATTCCTAGGATATTCTAGCAAAAGCAAGGCATACAAATGTCTGAACTTATCTACTCACAAAGTCATAGAAAGTATACATGTAAAATTTGATGAGTTTGCAGAAAAGACTGAGGAAGAAAGCAAAAGGGAACCTGAGAACTACAGAAGATTCGTTTACATTGAACCTGAAACATTGACAGACACAACTATCAATAAGGAAGCTATATCTACCGAGCTGAGCACAGTTACCGAGTCACAAACCAAGTGACAAGAAGAAGTTCAAACTGAGTCACAGGAAGAAATTCAGACTGAGTCTCAGCCTGAAGTTACCGAGCAAATATCTACCGAGCCCGAGCAACCTGAAGAAGAGATCCTAGAAAACAACAGCATGAATCATTCAAAAGGCAAGGAACCTATACTAGCCAAATATGTCAGAAGACATCATACGCTAGACCAAATCATTGGAAACAAATCAGATGGTACTATGACAAGAAGAAAGCTAAAAGGTACATGTCTGTTTACTGATTTTGAACCTAGAAATATCAAAGATGCATTGGAGAATGAAAGTTGGATTGAAGCAATGAATGAAGAATTAGAACAAATACAAAAGAACAAAACTTGGACTCTTGTACCTAGACCTAAAGATAAGAATGTAAGTGGAACAAAATGGGTATTCAGAAATAAGCTGAATGAAGATGGTCAAGTATCTAGAAACAAAGCTAGACTGGTATGTAAAGGTTACTCTCAAGAAGAAGGTATAGATTATGGAGAAACGTTTTCTCCTGTTGCAAGATTAGAAGGTGTAAGAACTCTACTTGCTTATGCAGCACACAAAGGATTTAAGGTATATCAGATGGATATAAAATCTGCATTTCTCAATGGAATTCTTGATGAAGAAGTCTACATTGAACAACCTGAAGGTTTTGTTGATCCAGATAAAAGGGACATGGTCTACAGGTTACACAAAGCATTGTATGGTTTAAAACAAGCTCCTAGAGAATGGTATGAAAGACTCCATAACTATTTGATTCAGATTAATTTCAAAAGAGCTAATGATAACAGCAATCTGTATATTAAAGAAGGACCGGATGACAAAATTGTATTGGCAGAAATATTTGTGGATGATACTATATTTACAGGGAATGAGGATCAGTGCAAAGAATTTTCAGAGAAAATGAACAGAGAATTTGAAATGTCTATGTTTGGTTTAATAAAATTCTTTGTTGGTCTTCAAATTCAGCAAAGCAAGAATGGTATATACATTACTCAATCCAAATACATTAAGGAGATACTTAAGAAGTTTGGTATGGAAGATTCAAAACCAGTTGGTACACCCATGTGTACTGGACTGAAACTTACCAAAAATGATGATTCAAAAGAAGTTGATCAGACCCTATATTGATCTATGATTGGAAAATTGCAGTATGTAGTACATACAAGACCTGATATTGCTTTAGCAGTCGGTATAGTAGCTAGATTTGCAGCAAAACCTAAGGAAAATCACATGATGGCAATCAAAAGAATCTTAAGATACTTAAGAGGAACTGAAGAATATGGTTTGTGGTATAAATTTGGAGGCAATCTAGACTTGAAAGTGTTTATTGATGCTGATTGGGCAGGAAACATTGATGACAGAAAAAGTACAAGTGGTGGAGCATTTTTTCTTGGAAAAAGACTGGTATCCTGGACTAGTAAAAAGCAGAATTGCACATCTCAATCCACAGTTGAAGCAGAATATGTCACTGCTGCAGTAAACTATTCAAATATTGTTTGGTTTAAACAGCTATTAGAAGGTATGAAGGTTGAAATCAAAGAACCAGTTGTTATATTTTGTGACAATACCAGTGCAATAAACATTTCTAAGAATCCAGTGATGCATTCCAAAACCAAGCACATTGCTATTAAATATCACTTTGTCAGAGAATTGGTGCAGGACAAGGAAATCAGATTAGAATATATTCATACAAAAGAACAGATTGCAGACATTTTCACCAAACCATTACCTAAGGATGCATTTATGTATCTAAGAGGTAAGTTAGGGGTCATTCCCCTATCCGAGGCTCACTAAATACAGTTTTAGTGATGCATCAACCAGAACATGATTGAAAATCAACTTGTTGATGCAGCATATTAAAGGAATCATTGCATATGAATCAGTACTTGAGGTACATTAATTTTCACCAGTAATATGTGAATTGTCTTTGGCATGTGTTGTCAAAGAGGGAGTGTTTGCTATGTCTTTGCTATTATTTTTCAAGAAATTTTCAATAGTCAGAAGGAAGAATTTTCAGGATACAGGAAGTTTGCTGACAGAGGGAGATTTGAATCTAAACTGAGCTAACTCTTTCAAATTTCTTATGCTATGACATATTGTGTTGCCATCAATGCCAAAGAGGGAGATTGTTGGAAACAATTGTCTGAAGGAAATTGCTACTCAATTATGTATTGTCTTTGATGTCACACTATGTCATAGTCCGCAGTAATCAGTTCCTACCAAGCTCAGTCGGTCTGCCAGACAGGAATTTTAGTGCGTACCGAGTCCACTCGGTTATCAAAGAAAATCAGTGTCTACCGAGTTCACTCAGTTACCAAAAGAAAAGATAGTGTTTACCGAGTTCAGTCGGTTATCGAAGAAAAGATAGTGTTTACCGAGTTCAGTCGGTTATCGAAGAAAAGATAGTGTTTACCGAGTTCAGTCGGTTATCGAAGAAAAGATAGTGTTTACCGAGTTTAGTCTGTCATCGAAGAAAAGTTAGTGTTTACCGAGTTCAGTCGGTTATCAAAGGTAAAGGATTGTCGGTGTTTACCAAGTTCCCTCGGTCACCGAAAGATTATAGAAAGTTATGATCACCGAGCACTGTCGGCCCTTGAAGGACTTTTGCAAATAGAGTTTGCTTAATTCAGCCGACTGTTATACTAAATAATGTCGATTTGACAAATCCAAAATCATATAAATAAAAGGTCAAATGTGAAAAATATAAAATATACAGCAGAAAATTTACAGAAGAAAAGAAGGAAAGGTATATGCGAATTTGTGAAGGATGTTCAGATATCCTTGAGGAGTAGCAGAGATTTATTCGATCAGAAAGGATTAGACTTATGCAGAACAGAGATCTGTAATCAGCAAGACAGTTGCATTATTATACAGGTCACTTTTTCATTGTTACCTTCTTATCATTGTAACAGTGAATTCTAAATCTCTTAACCGAGTTGGTTTAACAACCATATTGTAAATCCTCTAACAAGGTGACAATTCCATTGAATTTTTTTCAAGACCTCTTACCAGGCCACTCCTTGCAGGGTGTTTTTAAATCCTCTAACAAGGTCATACCTAACAATGTGTTTTGTAACCTTTTACTGGGTTGGCTTCTAACCGGGCATCACTTCAGAAAAGTGAAAATCAGTATCTAGATACATTGGTGGTTTTTCCCATATTGGGTTTCCACGTTAAATCTTGTGTCTCTTGTGTTCTTAATTGCTTTCTCAATCATATACATGTGGTGATGAATATCTAAAGATAATATTGCTAATACTTTCTGCATCTTCAAAGTTACTGCAATCTATTTACCGAGTGCTAAAACAGATAACATTGTTAAGATATCCTAAGGGATCTGCAAAGAATTAATTGTGAAGTGTTTTTATGGTTGACTGATTCACCCCCCCCTCTCAGTCACTTCATCCATATTCCATCAGCACTTATTCCATAAAATAGGTCAAAAGGGGCACAACCTATGGCTTTCTTTACAGTTAGTCTATCAGCCCACAATGCCCACCATAACTTTGAGTCCCAAGCTTTCTTATTTTTGTCCAACACCCTCTTGAGAATCTTAATAAGGCTTTTATTACTGGATTCAGCCTGGCCATTTCCTTGTGGATGATATGGGGAAGAAAATGAAATGTGTATCCCATATTGCTGACAAAAATCACCAAACTCTTGTGATCTAAAGCACATTGCATTATCAACCACAATTGTCTCTAGGCAACCAAATCTAGTGAGGATATTCTGCATTATAAAATTAGTTACCACTTTACTAGTATCCCTCCTAGTAGGGATAGCTTCAACCCACTTGGTAAGATAGTCTGTTACCACTAGTATGTATGAGTGTCCACCACTAGACTTGTTTGGAATCTCACCAATGAAATCAACACCCCACTTCTGGAAAGGAGCCTGAACTAAAACAGGTCTGAGTGGCAAATTCCCATTGAATTTCATCCTTCCTACAAATCTCTGGCATGCATCACACTTCCTCACAAACTGATGTGTATCTTTAAAAATTGTAGGCCACCAAAATCTATATCTAAGCATCTTATGGGCTATGGTCTTTGCCATATAGTGTCCTCCACATACACCTTGATGCATTTCCTCTAGCAGAGTCTTAGATCTTTCATGATCAACACATTTTAGCAATACTCCTTCACTGCTTCTCCACCATAACTCACCATGTATAATGGCATACCTTTCTGACTATAACTTGATAGTCCTCCTCTTATTCTCATTCATGTCATGGGGAAGGACCAACCTTTGCAAGTAGTTAATAACATCTTTATACCAATCACAGTAATCCATATCACAAATATATGGCCTCTCTTCCTCCTCTAACATGTTCACATGATTTGCAACCAGATTACTTTGTGCCATCAACTTTACAAGACCTAGGCCTCTCACCAATTTTGTAATCTGGATATCAATATTAAATTCTTGGATCCTATTGATCCATCTACATCTTTTTCCTGATACCTCTTGTTGCACCAAAATATCCTTAATGACAGCACTAGGAACATAAGCAACCACCTTGGCTCCCACAAGATAACACCTAAAAGCCTTGACTACTTTGACTAGGGCATAACCTTGTTTCTCAGTGATATCATATTTCAATTCTGCTACATGTAAAGACTTGCTAAAAAATGATATGGGTTGCTCATATCCATCTGAGTTCTTTTGCAATAAAACTGCTGCAACCGTATGATAAGAAGCAAAAGAGAAAATCTGCATGGGCTTACCATAATCAGGGGTCCTCAAAATAGGGGAATCTTTAATGGCCTGTTTGATACTTCTAAAAGATTTATCTGCTTCTTCATTCCACTCTATCTTTGCATCCTTTTTCAACATCCTAGAGATAGGAATACAAATTTTTGCAAAATTTGTAACAAATCGTCTTAGAAAATTCACTTGCCCAAAGAAAGACTGTACTCCTTTAACATTCCTTGTGGTGAAAGCTTGTCTATTGCCATAACCCTTTTAGGATCAATTCTCACTCCATCCTTGGACACAATGTGTCCTAAGAGCTTGCCTTCCACAACACCAAAAGAACACTTCTTTGGATTTAAAGAGATTCCATACTCTAGAGCTCTGATAAAGATCTTTTCAAGATGTTCACAATGTTGATCCTCCTTCTTTGAATATGCCATGAGATCATCTTGATATACCACTAAAAACTTATTTATGAAATCAGCAAAGGCCACATCCATAGCTCTCTGGAAAGTAGCTCCTGCATTTGTTAGACCAAATGGCATTCTAACATAAACATATGTTCCCCAAGGGGTAGTGAATGCAGTCTTAAATTGTTCTGACTCATTGACCATGACCTGATTATATCTAGAGAAGCCATCCATCATGGACATTAACTCTAATCCAGTAACCCTTTGCAGCATATTTTCCATGTTAGGCAGACCATAATTATCCTTTAAAGAATTGACATTCAAATTCCTAAAATCAACACATAACCTAATGTCACCATTCTTTTTTCTGACTGGAACCAAATTTGACACCCAAGTAGAATGCTTGACAGGCTTGATAATGCCAGCATCCATCATCTTTTTAAGTTCATCTTGCATTTTTGGTGCCAAAGTAGGGTTCACGGGCCTTAATTTCTTCCTAAAAGGTTTAGTTCATTCCTTTAATGGTATCTCATGTTGAAAGAGATCTTCTCTATATGCCTTCAAATCATCATAAGACCATGCAAAAACATGTCTAAATTTCTTGAGAAGATCAATCAAATTTCTTCTAGTTCTTTGAGATAAGCATTTACCTATGTAAATATTTTTTGGCTCTTGGCTTGTTCCTAGATTCACTTCCTCCAAATCATTTTTCTTGTCAACAATTCTGGCAACAAAAGGCCTCTCCTTATCATCAAATGTCCTTTCAAGGGAAACCAATCCCCTAAGGATCCTATTTGACTTTAGTTTCAAAACTTCCTTCCCAAGAACACTTTCTTTTCCATCTTTGATGTCAACATAGGTGCTAAAATCCATTTCCTGACCATCAAAATGAGATTCACACTGCAAGAATCTCAAAATGTCTGGATCATCAGAAAATACTTGCCAATTCTCAACATTATCTGGGATAGAAGGCTTGGACTTACACTCAATTCTGGATATCCCTGCAAAGGTAACATCCTTTAGCCTTAAGGCTATGTTTGCTAGTAAATTTTCCATCCTATTTTGGCTTCTATCCACCCAATCAATACCGAAGGCAATGAAACCCTCAATTTCATCCCATATAGCATTCCTATATTGTTTCAGCCTTTGATTCTTAGATGC
This sequence comes from Chamaecyparis obtusa, assembly GCA_027943335.1. NCBI lineage: Eukaryota > Viridiplantae > Streptophyta > Pinopsida > Cupressales > Cupressaceae > Chamaecyparis > Chamaecyparis obtusa. The sequence continues at coordinate 405,351 of BSBK01007398.1, read as the reverse complement.
ATACTTTGATCTAATCTGAAAAACTATTAACTTAGAATCACCAATCACCCTAAGATGTTTGATCCCATATTTTGATGCTTGTCTCAAACCAATCAATAGGGCCTCATATTCTGCAACATTGTTTGTGCAAGGAAACAAGAGAGTGAAAGAAAACTTAAAAGTCTTACCACTTGGGGACACCAATAACACTCCTGCTCCAACACCTTCTCTAGAATTTGCTCCATCAAAATATAATGTCCACAAGACACTACCCTCTGCCATGTTACTCTCATCATCATCCAAAAGGATAGGCCTGACCTTCTCCTGCATCTCATTCCTCTAGACTTGGAATGAGCCAATGTCAGTGTCAAAAAAATAATTCATGCTATCCTTTTCATTTTCCTCAATCATATGTGGGGTCCTAGCTTCCCTTGACACCTTCACACTCTCTCCTTCAATGTCAAAAGTGGCAAAGGATAGGTCACATTGAATACTTCCTCCCATGGAGGCACTCCACTTTCTAGATAACAACATTCCATATTGAGGAGGAATGTCAACTACAAGAACACTCATAGTCAACTATTTGTTAGGAAATGCAGCTAATTTAGAAGGCAAAGCCTTGATGGTACCAATAACTGGCACTTCTCTTGAGTCCATAGCTTGGCATCTCCTGTGAGGTGTATCAACCTTTAGTCCTAATGATTTCATGATCTCTATAGGCATGACAGTGTTTGATGCTCCATAATCGATCATGCAATTCTTCAATATTTTACCACCAATCACAAGGGACAAAAAGAAAGGATCAACTGTCCCTGATGCATTATTTATAATATTTGTATCCAAAAAGATTTGAGGAATCTTAGAAACAATTTCTTCACTCTTACTGTCAAGTGTGTCTTCCAAGGAAGCCACATGTTTGTCATTTCTATTCACCTCTTGGATTCTTGCAGAAGAAACACCACTTACCCAATTCAAGGCCTTGACCTTATGTTCCTCTATTCTCATCATTTCCAAAAGTGGAACCTTGACAGTGATCTGTGAAAGCAATTTGGACATATCAATTGGAACATACTTTTGGTTGTTCATGTCTTCTTCAAAGACAGTGACAACTTTATCCTTTGTGAAACTAGATTTGTCTTTGAGAGGAGATTCCTCTCCCTTTTGAGGAATGGGAACAACTACCTTTGTTGTCTTTTCTTTATTCTTAGGTGCTGCAATAGGTACAACTTTCCTTTTTACCTTCACTTGGTTAGTATCATCGGCACCCCTGCCCTTTTCTCCATGCTGTTGTGTACCATTTTCTGTCTCCTTGATAAACATACTACCTGGCTTACCAGTCACATTTCCAACTGTCCTATTCCTCAAGTTGTAACTACTTCTAGCTTGAGTAACCATGTCTATAGTGATCTGAGCAATTTCTTCATCTGATGGTCTTCTTAAAGAAACTTGCTCCTCACCCCTCACAATACCACATCCAACATCATCAAACTCTTCATCTTCTTCATCAAAATCATTCTCATCCAATTCATGTGCAGAAGTCATTCCACAACCACTCTTGTCATATTGCTCCTCTTGTTCTTGATTCTCTTGTAAGTTTAAAGCAATGACACAATGCTCATGGTCATGAGGAGACTGACAAGCAGCACACCATGGGATATCTTCAGTCATATTTACTGAATTTCTATGCAAGGGATCAGGGATCCTTCCATCAGGCCTTTCTTTCTTGGTTGGGAAAATGGGCTTGCCATCTTTCCACTGAGTGTTGTAAGGGTAATTCTGCATTCTTGGCTATCTGCTAAAATTTTTTGGAGCTGACCTCTCCATAGTCACAGCTCTATTGTTTCCCTTTTCCCCAGGCTTTAAACCTTCCAAAGCCTTTAAAATTTGTTTTAGATTGTCATCCTCTTTGGGTTTAGAGTCAGCAGACCTTCCCATTTCTTTCTTACTCTGCATTTGAGGCCTGCAATCATCTCTTCTTCCTATCTTTCCTGATATTCTTCTATTTCTCTCTATGTTGATGGCCAATTTGTAAGCTTCCCCAAGATTTTTAGGGTTCTTGTCCCTCAAGAGGTATCCCATTTCTACATCAAAGGCATTCAAGTAAGTCACAAGACATACCCTATCATCTAGTCTGATGACCTGCAAGAGCCTATGCATAGCCTTTTGGAATCTTATATTAAATTCAAGGACCTCTTCATTCTAATTCTTCTTTATGTTATTGAATTCATTTAGGATAAAACCCTCATTACTCTTATCACCATAGTGTTCCTTGAAATAGTTTTTAAATTCATTCCATGATCCTATACTAGCATGGGGTAATCCTCTAAACCAATCCCTAGCATCTTCAATCAAGGATTGTACAAATAGCTTCATTATAACATCATCAAGTTCTATATTATAATCATCTATTACATCTATGAAATTTTTTAGATGTTCTTCACATGCAATGACATTATTTCCAGTAAATTTAGGAAGCTTCTTTCTAATTTCATCAGGGATTGCATTGGGGTAACCATGAATACCAAAGAAGACAAGTTGTTTGTACCTTTCATGAATAGGAGCTCCATGTAGTGGATCCATTCCTTGAGATGTAGATGTCCTTGTGTTTGAACCATCAGGAACTCTAGTGGCACCTGGTACACCATTTGCTTGAGCTACATTGTTACCCTGATTTCCACCTTGTCCAAAAAAGGAAGCAACAATATTTGAAGGTCCTGAAGTATGCTTGAGAAAATCAATTTTTTTTAAATTTCTGCAACAGAAGCCTCCAACTCTACTTTCTCTAGTTCTTTATCCAATATTTCTTTCTTCCTTCTAGCTATCTCCAAATCTGAATCTAATCTCAGTCCTGGATTTGATGTCCTATCCACAATAACTTGTTCACTGATTTGAATCCCAACAGCCTTCTGTTTGCCTTTATCTCTTGGTCTGGTTTCTTTACACATTTTTTGAATAATAGGCTGTTCATCTACTCTTTCAGACTCTGGGACAAAATTAATTGCCTCCAAATCCAGTAACTGCCTCTTTAGCTAATCAGCCCTTATCATGGCTTGTCTTACTTTATCTTCTTTATCCTTTTCTCTTTGCTGCCTAATGGCAAGCTGTTCTTGAACTCTTCTTTCTAGTTCATAGACCTCCTCAAAGATCTCTTCTAATTCAAGGAGAGTGGTCTCAGAGTCATCATCTCCCACCTGAGTTTCATCCTCATATTGGTTCAATCCCAAATCAATAGCCTCTTCATATTCTAAATTATTTTCTTCTTGACTAGGCTTGGCTTGGGTTTCTTGTTTGGTATCTTTCTTGTTTCTCCAAGTATGAGAAACACCTCTTCTCTTCTTTCCTCCCCTTGTCTGACTAGGCCTAGAAGTGCCTGGAATCCCTTCTTCCATTATATCTTCAGGATGCTCCTTTCTCCGGGACCTAGTAGCTCTATAACTCATCTTGCAAAATAAATACTGACTAGCACTACCTCAGAGATGTTTGAGTCACCACCCAAGTGTATTGGGAATATCACAATATAGTTTCTTCACTCTAGAAATACTCAAATGAGTTAGAGAGATGAGGGACAAGAACAACCCTATTTCTTCCAATGATGACCTACTGGTTAGGATGAACATGTATAACACTTCCCCAGTGGAGTCGCCATCTTGTTGGTGTCCAAAATGACACTTATGCTCTAATAGGTTGCCAATATACCTTGAGACTAATACTAGGAATGGTTAGTTCCAAGTGTGGGAGCTCTACAAGGCAACTAGACCAACTATAGGGACTTAATATGCCCTCTTTTGCTTCTGGCTCTACAAAACCATGGTGGGTGCACCTAACCTAGTATAAAATATAATTCATACACCAAGAACTAGGTTTGAAAAACATATAATAGGATAGTAAGAAAGTACTAAGTGTTAACCACACACTCATTGACTCTCCATTACTATGGGTAGAACCACACACAACCAAATACTGAAAACTTAAGGATGGTTCTTAATTTCATGTGTTTGAATCATAACAACCTCAATCAAGATATGTCAGCAAAGAAATACTTATCTAGGCCAGTGCCTCATCCATTGGGCAAGGTTTCTTAGACAGACTACACACACACACCAGAATATATCTAAGATTCAAAGCCATAAACACATTTGCACTCTCCTTTACTACTTACAGAGTATCCTTACATAGACAAAAGATAAATCTATGTCCCATCTAGAGCATCATTTCATCTAATCTTGGATTAGAACTCAAGAATGAAGGCATATACATAAACTGGTTATGCAATGAACTAGAAAGTTCAAAATTTATCTATGTTGACACAAAGGAGAGATAAGAATCAAGTGCCTGCATTAAGTATGAAGAATCCTCAAGTGTATACAATCCATCCAAAGGAACCCTGCTTGCAAACTATAGCTTAGACCTACAACTTTCTTTCAATTGTCAAAAAAAATCAAGACAAGTCATTACAATTCAGACTGAGAAGAGGACTCACAACCCAAAAGTTTGAAAACCTCACTCCCAATGACCTCGAATGATCATAAAAATCCCTTTATACCAGGGTTACAATGCAAGCACAATGATCATTTAAAACTCAAAAATTCAAAAACACCTAACCCCATCGAGGATTTAACACAGACAAGACAGGGATCAAGCCGCAACATGCAAGCGCCACCAAACTAGTCAAATCTGGCCACTAAAGCAATCAATTTTGGTACCTCCAGGTCGCAGGAAATCCTTCACAAAAAACCCTGCAATCATATGTGAAATTGGGTGCCAACGGCTAGCCAAAAAATTTTAAAACACCACCGTAGATCCTTCCTCCTCCCAGCAAATCAAGCGGCCTACATTTAATCCACAACAGTCATGGGCCCCTTTAAAAAGTCTTCGGCCACCTCACCAGCAAGCAGCCAATCAAAACCAAACATCTTGGCAATATGGGCACCACAAACCCACCTTTAACTCCACAACTGTGACGTCCAAAGAGTTGTCACATGATCACATAGCCCAGAGAAGGGCTATGCAAACATGTGACATGCTACACCTGCAACCCTTTACCACCTGACAACTCCACATAACCACCACCGCTAAGCCTGGCGGTTAGTCGCATGATCGCATAGCCTTGAAAAAGGCTATGAGATCATGCGAAAAACCATTACATACCATGCCTCAGCCCTGCCAACAACCGCCATGCCTTAGACCTGGGCCCACCATACGCCACATGTCATACCACCACTCGTTGCAATTGCCGAGTCATCTCTACCACAGGACCACCTGCCACCAGGCCCTAGGGACACATGTCAACCGGTCGCATGATCACATAGCCAAAAACTGAGCCTTGTGATCATGTGACAAGGTAACAAGACTACCACCTATTGCAATGCTACTCGTTGTATCTGCCTGGTCACTAACACAGGACCCACCAGTCATAAGCCTTAGAATGGATGGCGGGCGTAAGATCTCATAGCTCTAACAAAACATATGAGAACTTATGCTAGCTGTTAGATCACCTCCTCATCACAAACTCTCTGACAGTGGCCCCACAACCAGCTCTTCACGTAGTCACACTTTCATTTCTCCACCTGTCCCTGACACATCCAACCAGAATACACTAGGATGGCCTGACCTGTCATCGGACCCACAACAGAGGACCAAACAAAAGAAGATCAAATGGCTAGCACAATTTTGCATAGCCCTGACAAATCCTTCGCACTTTAGTGATAACCGTTGATGCTTTGACATGTCAGGAAACCAGGTCCCACCATTACATGATTGTGCAACTAGACTAAGGCAAAGTAAACCGCCAGGTAGCTGAACAGAATTGGGACCCACACGGATAGGTGGCAAGTGGTCGCATGATCGCATGTCAAAAAATTTTGACATGCAGCCATGTGATGACCAATCATTTTGAAACCTTTAAAGACCTGGGCCCACCATCCATCGCACTTGCGCAAATAGGAAATGCCAGCAAACAGGAAACTATGAGGTCAAAAACACACAAAGTTTTGAACACAGTGAAAGACTGAAAACACACAAGGTTTTCGACACTAGAAGACAAGTGCACAAAAGCGGGAAGGCACAAGGTTGAAAATAATGAAGGTTTTCACACAGACTAAAAACATCATGGATTTTCAAAAACATTGTGAGTTTTCAACACTGTGGCTGATTTTTAAAATTATTTCTTGCAGACCTTAGAACTTGAATAACTTTCTGGATTTTGCGATTCAGCACGTGTGTTTTGGACTGAAGCAAGGTGACACAATAAAATACTAGGGGTTAAGGGCACACACCATGAAACACTATGGATCTTCTTCGCATACCAAAACTGTGATTGCAGCAGGGTGGGACAACATTACAAAACTTGCAAGGAATAGGCCATTTTCAAAGGATTTTTGCTGTGACAAGAAAAATGGCCTAATAGGATGATCTACCAATGCCAATCCCAACTTAGAAACCATATCAACTGAAACCAAATTTCTGTGTGCCCCTGAATCAATTATTAGAGTACATACCTTGCCTTGGACTAAACATCTTGATTTAAATATACCTTCTTGTGCTGATGTTGGCAATGGTCCTCCTTTCCTCATGAGTAGAAACTATCCTACCTCAAGTTTTGCTGCTTTATGTTTATGAGTTTCCTCTTCTTCAATTATGTTTACCCTCCTTTCCTTGCCTTGATCAGAGTCTATCCATTTAGGGCATCTAAAAGATTGATGTCCAACTTCATTGCAATGAAAGCACCTGCCTGTGAAAATGCCACTTCCTCTTCCTCCTCCATATCTTCCACCTCTTTGGGTGTGTCCTCCTCTTTCCTTGGAAGTAGTTCCTTTGTCCTTCTCTTCCCAAACCTGATTTTTCTTTCCTCCTCTTCCCCTAATTGAAGAACCTCCTCTATTGTTGCTATTTTGTCTCTCACTTTTCCTCTTCAATTTCTCCTCTATTCTAAGAGCCATCTGGTAACATTCCTTCACACTTTTGGGGTTAGAAGCCACAAATTCATCTTGGATATTAAATCTTAAACTACCTAGATATCTAGCAACCTTAACCACTTCATCTTCTTCTAATCCAGATCTTATACTTATTTTATAAAATTCATTAGTATATGCTTTAACATCTAAGTCTTTTTGTCTTAAACCTTGTATTTTCTTATGCATTTGTACATCAAAATCTTTTGGAAGAAATTTACCTTTCATCTTTGCTATCATTCTATCCCAAGAGATAATCTTTTCCTTACCTCTTCTTCTTCTATTAGCCTCCTCATGATCCCACCATAGGAGTGCATGCCCTTTAAGTTTTGTTTTTGCCAATCTAACCCTTTGTTCATCCGGTACCTCTTCACTTTCAAAGTAGGCATTCATTAATGCTATCCAGTCCAAAAGCTCTTCTTCTTTTAGAATTCCATCATACATAGGGATATCTCCCCTCACCTTATGCTGCTCATTCTTCAAAGCCTTCAATATCCTGATTGTCCTCTGCTCTTCAGGATCTACTTGTTCCTCTTCTACTTCTTCTTCCCCTTCCTTTCGAGTTTCTTCCTCTTTTTCACTATCAACACCTTCATTTGCTACACTTCTTTGATTGGATTCCAATGCTTCAAGCTTGGCCAAAATTTTATTACAAGACTCCTGCAACCTTGTGTTCTTCTCCTTCAACTCTTGGATCTCCTTGGCAGTACCTACATTCCTTGGGGGCATTTTCAAAAACAATAGTCAAACTTCTTTTAGCAAAGTGTTCCTCTTCCTTTTAAGGATCTACTAATGTGCTTTGATACCACTTGGTGTAGAGGTGGTAGAGGATATGGTGGTTCCAAGGTCCAAATAAAAAAAAGAGATCAAGTCAACAAGCTTCTTCAATATCCAATCTTAATGATCCTAAGATAGCTTCAATAGGTGAAATATCAAAGAACACACAACCAAGACTCAAAATATGTTCTAATAGCTTCAAATTATGTAATTCAAGATGCAAAAAAGGTTTACAAACTTTTGTTCAAGGTTTCATATTCAAATCTCCAAAATTCACCAAACTAGGCCTAATAGTTTGCCTTGTAGCCCTGCAGCAGCACTCACATGGATTTTTCTTCAAATTTTTCCAAAAAACTAGAAAAATAAATCATATATTGGAGTACCCTTTATGAATTAACTTAACATAACAAAATGACAGGGTAGGTTGTTTAGGAAAGTATATGGCTGTCCTCACTATGTGACCCCAAAATGCCTAAAAAATGGGTGATTTAACAAAGCAACACCTAGTTATATGTACCCCCAAGACACAAAACTTATATAAGTGTTTCAATATGTTAAAAAACCCCTAAATACAAGAGGAATTTAACACAACACCTCAGAAACATAAAAAACCCAAAATTTATCACTTCTAAACTCTTAATCCAAGGATTTCCTCAATGTCACATTTCCCAAAAATTCCTGCAACAAATAAAGGTTGTAACACCTTCTCCTCAACTTTTCTTCACACAATAAATCATAAAATTGACCCCTCCTTAAGGCCAAATATCTACTATTGTAGCATACCAAGAAATTTCATTAGTTTCCCTTCACAAAATTTGGTGATCACCAAGAGATTAGCATGTCACTGCATCAATTCATGTAAGTGGACTCTAATACATGTTATTTCAATTTCATTCCATGAGTTATAGTGGCTAGGGGTCATGGAATGACCATAGAAAATTGTAAATTAACAAAACTGTTAAGGGAGTTGTTGCAACAGCACTGCCAGTCAGAGTTTGATTGAATAAAATTGCAAATACAGAATTCACAATAGCATAGATAAGATATATGATCAGTGCCTAATCATTCCAATACATCAAAACACAAAACAAGTTGCAAAATATGTTCAAAACAGTTCCAAGAAGTTAAGAAATAGCATTTGAAAGAGGTTTTTTCTTCTCCAAAACTGGCATAGTCCGTACCATAGCCTGGCTGCCTGTACAATGGGGCTTTGGAACATTTTAAAACACTCCAATTAACTACCCCAGCCAATCCAAATCAGTTGGATACATTAATTTGGCCTAAAACAATAACAAAATTAAATTCCCTGCTAAATGTCCATAACCATTACAATTTGAAAATTCAAAGTTGTAACTTTGTAAATTTTAAATATTTGTAATTGCTATGTTTTGGAACTTTGCTTAATCATCTAAATGGACTTATTGACCATTGTTAATAACTAATTTAACCTATTTGAAACTTCCAACACCTAATTCAATTCTAGACTCCAAATTTTAGTCCTAAGACTTATTAAGCCTTTTTGGACTTATTGCAAATTTATTACATAAATTAACCTTATAGGCCATTATAGGCTCCAAAATACTCCAATTTATGTCATTGGATGTCTTCATGTTCATTGATGCCATTTTGATCTCCAAAGGTTTATTGAACTCCTTATGTGCTCTAAGTGCCCATGCACCAGAAGATATAGCCCTGTTAGGAGCTTATTGAAACATTACAGTACATAGTCCGTGTTAGAGGACAGACCCTATTAGGAGTCAAAAACAAAAAGGGAGGGCTCACTTCCCAAGGCTCACTATCCAAACGAGGTTAACTCCACCTTCAGAACTCATTGTTCGCAACACAAGTCTATATTAATAAATACATAGTTTTTTTGAACTGTTCGGAAGCAACTATCTTTGCTTGATCAGTTCCAATGAAGTCCACCAACAAACCTCTACTCTACATACAATAGAAACAAGCTCACATCTTTCACATTCTTTATCATCTTCTTCTCATCCATATCTTTTCCAAATAAAATACCTTTTATTTATACCTTATTACAATTCTCATTAACAAGTCAGCCCATGAGGCTTTTCAAATTACAAATAATTACATAAACCCTTCCTAAGATACACATGGTATCTAGAATAAGTATACAATTATTTCATTACAATAATTAAGGACCGACATCCTGAATTTATGTTTACCAAGCATAACACATGCTACATCTCCTAAATTGGCTTCCAAATAAGTCACCTCTAGAACACACACCACAGCTGACATCACCAAGCATTTTGTACCTTGCACTAACTAGTGATCATCCTTTAGTACCTTTTCTATCATCTCTCAAGCTTGCAGACCTTGAATCCATATCATCTAGAAGATATACCAGAATCACAGAGACTAACTCTCGCATTTCTCACTATTACAATCCATTGACCGGTCTTTACCAAAACATTTGTAACTTATCTAATATGCAACATTACATGATGATATCTTGGATATAAGATCACAACATCCTCCTAAACTCTCATATGTCTTCACAGCATCTGAAACATCTGTATAGTGTCTATACACTATTATAACCAGACTATTTTCCTCACAGAAACATATGTTGACATTAGTGATGAAACATAGATGACAACAGTATGAGTTCCCATTCAGTAACGTAGTGATTAAACTTTTTAAATGTCTCAATCACCTCCCTATGCATTAGCAATATCCAACATAAGGATGCTACAAGTTTGCGCTTAAGGGTAAAGAGAAAGATTAAATGTCCTATTCAGAGGCTAGTTGTAGAAGCAAGGAAGAAGAGAAAAGTGGAAGAAGAAGAGGGTACTAGGAAGAGTACTCCTGAAGAGGAATATACAACTATGATGGAGGGTGTAAGTAATTATGATGAAGTCTTTATGGATATTGGAGGAGACATCATAGAGGAAGGCCTTGAAGGTTTTGAAGATGAGGTAGATTTGTGGGAATTGTTTTCTGCTATAGTGGAAGAATGGAAGAGTTATGGGGGTGTTTTGGAGGCACATGAGGGAGAAGCCTTTTAAAGAAGAGACTAAATTTGCAAATATGGGCCATGAGGGGGCTCAAAAGATGACAACATTTTCTCCTAGCATGGAGATAGAACAAAGTGAATCAAAGTTAAAGGTTGGTCTGATGGTGAGTGAGAAGATGCAACAACATGAACAAGCATTGTTCACATTGGTGCGGAGAGGTAACCCTAAATGTAAGATGAAGATGTATGGAGGAAAGATAGCATGGTTTCTAGAGGACTTAAATTTCCAAAAGGTCAAGATGAAGACCTGAATTTTTATGACATTTGTTTGTTTTCACGTTTCCAAGAAGACTTGGAAAGATTTTAAAGATTAGTATGATTTAGGAGTATCAAGGCCAAGCATAAAGGGCCTAGAGGAGCACTAGGGTCACTGATAGATCCTAGGGGGGAGTGAAGAAAATCATAACCATGACGGCTCATTTGGAAATTTAATAAGACTAATAAAGGTCATTTTATTATGTTTGATAATTTTTTGTAAGTGTTGATCATTTTGTATTAAGATCAAACTTGTAAGCCATGATGGCATTTGTAGGCTAGAAGTGCACCTTGGGGTCACTTGAGGATCCTAGGTGTAGATGACATTGTTTAAAGACCTATAAGGTCCAAATGATTGTAAGTTGGCCATTAGAGGCATTTAAATTGTCAAATGCACTAAAAATGCCAAATATGTAAAATTGCCTAAATTGGCAAAATGAGGCCTATAGAGGCCCATATGGGGTTTAGTGAAGGTTTAGAGTCTTAAGCATTAGGATTTTATCCTAAGAGGATTTATATAGTTTATTTGAATAAATAAAAATGCAAAAGATGGAGATTTGTCGAGTTCACAACTATGTTGTCAACTTGACAACAATATACTTAAATGTAAATAGTCATTTAACTGACTATTGGCAGTTGCAGAGAAGTTTCAACTGTTAACCGATTAGTAGAAGGGTATTTGGGGTTGTATGAGCATGAGTTTGGGAAGAGAGGATTTTAGAAGATTTTTAGGGTTGTGTTTTGAGTCAGGAAACAATGTAATGAAGATTTAGGAGCAATAAACTTTTATTTCTTGCAAACTGGCACAATCTCTACCGTAAGGACATAGTCCTCATTTTGGCATTCTTACACTCTTTATTCAAATGAAATATTGATTGGAAATTTATTATATTTATGTTGGATTAATATAATTTCATTCCTATGCAATCATTGTATTACTTTGTGAAGTTTTGAGCAAAGAAAGTAATCATTTGTTGATTGTTCTTGAATAGATTTTGAGTGCAATCAGAAATTGTTTTGAAGTTGCAATGATTACTTAGGCTATCAAAATTTTTATGGTAAATGTGACTTGTGGGAGGAGCCAATCCATTTAATATATGTTTTCATATATGTTTTATTACAGGGATATGAAGGAGTTTAAAGGGAGGATCACATATTGTTGAAGAATGTTGATTAAGGGTACATGGTGGTTGGGCCAGTCAAAGTCTGAGAGTTCCACCCAAAGGAGGGCCACTTTTTATGGATTGAAATGTCATAATATGTTCATTTTATGGTGTTGGATCCCTTGGTAGGGTCTGGAAAGATTTGGAAGTGTCATTTTGACAAAGCCCTTGGCTTGTGCACCTAGAAAGAAGGGTTTGGTGATTGGGATAGTAGAATAAGGTGGCACCTCTTGAAATGATAAAATTCCATTAATTTGGATGATGTATCAACTTTTTTTGAAGGTTGGGTGATTTGGGAGTGACATCTATTAGTAGTTTCTTTGTAATAGGAGGGCTAATGAGGGCTAATTACAGTGCAACAATGCATTGGTTTGGACATCTGGTCCAAAGGAGAAGCATATGCTTCTAAGGTATGTTGAAGAAAAATGAAAAAGGTATTAGAATATTCCTTTATATTTGAGAGTGTTTCATGGAAATTTTGGGTAATCCTAGAAATACCCATTGAGCGGGGCTACTAGGGATTAAGGCCTGGTGAGCACCCCGGTAATGATTGTTAAATGATCAAGTTGATTGGTTGAATTCAATGGATGGATTAAGGGAAATTGGAGTGACTAAAAAGATGTGGCTATATTGTGGCATAAGAAGTTGATGAACACTCTAATTGACTATGGTGTGGTTTGGATCCATGAAGATGATCCTTGTGAAATAGCTTGTTGGATGTTGTGGAGTCCCTCTTGAAGTTACTGATGACAAGTCCACCTAAGGCCTCTGCATTAGTTTTTATCAAAGCCTAGGAGCATCCTAGGTGAATTGGTGGAGGAATTATTTCTAGGATTTGGAAGGTTTAGAGTCATTTGTTGATTCTTGGAGTTGAACTATCCTCTGAGAGTGTTCCAAAGTGGTGCCTTGATATCTAAAGAATCCGAGATTGATGTGAGAAGATGGAAATGACTACAATGAGAGAGAGTTAGTGAAGTTATTGAAAGAATACTTGGATGAAGGAAGAAAAAAATATGAAGAAAAGAAGAAAAGTGAGAAAGAGAGAAAGGAGAGGGAAGAAAAGATAAGAAGTCTAGAGAAATCATTGCAAGAAGGTGAAGCAAGATTTAAAATACTTGAGGAGATGCTTAAGGATGGTACAAGTTATCACTTAAGGGTGAAAAGAAATATAAAATGGCCTATTCAAAGACTAGTTGTAGTAGTAAGGAAGAAGAGAAAAGTGGAAGAAGAATAGGGTACTAGGAAGGGTACTCTTGAAGAGGAAGATACACCTATGATGGAGGGTGTAAGGACTTATGATGAAGTCTTGATGGATGCTAAAGGAGACAACATAGAGGGGCATGGGAGGTTTTGAAGATGAGGTATATTTGTGGGAAAAGTTTTCTTCTATAGTGGAATAATGGAAGAGTTATGGAGGTATTTTTGAGGCACATGAGGGAGAAGCTTTCAAAGAAGAGACTGAATTTGCAGCGATGGGCAATGAGGAGGCTCAAAAGATGACAACATTTTCTACTAGCATTTAGATAGTGCAAAGTGAATTAGAGTTAAAGGTTGGTCTGAGGGTGAGTGAGAAGATGCAATAGCATGAACAAACATTGTTCACATTGGTGGTGAGAGGCAAGCCTAAATGAAAGATGAAGATGCAGGGAGGAAAGATAGCATGGCTCCTAGAGGTCTTATATTTTCCAAAGGTCAAGATGAAGGTCTGAATTTTTCTAATATTGTTTTGTTTGCATGTTTCCAAGAGGACTTGGAAAAATCTTAAAGCTAAGGAGTATAATGTAGAAGTATCAAGGCCAAGCACAAAGGGCCTAGAGGAACACTAGGGTCAATGATAGAGCCTAGGGATGAGTGAAGACAATCATAACCATGATGGGTCATTTGGAAATGTAATAAAGACCAATAAAGGTCATTTGAATATGTTTAATAATGTTTTGTAAGTGTTTTCATTTTGTATTAAGATCAAACTTGTAAGCCATGATGACATTTGGAGGCTAGAAGTGTACCTTGGGGTCACTTTAGGATCCTACATGTAGATGATATTGTTTAAAGACCTATAAGGTCCAAATGATTGTAATTTTTCCATTAGAGCCATTTAAAGTGTCAAATGCACTAAAAGTGCCAAATATGTAAAATTGCCTAAATTGGCAAAATGAGGGCTATGAAGGCTCATATGGAGTTTAGTGAGGATTTAAAGTATAAAGAATTGGGATTTGATCCTAGGAGGTTTTATAAAATTGATTTTATTAAATACAAATGCAAAATATGGAGAGTTGTCGAGTTGAAATCTATGTTGTCAACTTGACAACAATATACTAAAATGTAAACAATCATTTAACTAATTGTTGGCGGTTGTAGCAAAATTTCAACTATTAACCGATTAGTAGAAGGGTATTTGGGGTTGTGTGAGAATGATTTTGGGAAGATAGGAGTTTATAAGATTGGTAGGGTTGTGTTTTGAGTCAGGAAGCAATGTAATGAGGATTTGGAAGCAATAAACTTGTGTTTCTTGCAAACTAGCACAGTCTCTATCATAAGGACATAGTCCTCATTTTAGTATTGTTATACTCTTTATTCCAATGAAATATTGAGTGGAAATGTATTATATAGATGGTGGATTAAAATAATTTAATTCCTATGCAATCATTGTATTATTTTATGAAGTTTTGAGCAAAGAAAGTAATCATTTGTTGACTGTTCCTGAATAGATTTTGAGTGCAATCAACAATTATTTTGAAGTTGCAATAATGACTTTGGCTCTCCTAATTTCTATGGTAAATGTAACTTGTGGGAGGATCCAATTCATGTAAGATATATGTTTCCATATTGTGTGTGTGAAAATTGTACCTGATCTGTAGACACAACACTTCAGTAAAACATTAGAGGTTAGCTATAATCAAAATCGTGCAAAATTGAAATCTAATTTAACCAAGCGATTTACTACCTTCTAGTAGGTGCGAGATTAATGTTCTCTGATTTTTATCGAGATCAGTGACCTAGACGACACCTAAATGAAGGATTTGAATGCAATTAAGCTATTTTTTTTGGTATTTTCTATGCAATAATAATGATGAAAACTGATATGAATCTATGCTAATATGGAAATTGATCTAACAATGATATGAATCTATGCTAATATGTAAATTGATATGCAATACTAATCTAGAAATGATATGATATGAGAATGAAGATTCTAACAATAATATGAAAGCTATGAATTTGAAATTGATCTCACAACAATGTTGATTCACAATAAACTTTGAGCCTTCCAATTGCAATTTTCCAGCGTGATTGTGCAAAATATGAGATGCTTGGATGCAAATTTGACAGATGATTGAGAGATGAATTATGAAGAGCTGAGCCTTGTTTTTATAGAAATCTAGGGCTTTGGAGGTGCATGAAAAAAAAACCATAAATCACTCAAATAACTCAAGTTGATTTTTGAGTTATTTTTAAATAAAGGATAATTAACTCACAAAAACATGCAAAAGCTAAGTTTTAACTCAAAATAGAGTTTAACTTTAATTGATAATTGATAGTTGTCTACTTTTATGATTGTGCATGTTTTATTTATGAATTAATTTAATAATAAAGTGATTTATTTCCAACTTAACTGCTTTTAAAAATAAAACAATTGATTTATGGGTTAATCAATTATTTAATCAAACTTTTATTAAAAACTATATTATTAAATAATGACAACTTGCTTTAATTAATTAAATAAGAATTTAATCAATTATTCATATGATATTAGATTTATTGTCAAAATTAAATAATACAATTAATAATAGATATAATTAAATTTAATTACATAATTAAGTGGCAAATATTAAATCTAATTAATTAAATATGAAAATATTCAATTAATCAAAATTTTAGGATAAATGTGATTTATTGCCAAATAATTATAAAATTAAAGATAATTATGATGATTAGGAATATTGCTAGGAATATTCCCTGATGCAGAATTTAAGATAATCAATTAGATTTGATGATGTTCAAATGTGCCTTAGGTTAAGACTTCGATGTCGATTTTGTTCGATTTGTCGATGTAGGAGGTTAATGAACTTATAGCCCATTTTTGGGGTATTACATTTTGCCCCTCTTTGAATTACTGTGCGAAGCACAGTGGTTCAAAGATAGTTTGTGTTTGATAGAGATATGAAACTGATTCAAAAGATAAACCGATTGAAAGATATTGAGATAGGAGGTCCTGAATGACCAAAGATAATGTTCACTATAACAGAAAATGAACCTATGATTGCGAAAAAGTGTCAAAATGTCTGATTCTAAACCTTAGGATTGATAAGAAGTGAGTGACCCATTCTAGACTCGATTGTCGTAGCAGAACTAGCAAGTATCACATCCAAACCCTTCAGTTGCCCAAAAACCAAGGAAAGAACACTATGATCTGATGGTTGCAAAAATTGATACAGTTTACAAGATTAGGAGAATACCAGATTGATATGGATCGATGAATCTGATATGCCCCAAGTGATGATAGATTTTCCCGGAGCGATGAGGACTTTTGATGAATCAGCGACTAGACGTGATTGTTGTCTTGATCACTGATGAAAGATATTGATAGACTTTGATTTACAGACTTTGAATGATGTGCAATACCATGCCCCCTTCGGGATTAAAATTGAAATCTGACAAGAAAAGTCAGCGTTGATAGTTTAGAAGCATGTTAATTGATTTGAGAAGTGGTTATACATGTCTGAGAACGCATTCTACATCATTTGAAGGTCCCAAAAGACCAAGTTTGACTAGTTTTGACCATGAGTTGACCATGGTTGACCAAGTTAAAATTTTGATAGTTTGATGTAAGATAATCAGTTAAGTTGAATACTAGATTTCTATGATGATTGAAGGTTGATTATGTAAGCAATTAATAATATGAATAATCTCAGATTTGAATTTTGATCCCGAAAAAGGATTCTACTTGCTATTTCATTGGAGTAACCTTCATGTGAGATTCAGTTCTTGTTAGACTTGAAGATGCGATTTGAAGAATCATTTAAGCATTGAAGTTCATTTAATCATTGTGAGATCATGCAAACATGCAAAATGCAATGAGACATGCAAAATGAAATGAGACATGCAAAATGAAATGAGACATGCAAAATGAAATGCAACCTAAGACCTAGGACCTAGTCACTGATCATATGTCGATTTGTTATCATCATTGAACTTTTAGGTAACTAGATAAATCAATACAATGCCCACTAGCCATGAAACCATAGACATATGAATATCGATTTGTATGCACAAGAATCAATACAACACCCACTAGTTATACAACCATGGACATATGAATATTGATTTGTTTTCGGAATGTTGGATCAGATATAAGTACCAAGGCACAAACGCCAGGATGACCTAAATATCATGTCCATTTTGATATAGCAATTTGTACAAGCATCAAAACATAAACGTCGTGATGACCTGAGTACACCTTGCATTTAACATACACATCAAACAATCAAAAGATCATTCTAAATCCAGTGTGAATTACCCGTAGTGACCCTTTATCGTTCACCTCCTTAGGCAAGCTCGCATTTCATAGTAGGAGAAAGAATTTACTTCAAAAAGATAATAGTTAGATCAAACGTCCTTGAATTTTCTGGGTATGAATGGTCGAGGTACGCATGGCCATCCAATTCGAGATAGAGGCTCTTACAATCAGACACCATTTCAATCCAGAATTTCCAAAGTTATTAGATTTCACATACAAGGAGAAAACCAAGAAAAGATTATGCCCCCAGTCATCACTCTCTAAATCCTATAAAGGACATCATTGAGGAGCTCGAAGGGACACAATATGCAAAAATCTCAATGCGAATCAGTAAGCATACAAGGAGATAAAAGCATGAAGCACAGATTGTTTTTAGTTTGTTTTGATGTTTGATTGCGTTGTTGTAGATGCAAAATCCTTTCTGGAGATGAGACAGACAGACAGACTCAACTTGAAGCTTCAAAGGACTCTGACTAGATAGGATATGTCTAAGATACATTGGAGGCCATAGGATATGACATTGATTGCTCCCAAGTTTGAACATTGATAGGATACAGACGTGCAAGCTGATTGGTGTACAAACCGACTTATTGAAAACTGGAAATGTTGAAACAAATCGGGAGATATGTACAACTAAAGCAAGACTGAAAGCTGGGAAAGACCAAGATTGCACTAATAGATGGAGCATTTTGGAACAAGTGATGCCCGTTTGCCGGGTTTTCACCATCTTGGCAGAGATTCTATTTTTGCTACCAAGGCGCCTATTTCTAGGTTTTCACCAAGGCACTTTTTTTTTTTTTTTGTATTTTTTATTTTTTCAATTTTTTTGTACTTTTGATATTTTTTGATTTTTTTGAATTTTTGATATTTTTTGATTTTTTTTTGTGAATCATCAAGGCACCTATTGCTAGGTTTTCACCAAGATGTTCATTTTTTCAGGACTTTTTTCTGATTTTTAAGATTTTTTCAGGACATTTACCAAGCACTGAATGCCTTAGGCATAGAATTTCTTCAGATGGAGAACGTTGATTGGTTCTCAGAGCTGTTCTCCTTTAGTCATTGAGAGTTGATAGGCACCAGAGCTAAAAGTAGCAGTGATAACAAAGGGACCCAGCCAATTGGGTTCGAACTTCCCCTTGCGTTCTCGATGTGATTGATTTTTAGGATTTTCTCTCAACACTAGATCACCAACCTGAAATTCTCTGTGTCTGACTTTCTTGTTGTAGCCTCTAGACATTCTTTTCTGATACACTCTGAGATGATCATACGCTGCTTGTCTATGCTCATCTAGTAATTCAAGTTCTTGTAACCTAGACACTCTGTAGTCTTCATCAGTGACAAGTCCATGCATTTTGATTCTGAGTGATGGGATTTCAACCTCAATAGGCAGTACTGCTTCAGACCCATAAACTAAAGTGAAAGGTGTAGCCCCAGTAGGCATTCTGATACTAGTTCTATAGGCCCAAAGAGCTGGATTGATCATCAGATGCCAGTCTCTTCCTGTTTTATTCACTGTTCTGTGCAAGATTTTCAAGAGATTTTTGTTTGAAGCCTCAGCTTGTTCGTTCCCTTGAGGATAGTAAATAGAAGACCAATGTTGTGTAATCTTGAATTTAGCACATAAGTCATATAGATCCTTATTTTTGAATTGTCCCCCGTTATCTGTGATTATGGAATGAGGGATCCCATATCTGCAAATGATGTAGTTCAGGATGAACATAGAGATCTGTTTCCCCGTTGCTTGTGTTAGAGGAACTGCTTCTACCCATTTTGTAAAATAATCTGTAGCTGTGATTATATGGGTATGTCCATTAGAAGAGTGTGGATGGATAGCACCTATGAGATCAAATGCCCATTGTTGAAAAGGCCATTATGTAGTAAAGGGAATTAGATCTCTCCCTGGAGCATGAATCAAGTTGCCATGTACTTGACACTGTTGACAATTTTTAGCAAATTTAATAGCCTCTTTCTCCATTTCAGGCCAATAGTACCCAGCCCTAATAAGTTTTCAAGCTAACATTAAACCATTTGAGTGCGATCCACATATACCCTTGTGGACTTCCTCTAATGCATGTTGAGACTCTTCCCATTCTAAACATCTAAGCAGTGTACCATCTAGACCTCATTTGTACAGATCATTACCAATGATGACATATCGGGATGCGGATCGGATAAGGTTTCATTTCTCAAAATAGTTAAAGGACTCAGGGATGATTTGGTCATGGAGATAGGAGAATAGATTTGTGTAGCGAGATGAGTCATAACCTACAACAGTGCAGATCATGTGGGTTTTAGGGGAGTCATATGCAGGATAGGATAGGGCTTCCACCAGGAACTCATAGCGTAGCTCATGTTCGGGCTATTGTAAGAGAGTAGATAGTGTCACCATTGCATAGGTAGCCTTATTCTCCGTTCTGGGTATTTGCTCTAATGTGATAGAGATGAAGTATTTCTTTAAATCATCTACCATTCTCTTGTAAGGAATGAGCTTTTCATCTTTGGTTTGGTACACATCATTGACTTGGTGGATAACCAATTGTGAGTCTCCATGGATGTGCATCTCTGTAACTCTCCACTGTATTGCCATTTTCATACCATTGAGAAGTGCCTCATATTTAGCAATATTGTTTGTGAAAGGAAACTTTAGTTTGAATGCTTTGGGTATCGAGTATCCTTGAGGAGTGATGAACAATATGCCTGCTCCAGATCCATTCTGTGTGTAGGAGCCATCAAAGAATAACTGCCATGCTCTAGAAGAGAGGTGCATGATAGAGGAATCAGGAAATTCCATTTGCATGGGTGTATCATCAAATAGTGGTGCTTCAGCTAATTGATCAGCAATGACCTGTCCTTTGATAGATTTTCTTTCAACATATTCAATGTCAAATTTGCTCAAGAGCATGACCCATTTAGCTAGTCTACCTGTGAGGGCAGCTTTGCTTAGGGGATATTTTAGTGGATCAATTTTAGCTACCAAATGAGTAGTATGAGCTAACATGTAGTGTCTTAGTTTCTGTGATGCAAAGATCATAGCTAGACATGCCTTCTCTATCATTGAGTAGTTCTTCTCATACGCCACTAAAGTTCTGCTGATATAGTAGATGGCTCTTTCTTTCTTGTTCTCATCATGTTGTGCTAGCAATGCCCCCAGTGATGTATCTGTTGTGGAGACATATAATATTAATGGCTTCCCATGAATAGGAGGCATTAAGATAGGAGGATTCGAGAGATAATTCTTGATATGATTAAAATTCTTTGCACAGTCTTCATTCCAGGCAAATGTCACACCTTTATGTAATGTTTTTGTAAAAGGCTGTGATATGTCCGCTAGCTGTGATATGAATCTTCTGATAGATTGAAGTCTGCCTTGCAACATCCTCATTTGACTGATATTTGTGGGAGGTTGCATCTCGATGATAGCCTTGAATTTAGCCGGATCAACTTCAATGCCTTTCTTTGAAACTATGTATCCTAAGAGCTTTCCAGAAGTGACACCAAAAGCACACTTCTTAGGATTTAGTCGGAGACTAAACTTTTCCATTCTGTAGAGGATCATGCTCAAGTCTTTTAGATGTTCAGTCCTGATCATAGATTTTGCTAATGTGTCATCAACATAATCCTCCATTGTTCTATGCATCATATCATGAAAAATAGATGTCATTGCTCTTTGATATGTAGCTCTAGCATTTTTGAGTCCGAATGGCATAACATTCCAACAGAAGGTTCCCCACGCACATGTGAAAGCTATTTTCTCTTGATCTTCTGGAGCAATTTTGATTTGGTTGTACCCAGAAAAGCCATCCATTAAGGAATACATTTCATAGCCCGCAGTCATGTCCACTATCATATCAATGTTAGGCAGTGAAAAATCATCCCTAGGGCATGCTCTATTCACATCTCTAAAGTACGTGCACACTCTGATTGAACCATCTAGTTTTGAAATAGGTACAATGTTAGAGATCCATTCAGCATAGTCTATGACACGGATGAATCCAGCTTTGAGAAGTTTTTCTAACTCTGCTTTGACTAAGAGTGCCACATGAGGATGCATCTTTCTCAATTTTTGTTTGACTGGTTTTACCCTAGGAGCAATGGATAGATGGTGCATGATGAGATTGGGATCCAATCCTGGCATATCTAAATATTTCCATGCAAAGTTGATCTTTTTTTCTGATAAGAATGTAGTGAATTTCTGTTTCTCTTCTTCTGATAAGGATTGTGCTACATGTACCAATTGTGGTTCCTTTGTTGTACCCAAATTGATGGATTGAGTGGGCTCAATCAGAACTGGAGATCTATCATGTAAATGACTCGAAAGGACATCAAATATCTCATCTGCAGGTGCCTCAGAGAGGTTTTCACCTTTAGATACGTCTTTTATTTTTACTTTTATAGGATCTGAGACTGCCGCAAAGTGGTTTTCACCCTCAAAACTCTTTTTCTTTTTCTTTTTATTTTTTTGACTAAGATATTTGATATCCGACTCGGTCATGCTAACGCTCGATTCACTGATGGAAGTCCTCATAGGCTCGACTGCATTGAGGTAACAAGAAAGGGCATAGTCACTGGAAAAGGTGTAAACACCCTGGCTTGGGTTTGTGGAAGTTTGGTCGATAAGATCAAGGCGTTGGATAGTCAAAGTGGGAAAGGTGTGGGATATGGTGTTCACGGATGGGGACATGTCATCATTGGTCCTAACCCGATGCTCAAGTTCAAAGGTGATATTACAGCTCAAAATGTTCAATTCGTGAATAGGCTCAGCATCATCATGGGAGTCCTCTTTAGCCATAGGTGGATCAGACATGTTAAGTTCATTGTTTCGCTCTAGACCTACGTTGGGTTGAGATACATATTGGTGAATAACATCAATATATTTCTCTGTGATAAGCTCATCTTCTTCTGGAATGGCTCCCCATTCATAATCATTTGACTCAGCTTCTGATTCAGGATATCTAGGAAATCTAAGAAAATGTGTGAAGTCAGGATGAATACCCCAAGAAGGATTACCCTCAGTCTCTGACTTGAATTCATATTCATGGGAATCAGTGTCAGAATAACTACTCTCTGCTTCTGGATCAGTTTGATCACCTTCAAGATTGGTTGGTTCTTGTGGTGTAACCATCTCTTGCGCCACAGTAGGTTCTTGTGTTTCTACTACATTAATTCTTTTGATAGGATCATCTTTATCATCAAGAAGATCTTTGATCTCTTTAGGCAATTTTTCATAGGGGATGAGTTCTGAACTATCTGAATCATATTCAGAGGGTTTTGTTTCTTCTTTCTTGAGAAGGGGTTCTCCTGGTGCAATTTGTTCTATGACAGGAGAACAACCACCTTTGAGATGATAGGGTTGCTTCTTAAAGCCTAAGCCACCAGTATCTTTGTTGGCTCTACCAATATGTGAAATGGGTGTCACAAGACCCTTTCCTCTGATTCCTAGAGGTCCTTGACCGGAATATCCCATCTTGGCTATCAATTTGTTCCCTGGACCATACGAATTAGAAGGGATTGTAGGTGCTATAGATTCACTAGGTTGAACAATTTTAGATTCAAAATCCTCTTTGTATAGCCATGCTAGCACAGCTTCATCCTCTTCAAATTCTTGTTTGGATACTTGCTCCGCCACAAAATTTCTTTTGTATGCTTCCATAGGTTCCTTAGGTTCTAATTTAGACTGCTTCAAGGATTGTCCATATGACTTAGGTGAGATTGAGAGAGATGTCAGAGACAAGATTGGCTCTATAGTGTATTCTCCCATCCCATTTTCTTTGATATTGATCTCTTTAGCAATGTCTTCCATCTTAGATGTGGAAGCCACACTTTTTTGCTTGATGGAAGATTCTCTGTTATTGGGAACAAGCTTATCGACACTTTCCTTCAATGTATTGCAAGTTGTACTCAGATCTGTTGGGATAGTAACTTCTACCCCTTCATAGGGAAATTTCAAGCATTGATGGTATGTAGAAGGAATAGCTTGCATTTCATGTATCCAGGGTCTCCCTAGAAGAATATTGTAAGCCAATGGCAGATCAAGCACCTGACATGTGGTATCTTTGATGACCGGACCCACTTAGATGGGTAAGACAATGGTACCTTTAGAAGATCTTTCCTATTCATCATAGGCCTTTATGGTGATCTTCTTTTGAGGATCAATAGCCATCTCTGAGAATCCCAACTATGTGATTAAGTTGTAAGAACAAATGTTGAGGCCTGTGCCCCCATCTATCAACACACGTTTGACTTGACAGTTCTGGATCAAGACTTCTATGTGTAAGGGGTGATTATGTGGGTGACTCAAAGAGTTGTCATCTTCCTCTGAAAAGGAGATATATTGTGGAGATGTTAGATGACCAACCATAGTCTGGAACCTGTCTAGATCTAGATCATCAGGAACATTAGAGCCGAGCAAAGCTTTGTCTAGGATATCTCTGTGAGCTGGAGATATTTGAAGTAACTCAAACATAGAGATTTTAGCATTGGTATGCTGGAGTTGTTGGACGATGTTGTAAGATGTAGGTCTTGTATCCTTTGGATTAGAAGATTTCAAGGTAGCCTTCTGTTTAGAAGAAGATCTGAGATTGAAAGGTATCTTAGGGACATTAGATGAACTTGGTGTTTGTCCTTTCAGATGAGCCTGAGCTTGTGATCTGGTAACCGCATTAGCTGAGGAATGATTTATGTCTCTTCATACAATCATGATGACATTGTAGCTCTTAGAGAGACATGGTTCAACCATATTGATGACAACATTGTTTCTAGGGTAGGCATAGTTGACTTTTGCCCCCATGTTAGGCTGAGAAGTGGAAACTCCCTTGCCATGTTGTGGAAATGGTTCTGTAAATGTTGTGTGATCATTATTGTTGGTAGAATTATCGATTGTGATGTCTCCTTGATCTATCAAGTCTTGAATGGTATGCTTCAAGTGGAAGCATCCATTAGTTTTGTGGCCTTTAGTCCGATGGAAAGCATAGAATTCATTATCTTTCCACCAATATGGTTTTGGATCTGGATCAGGGTTTCAGATTGGTGGTAAAGAGATCATGTTATCAACTATCAGGGTTCTTAGGGCAGATTCCAAAGATTCTCCCAGGGGAGTAAACTTTTATTTATTATCCCATCATTTGAATGGCTTCTTTGGAGATGATTCAGCAGATTTTTGCTCCGAAGCTTCAATGGCTTTGGTGGCAAGGGTGAGATTGTAGGCTAGTGCCTTTGATGGGGTGCGGATAGTGTCAACAATACCATAAGAGATGATACCTTTGTTTCTATTCCAGCTCTTGTTTTTATCTTTTGAGCTAGATCCAGATTCAGACTTGTCCTTTTGAAGTGTGATTTCTCCTTTCTTGACAAGTACTTTCTCAATCTTGATTGCATTATCCACCATTTTATCAAAAGATACATGATCTTGCATTTGTAATGGATAGTTGAGCTCTGGAACAAGGTTATTGATAAAGATTTCAAGTTTCTCCATTTCAAGAATTTGTCTAGCATATAGAGAGAACTTCTTTCTCCACCTCTTGAGGAAAGTTAGGAATGATTCCCCTGGATGTTGCTTGAGGTTACAGATATCGATCATGGTGACCGGATGTTGAATGTTGTAGGAATATTGTTGATAAAATAGTTTAATCAATTCCTCAAAATTTTTGATCGTAGAAGGTAATCTTGAAAACCACTGAATGGATGCTCCTCCCAAGGATCTAGGAAAAAGATGCATCAGATAAGTCAGTTCATGCATGAATTCCATAGATTGCATATAGAACTCTCTGAC
This sequence comes from Chamaecyparis obtusa, assembly GCA_027943335.1. Lineage (NCBI taxonomy): Eukaryota > Viridiplantae > Streptophyta > Pinopsida > Cupressales > Cupressaceae > Chamaecyparis > Chamaecyparis obtusa. The sequence goes on along the minus strand of BSBK01007398.1, from coordinate 379,898 downwards.
ATGATCTTGAGGATCAGAGTGTCCGTCATATTTGTTTTACTTTGGCATCTCCACTCTTTTTGGGAATGGAGGCATATACAAGTCTTTGTCAAAAGGGAAAGGACAAAGGGCCTCCATGGAGAATTCCTTGGGTTCCTTCTCTTTCTCAATTTTATTCATTTTGACCTGCATAGTGTGCAGCTGGTTCATTATGGCCGTCATCAAAGTTTCTTCCTCATGCATGATGATATCTTTAACATTGAAGTGAGGAGAAAGTTTAGCTCCTTCCTGGGCTAATTGCAAAAAGTATGCCTCTCTATCCACTTTCAAGAAATGCCTCATCATTCTCTTGAATTCATCATCATTTTGACATCGATGGATTTCAGAGGGTGTAGGTTCTTGGTCGGCATTATGTTGAGAATGGTGTCTTTGGGATCCTCCTCCTAGAGAACCATGGTTTGTCCCTGCTTGAGACATGGTAGGAGTTTTTGGGCTCCCTGGAACAGATTGAGGAGGAGTTTGTTGATTACCTCTGTGAGTTGATAAAGGAGGTATGTAACCAGTTTTCAATCAAAAGTTACCGAGACCGTCATCTTCGTAGATACCTGACTTGATGAGTTGTTCAAGAGTTGGATCCAGGGTATTGGTCAAAAGTAAGTTCTGAGATGTTTCTTCTAATTTCTTGTGTGAAGAAGCTCTGGTCTCCACCATTAACTTTGAATGAAACAGAAGAAAAGGATGAAGACAACTGAAGAACAATTTGATTTGAGAAAATCGGATGACGCAACCTTGTCAAGATTATGATAGTTTTGAAGATTCGATGAGATGTGGGTGAAGGATACTGTGCCCTGGATTTATGGGATAGATCACCCAAAAGATAGCGGACATGAGTTCTCAATACTTAGTCTATTTTTAAAGATTGATTGATTGAAGATTGATAGTTATGACAAGGTTTTGACACGAGATAAAAAGGACTCAAATTGATCAAACAGAAGGCCAGATCAGATTCAAAAGATCAATCTCAAAAAATGGTAGAATGCTCAATAGCTACTGCTCTGTTCCTGACACAATGATATTTTTGACAAATTTTGGAACTAGGCTGGAAACATTGGATATCTTGCAATTTGACAATTTCTGACAACTCTCTCAAATTTTTCCAAACAACACTCTGTAGACTCGTACGACATTGGGTAGTCTATGAAATGACAGTTGCTAAACTCGTACGACAGTTGCTAAAAGGGTTTTGACTTTCTTGAATTTGCACATTTGAAAACTCGTACGACACTGGGTTCTCAATAATACGACAGATGGGCAATACTGAAATGACACTTGACAAAACTCGTACGACTTTTGACTTCCTGAAATGACTTTTGACTCCAGAAAGAATTTTACATCAAATTTTGCAAAACTTAAGGTTTTCAGTTTTGGATTGTTTGCAAATTGTATTGTCCAGATTTTGAAGGTTATACCAGATTTGATCATTTTTAATAGCCAAGTAGATAAACAAGCATGTAGAATAGCAAGCAAGTGATTCCAAGCACATCTGAAAATAATGAACAAGGTTGCGCATGAACAATGAAGTGACCAAATTGTGCTAATCCCTGAAAGTACTAATTGTGTATGTTCTAAAAAGTTTTGCAATAACATACATATACTTGAAAATGAAAAATTGGCCTCTCTAGGGTTTTTAGTAATGGTTTGACTCTGCAACTTTTATGATTCAAAGGGGTGAACTCCAATCCCAGCGCACTAGAGTTTTGACACAGTCCAAGAACTTAATCTTCAAGAGCTGCTAGGGAGATCTGACAACCCAACAATGAACCATACCCGTGGAGATTTCTTCCACAAGGACATTTATATAGCAGCTGTCACTACCATGGCGAAAATGGCTATTACCGCTTGAGGTTCCGTCAACATAGTTTTCCCTGTAAAGGGATCATCCGCTATGGTTAACCCTCTCTAAAGGTGACTCACAGATTTATACCATAAGGGGACTTGGCTCCAGATCCAAGGTTTTTGACACCTTTTCACTTTTAACCCAAACAAAGCAAGCAGATTAATTCGACACGCTAAGACAAAGTTTTGTTCCACCAAGGTCTGTGATATCAAATCCACGTGATCTATCAACCTCTCTGGGGAGAGAATGTATCAATCAATAAGAGAAGACGCACTAACCAATTTTTATTCACCAAAGCTTGTGATATCAACCCTACGTGATCTATCAACCTCTCCGGAGAGAGAATGTGTCGATCAATAAGAGAAGATGCACTAACCAAGTTGAATGTGAAACACACTAAGTATCCTCCCTACCTACAAGGATTTTTTCATCAAGAAAGATTTCTCTAGGAATCCAATCTCTCAAGAATCACGAATAGTGTTCATAGGGCCTAATTACTATGTGAGCACAGATATATTCCCGAAAGAAAATCTACCAAAAGTACCCAAAAAGCAGAAAGAGGAACACTGAACGCTTAAAGAAAATATAAGATGAGTCCACAAGGTGGAACATTTAACACCTCACACAAGCTGAAAATGAGTCCCCAACTTAGAAAACAAGTGAGTTCCTAAAATCACAAAAGGGTTTCCAAGTGGAACACTTAACGCTTCTGTCCTGTTGACCCCTCCCCTTTATGGTGCTGAGATTGCAACCACGGGGTGAAAATGAGTGGCCAGTGGATTAGCAAGTCCAATAACCCAAGATAGAAATCAAGATCAATCACAAGTATCTAAGATTACTTAATGAATCCTTAAGGGGTCACAACCTAGTATCAATTATGCAAGTGTGTAGAACAAAAGCATGAAAAGAAATACCCAAGCTAGACACATGAGAGATTTATTTTAAGGCCAAATTGAAATGTTATTAGATGAAGGAGAATACCTGAGATCCTTGCAATGCACATAGTATATTTTACCTGATTTTTAGCAATTCTTGTTGAGCTTTTCCATGCAAGCAAGTGACGAACTCTCCAACAAGCAAACAAGCAAACAAGATATGCAAAATATATTCAACTTATAAAAACCATAGGGTTAGCTCTAAAAATCAATTATTATCAGTAATAATAACTAGCAATTAACCCAAATGATAACTCATATCATTCATTGAACCATGTAAAAAAAAAAAGTGCATACCCATCACAAAACTTTATTTTTTTTTGCTGCATTTGACCTAGTCAACAAGATTTAATTTTTTTGATATGATTTTGGACACAAAAATAGAAATTCAGAATAGAGACCCCTTCTAAAAACTAGAGAGCTTTCCAAAAATGTAAGAATTTTAGAAAAATCTCTTCATTTGTGCCCTAGAGACCCGTTTTATCAAAATAGACCAGTTTTTGCAAATTGACTATTTGAGCTATTAAATTTCATCCAAATTTAAAACACAAATAATAGACCCCCTGTAGAATTTGAAGAGTTTTATGAAAATGTAAACATTTCCAAAAAATATTCTTATTTGCGCCAAAAATTAATTTTTTATGAAAAATTAAAAAAAAATTATTAAAAATTCAAAACATTTTAGAAAATTATAAATTATTTACCAAAGCTTCCCTGATATGTCACTAATCTACAAAAAACATTTTAGACCCAAACTCAAAGCCATTTGGGAGCTAAAATTAAATCTTTGAAACTTTAGGGTTTTAGCTCCAAGAATCAAAATCAGCATGCAAAGGTGGGTTGCCCCACGGTGGGTGCCAGAAATGTGTGTGTGAAAATTGTACCTGATCTGTAGACACAACACTTCAGTAAAACATTAGAGGTTAGCTATAATCGAAATCGTGCAAAATTGAAATCTAATTTAACCAAGCGATTTACTGCCTTCTAGTATGTGCGAGATTAATGTTCTCAGATTGTTATCAAGATCAGTGACCTAGACGACACCTAAATGAAGGATTTGAATGCAATTAAGCTATTTTTTTTGGTATTTTCTATGCAATAATAATGATGAAAACTGATATGAATCTATGCTGATATGGAAATTGATCTAACAATGATATGAATCTATGCTAATATGTAAATTGATATGCAATACTAATCTAGAAATGATATGATATGAGAATGAAGATTCTAACAATAATATGAAAGCTATGAATTTGAAATTGATCTCACAACAATGTTGATTCGCAATAAACTTTGAGCCTTCCAATTGCAATTCTCCAGCGTGATTGTGCAAAATATGAGATGCTTGGATGCAAATTTGAGAGATGATTGAGAGATGAATTATGAAGAGCTGAGCCTTGTTTTTATAGAAATCCAGGGCTTTGGACGTGCATGAAAAAAAAGTCATAAATCACTCAAATAACTCAAGTTGATTTTTGAGTTATTTTTAAATAAAGGATAATTAACTCACAAAAACATGCAAAAGCTAAGTTTTAACTCAAAATAGAGTTTAGCTTTAATTGATAATTGATAGTTGTCTACTTTTATGATTGTGCATGTTTTATTTATGAATTAATTTAATAATAAAGTGGTTTATTTCCAACTTAACTGCTTTTAAAAATAAAACAATTAATTTATGGGTTAATCAATTATTTAATCAAACTTTTATTAAAAACTATATTATTAAATAATGACAACTTGCTTTAATTAATTAAATAAGAATTTAATCAATTATTCATATGATATTAGATTTATTGTCAAAATTAAATAATACAATTAATAATAGATATAATTAAATTTAATTACACAATTAAGTGGCAAATATTAAATCTAATTAATTAAATATGAAAATATTCAATTAATCAAACTTTTAGGATAAATGTGATTTATTGCCAAATAATTATAAAATTAAAGATAATTATGATGATTAGGAATATTGCTAGGAATATTCCCTGATGCAGAATTTAAGATAATCAATTAGATTTGATGATGTTCAGATGTGCCTTAGGTTAGGACTTCGATGTCGATTTTGTTCGATTTGTCGATGTAGGAGGTTAATGAACTTATAACCCATTTTTGGGGTATTACACATATATGTTTGATTGTAGGGATATGAATGATTTTGAAGGGAGGATCAGACATTGTTGAAGAATATTGATTGAGGGTACATGGTGGTTGGATCAGTCAAGGTTTGAGAGTTCCACCAAAAGGAGGGCCACTTTTTATGGCATTAAATATCATAATATGTTCATGTAATACCCCAAAAATGGGCTATAAGTTCGTTAACCTCCTATATCAACAAATCGAACAAAATCGACATCGAAGTCCTAACCTAAGGCACATCTGAACATCATCAAATCGAATTGATTATCTTAAATTTTGCATCAGGAAATATTCCTAGCAATATTCCTAATCATCATAATTATCTTTAATTTTATAATTATTTGGCAATAAATCACATTTATCCTAAAGTTTGATTAATTGAATATTTTCATATTTAATTAATTAGATTTAATATTTGCCACTTAATTGTGTAATTAAATTTAATTCTATCTATTATTAATTGTATTATTTAATTTTGACAATAAATCCAAATATCCTATGAATAATTGATTAAATTTTTATTTAATTAATTAAAGCAAGTTGTCATTATTTAATAATATAGTTTTTAATAAAAGTTTGATTAAATAATTGATTAACCCATAAATCAATTGTTTTATTTTTAAAAACAATTAAGTTGGAAATAAATCACTTTATTATTAAATTAATTCATAAATAAAATATGCACAATCATAAAAGCAAACAACTATCAATTATCAATTAAAGCTAAACTCTATTTTGAGTTAAAGCTTAGCTTTTGCATATTTTTGTGAGTTAATTATCTTTTATTTAAAAATAACTCAAAAATCAACCTGAGTTATTTGAGTGATTTATGGCTTTTTTTCATGCACCTCCAAAGCCTTGGATTTCTATAAAAACAAGGCTCAGCTCTTCATAATTCATGTCTCAATCATCTCTCAATCAGATCTCTCATTCATCTCGCAAATTGTAAACTTACTCTACAAGAATCATAGCATATCAGATTTGGAGAATTTGCACAATTGGAGCTTGAAAGAATCAACTTGCGAATTCAAAGCTTTGTGAGATCAATTTCAATTGCATATTTTTCATATCATAGGATAGAATTTCATAGCTTTGCATATCATTGTTAGATAGATCAAGTCATAGCATATCAATTTCATCTAGCATAGATTCATATCGGTTTTTATCATTCTTATTGCATAAAAAATATCAAAAATATAGATTAATTGCATTCAATTTCATATCCATCTTTTGCATTCAAATCTTTCATTTAGGTGTCATCTAGGTCACTGATCTCGATTACAATCTGAGAACATCAATCTCGCACCTACTAGAAGGTAGTAAATCGCTTGGTTAGATTAGATTTCAATTTTGCACGATTTTGATTATAGCTAACCTCTAATGTTTTACTGAGTGTTGTGTCTACAGATCAGGTACAATTTTCACACACACATTTCTGGCACCCATCGTGGGGCAACCCACCTTTGCATGCTGGTTTTAATTTTTTTTGGGAGCTATTATTTGTGTTTTAAATTTGGATGCAATTTAATAGCTCAAATAGTCAATTTGCAAAAATTGGTATGTTTTGATAAAATGGGTCTCTAGGGCACAAATGAAGAGATTTTTCTAAAATTTTTGCATTTTTGGAAAGCTCTCTATTTTTTAGTAGGGGTCTCTATTCTAAATTTCTATTTTTGTGGCCAAAATCATATCAAAAAAATCAGATCTTGTTGACTAGGTCAAATGTAGTGCAAAAAAATTAAAATTTTATGATGGGTATGCACTTATTTTTCATATGATTCAATGCATGATATGAGTTATCATTTGGATTAATTTATGGTTATTATTGCTTCTTAAAATTGATTTTTAGAGCTAACCCTATGGTTTTCATAAGTTGAAAATATTTTGCATATCTTGTTTACTTGTTTGCTTGTTGGAGAGTTCGTCACTTGCTTACATGGAAAAGCTCAACAAAAATTCCTAAAAATTAGGTAAAATCTACTAAGCACGTTGCAAGGATCCCAGGTATTCTCCTTCATCTAATAACATTTTGATTAGGGACTTAAAATAAATCTCTTATATGTCAAGCTTGTGTGCATCTTTTCATGCTTTTGATCTATTTCTACACACTTGCATAATTTGATACTAGGTTGTATCCCTTAAGGATTCATTAAGTAGTCTTAGAATACATGTGATTGATCTTGATTGCTATCTTGGGTTACTAGACTCGCTAATCCGTCGGCCCCTCATTTCCACCCCGTGGTTGCAATCTCAGCGCCATAAAGGGGAGGGGTCAACAGGACAGAAGCGTTAAGTGTTCCACTTGGCAACCCTTTTGTGCTTTTAGGAACTCACTTGTTTTCTAAGTTGTAGACTCATTTTCAGCTTGTGTGAGGTGTTAAGTGTTCCACCTTGTGGACTCATCTCATATTTGCTTTAAGTGTTAAGTGTTCCTCTTTCTACTTTTTGGGTGCTTTTGGTAGATTTGCTTTCGAGAATATATCTGTGCTCACATAGTAATTAGGCCCTATGAACACTATTCATGATTCTTGAGAGATTGGATTCCTAGAGAAATCTTTCTTGATGACAGAATCCTTGTAGGTAGGGAGGATACTTAGTGCGTTTCACATTCAACTCGATTAGTGCGTCTTCTCTTATTGATCGACACATTCTCTCTCCGGAGAGGTTGATAGATCACGTGGGGTTGATATCATGAGCTTTGGTGAATCAAAATTGGTTAGTGCATCTTCTCTTATTGATTGATACATTCTCTCCCCCGAGAGGTTGATAGATCACGTGGAGTTGATATCACAGACCTTGGTGGAACAAAACTTTGTCTTAGCGTGTCGAATTAATCTGCTTGCTTTGTTTGGGTTAAAAGTGAAAAGGTGTCAAAAACTTTGGATCTGGAGCCAAGTCCCCTTGTGGTATAAATCTGTGAGTCACCTTTAGAGAGGGTTAACCGTAGCAGACAATCCCTTCACAGGGAAAACTGCATTGACGGAACCTCAAGCGGTAGTAGCCATTTTTGCCGTGGTAGTGACAGCCGCTATATAAATGTCCTTGTGGAAGAAATCTCCATAGGTATGGTTCATTGTTGGGTTGTCAGATCTCCCTAGCAGCTCTTGAAGATTAAGTTCTCAGACTGTGTCAAAACCCTGGTGCGCCGGGATTGGAGTTCACCCCTTTGAATCATAAAAGTTGCAGAGTCAAACCATTACTAAAAACCCTAGAGAGGCCAATTTTTCACTTTCAGGTATATGTGTGTTATTGTAAAACTTTTCAAAACATACACAATTAGTACTCTTAGGGATTAGCACAATTTGGTCACTTGATTGTTCATGCGCAAGGTTGCTTTTGCCCTTGTTCATTATTTTTAAACGTGCTTGGAATCACTTGCTTTCTATTCTACATGCTTGTTTATCTACTTGGCTATTAAAAATGATCAAATCTGGTATAACCTTCAAAATCTGGACAATACAATTTGCAAACAATCCAAAACTGAAGACCTTAAATTTTGCAAAAATTGACGTAAAATCTTTTCTGGAGTCAAAAGTCATTTCAGAAAGTCAAAAGTCGTATGAGTTTTGTCAAGTGTCATTTCAGTATTGCCCATCTGTCGTATGAGTGAGAACCCAGTGTCGTACAAGTTTTCAAACCAGCAAATTCAAGAAAGTCAAAATCCTGTTAGCAACTATCGTATGATATTTACAACTGTCGTTTCATTGCTACCCAACTGTCATACGAGTTTTACAATTATCATTTCATTGCTACCCAACTGTCATACAATTTTTACAACTGTCATTTCATTTCTACCCAACTGTCGTACGAGTTTAGCAACTGTCATTTCATAGACTACCCAGTGTCATATGAGTCTGCAGAGTGTCATTTGGAAAAATTTGAGAGAGTTTTCAGAAATTGTCAAAGTGCAAGATATCCAATGTTTCTAGCCTAGTTCCAGAATCTGTCAAAAATATCATTGTGTCAAGAACAGAGCAGTAGTTATTGAGAATTAGTACACATGTCTCAAAGAATCAGTACACATGAGGAAGAAATTCTAATCGCCGCTATGATGAAGCAGCTGCAAGCTATGCAAGTTGAACTTAACAATCTTAAGAAAGAAAAGGAATCTAAAGAGTTCTCCATGGAATCTCTATCCTCTTTTCCATTTGATAAAGACTTCTACATGTCACCATGCCCCCGGAAAAAAATTGAGCAATATGATACCTCTTCCATGGAGAGTGACACATCTAGCTTTCGAGACTATGATGACTATGACGACAGACAATGTAATGATACCTATGACACCTCTGTTCCTAAGAGTCCTCCTCATCGTTCATTCCTGCTTACTACAAATGGGCCGTCACATTGGATAGATCGTGATGGTGATCCATATGATTCTGATTTTGAAAGAGACTTTGATGGCTTTTGTGGACAATACCTTGATGATGATCCATCTACTACTGCTGAGGACTATAAAATACATCGTGCTAGCTTGAAACGTCAATATTATAAGAATCCTTCTCCTAAGAACTCTCCAGCTGAAAATAAAGATTACACTCTCAAGCAAGATCATGTTAATGCTGAACCTTTGTCTGGTGATGGTTCCCTTCCATCCCCTACTTCCTCCAATACCTGTACATTTCTTAAAGCTTCCGAGTCTTTCAAATCTTTCACAGAACCTTCATCCGACACAAGCCTTGATACTTTTCATGCGGTTCCCTATAGTTATCCTCCAGGGCTACCTCTTAAAGAAACTCAAGCTAACCTTCACTTGGCTGCAAAGACTTTCAATAATGATAAACCTAAAGAGCTTAAGCCTTCATATGCTATAATCCCTACTTTAGCTAATCCTCCACCATCTCTTCCAAAGTCATCCATACAATCCCAACATGCTTCCTTGTCCTTAGAAGTGGCTCCATGTCAAGAGGACTCTAAAAATGATAAAGAAAAGAACATAAAGAAAGATCAAGATCAAGAACCTTCCATGTCATCCACTCCTTTTCCCGATGTCTCTTATCCGCTTCATGGTTCTTTTGATCCTGTACACCCTTTTTCATGCATTCCATCATGTCTTAAGTCTTCTCCTAAGCAAGATCAAGCTACTACTTACACTGTTGAGCTTATTGGCAATCAAAATAACCTTACTACACTTGCATTTTCCAAAGATGATACTTCCATTAAGGTTGTTAAAAATAGTGTTGTTACTTCCAATGTTAAGCCTATTGAAAATCAAAAGAAAAATTATGCACTTGTGTTATCCAAAGATCCTTGTCAAGATCAAAGTCTTCCATCTTCTTGTTCTACCACTCCATGTTCACTTCCACTTTCTACTCTTCCTAAGTCTTTGCAAGCTTTGAACAATCCTATCAAAGAAGGTGCTCATATTCAAGATGTCCATGATCCTATTGAAAATCCTAATGTTCACTCTAAAGATGCTGATATCCTTGGTTGTCATATAGATGCTGATGAACTTATTGATTATCCTTTTGCATTTTCCACATCCATCCTTGGACTTCCTCCACCAATACCAAACTCTTCACATCTACCTTCCATCTTGGGTCCTTATGTCCCTTCACTTTCCCCTCCTAACTCTCCTGATTCACCATCTATCTTGGGTCCTTACATACCTCCATCTCCCATCTTTCCTCAAGATCAACATAGATGCATACCCTTGAATCCTTTTCATCCACCCACCCATCTAAACCAGTCATATCCTCCCTCTTCCACAAATCCTAAGTGTTTTGGAAGTAACTTGAATGTTCAATACAAGAAAAAGAAGCAATGCAAGAATCCATCAAAAAAAGAAGATCACCATGTCTCCTCTAATAGACATGGAAGCATAAAGTCCAAAGAGATATCTAAGAAAAAAACTACAAGACAAGTATGGGTTCCAAAATCCATAATTGAAGATATTCTCTCCAAATTACCAAAAAAAAATGAAAACCCTACGACTATATGGATTCCAAAGTCTCTCTTGAAAGAGTCTGGTTTTGAGTAACAAGTGAAGTTGACATTCAAGCTTCCAAAGACTTCCACTTCATCTTCTTCCAAAAGCATTCCTCCATTCCATGCGCTTAAACCACAACCTCTGCTATCCATTCACCATATTCCTTCACGTATTCCTTCATTCATGATTCCTCCATCCTCTCATCACCCTTAAGGTATGTGTTGACATTGATCTTGCCTTCCTTTCCACCTACCCTTTTACAATCCTTCCATGCATTATCCTTCTACCTTCTATCATTTTTCCTCATTTGCCTATTCCTTCTATCTTCCAACCTCACTCACTTTACATAAAACCTTATCCTCCATTTTTCTCTTCCATCTCCCTTTCCCTATCAGTATCTTTGAGCATATCATTTGAATCCTTGGTATATCATGGTTTATCCTTTCAAGGAGCACTATCTAAAAAGCTTGCCTTCTTCCAAAAATTCAAAAAGAAATGAAAAAATAAAAATAAAAATTGAAAATGTGCCTTGGTGAAAACCTGGAAACAGGTGCCTTGGTAGCAAAAGTAAAGAGAAATAAATTCATCCTATGGTGAAAACCACTCCCTTGTGGCGCCTTGGATAAGTACCATGATGAAAACCTGGCAATCAGGCATCATGCGTAGTTCTTCTACATATTTCATCCATTTCATCTTCTCTCTTTGATCTTGACAATGTTGATCTATACACAAACATTTGGCTATTTTGTGAGCTATTTTACAGTGATCTTACTTTCATTCCTTCCATGTTTAGCCTTCATATCCATCTTCCTCCATTCATTTTCACCTGTCACTATCCTTTTCCCCTTTGGTCTTGATCTAATAAAAAATAGAAAAAAAAGAGTAAAACACAGTGCTATGAAGCCTCTTGACATGTTTACTCCTTTGGATTGCATTCTTTCCTGCTCTTGCACTATGCTTTTATGACTTATCCTATGCTGGCCTTTCATTGCTTGTCCAAATGCGCTTTACATGAAAAATTTTCCCTAGCTTGAGTATTCTTGAGGAGTTTTCCCTTGAGGATTTCTTCCCTTCATTCTCCTTCATTCTCTTGTCTTCCATCTCTTCCACCAGCTTGCCAATCCCTCTTGTTCTCCACCTTGCTAGACATTGGGACTGGATGATATGATCTTGCTTGGGAGTTTGCAATGGAAAAAGATGCTATCAAGTATACCATGTATCAGAACTAGTATCAGTACCAGTATCAGAACAATTATTAGAATTAGTATAAGAATCAGTATCAGAACCAATATTAGAACAATTATCAGAATCAGTATCAGTATCAGTATCAGAATCAGTATCAGAACCAATATCAGAACAATTATCAGAATTAGTATCAGTACCAGTATCACAACAAGTATCAAAACTAGTATCAAAACAATTATTAGAATCAGTATCAGTATCAGTATCAGAATTAGTATCAGAACAAGTATCAGATCAAGTATCAGAACTCCCACTAGGGCTACACCTTTTGCTTTACTTTATGGGTTTGAAGCGGTACTACCTATTGAGGTTGAAATCCCATCACTCAGAATCAGAATGCATGGACTTGTCACTGACGATGACTATAGAGTGTCTAGGTTACAAGAACTGGAACTACTAGATGAGCGCAGACAAGAAGTGTATGATCATCTCAAAGTATATCAGAAGAGAATGTCTAGAGGCTACAACAAGAAAGTCAGACATAGAGAATTTCAGGTTGGTGATCTAGTGTTGAGAGAAAATCCTAAAAATCAATCACATCGAGAACGCAAGGGGAAGTTCGAACCCAATTGGCTGGGTCCCTTTGTTATCACTACTACTTTTGGCTCTGGTGCCTATCAACTCTCAATGACTAAAGGAGAACAGCTCTGAGAACCAATCAACGTTCTCCATCTAAAAAAATTCTACGCCTAAGGCATTCAGTGCTTGGTAAATATCCTGAAAAAATCTTAAAAATTAGAAAAAGTCTTGAAAAAAATGAACATCTTGGTGAAAACCTAGCAATAGGCGCCTTGATGATTCACAAAAAAATTAGAAAATATCAAAAGTACAAAAAAAAATTGAAAAAATGAAAAAAACAAAAAAAAAAATGAAAAAAGAAAAAGTGCCTTGGTGAAAACCTGGAAACAGGCGCCTTGGTAGCAAAAATAGAATCTCTACCAAGATGGTGAAAACCCAGCAAACGGGCACCACTTGTTTCAAATTGCTCCATCAATCAGAACAATCTTGGTCTTTCCCAGCTTTTAGTCTTGCTTTAGTTTGTACATATCTCCCGGTTTATTTTTGCATTTTTCAGTTTTCAATAAGTCGGTCTGTACACCAATCAGCTTGCGCATCTGTATCCTATCAATGTTCAAACTTGGGGGCAATCAATGTCATATCCTATGGTCTCCAATGTATCTTAGATGGATCATATCTAGTCAGAGTCCTTTGAAGTTTCAAGTTGAGTCAGTCAGTCAGTCTCGTCTCTAGAAAGGATTTTGCATCTACAACAACGCAATCAAACATCAAAACATCAAACTGAAAACAATCTGTGCTTTTCATGCTTTTATCTTCTTGTATGCTTACTGATTCACATTGAGATTTTTGCATATTGTGTCCCTTCGAGCTCTTCGATGATGTCCTTTATAGGATTTAGAGAGTGATGACTAGGGGCATAATCTTTTCTTTGTTTTCTGCTTGTATGTGAAATCTAATAACTTTGAAAATTCTGGATTGAAATGGTGTCTGACTATAAGAGCCTCTATCTCGAATTGGATGGCCATGCGTACCTTGACCATTGATACCTAGAAAATTCAAGGAAGTTTGATCTAACTATTATCTTTTTGAGTAAGTTCTTTCTCCTACTCTGGAACACGATCTTACCTAAGGATGTGAATGATAAAGGGTCACTACGGGTAATTCACATTGGATTTAGAATGATCTCTTGACTGTTTGATGTGTTTGAACGCAAGACATATTCAGGTCATCATGACGTTTATGATTTGATGCTTGTACAAATTGCTATATCGAAATGGACATGATATTCAGGTCATCTTGGCGTTTATGCTTTGATGCTTATATCTAATCCGACATTCTGAAAATAAAATCAATATTCATATATCCATGGTTGTTGACCAGTGGGTGTTGTATTGATTCTTGCGCATACAAATCGATATTCATATGTCTATAGTTTCATAGCTAGTGGGCATTGTATTGATTTATCCGGTTACCAAAAAGTTCAATGATGATAACAAATCGACATATGATCAGTGAGTAGGTCCTTGGTCTTAGGTTGCCTTTCATTTTGCATGTCTCTTTGCATTTTGCATGTTTGCATGATCCCACAATGATTAAATGAACTTCAATGCTTAAATGATTCTTCAAATCGCATCTTCAAGTCTAACAAGAGCTGAATCTCACACGAAGGTTCCTCCAATGAAATAGCAAGTAGAATCCTTTTTCGGGATCAAAATTCAAATCTGAGATCATTCATATTATTAATTGCTTGCATAATCAACCTTCAATCATCACAGAAATCTAGTATTCAACTTAACTGATTATCTTACATCAAACTATCAAAATTTCAATTTGGTCAACCATGGTCAACTTATGGTCAAACCTAGTCAAACTTGGTCTTTTGGGACCTTCCAACAATGCAAAATGTGTTCTTGAATGTGTTTCACCACACTTCTCAAATCAATTAACATGCTTCTAAACTATAACGCTGACTTTTCTTGTCAGATTTCAATTTTAATCCCGAAGGGGGCATGGTATTGCACATCATTCAAAGTCTGTAATCAAATTTGAAATCATATCTTTTTTTATCTATCAATATCTTTCATCAGTAATCAAGACAAACAATCACGTCTAGTTATTGATTCATCAAAAAGACCTCATCGCTCAGGGCAAATCTATCATCACTTGGGGCATATCAGATTCATCAAGATCCATATCAATCTGGTATTCTCCTAATCTTGTAAACTGTATCAGTTTTTGCAACCATCAGATCATAGTGTTCTTTCCTTGGTTCTTCGGCAACTGAAAGATTCGGATGTGATACTTGCTAGTTCTGCTAAGACAATCGAGTCTAGAACGGGTCACTCACTTCTTATCAATCCTAAGGTTCAGAATCAGGCATTTTGACACTTTTTCGCAATCATAGGTTCATTTTCTGTTATAGTGAACATTATCTTTGGTCATTCAGGACCTATTATCTTCATATCAAATTCAATATCAATCAACTCCTATCTCAATATCTTTCAATCAGTTTCTATCTTGAGATCGGTTTATCTTTTGAATCAGTTTCATATCTCTATCAAACATAGACTATCTTTGAACCATTGCACTTCGCACAGTAATTCAAAGAGGGGCAAAATGTAATACCCCAAAAATGGGCTATAAGTTCATTAACCTCCTACATCGACAAATCGAACAAAATTGACATCGAAGTCCTAACCTAAGGTACATCTGAACATCATCAAATCGAATTGATTATCTTAAATTCTGCATCAGGGAATATTCCTAGCAATATTCCTAATCATCATAATTATCTTTAATTTTATAATTATTTGGCAATAAATCATATTTATCCTAAAGTTTGATTAATTGAATATTTTCATATTTAATTAATTAGATTTAATATTTGCCACTTAATTGTGTAATTAAATTTAATTCTATCTATTATTAATTGTATTATTTAATTTTGACAATAAATCCAAATATCCTATGAATAATTGATTAATTTTTTATTTAATTAATTAAAGCAAGTTGTCATTATTTAATAATATAGTTTTTAATAAAAGTTTGATTAAATAATTGATTAACCCATAAATCAATTGTTTTATTTTTAAAAATAGTTAAGTTGGAAATAAATCACTTTATTATTAAATTAATTCATAAATAAAACATGCACAATCATAAAAGCAAACAACTATCAATTATCAATTAAAGCTAAACTCTATTTTGAGTTGAAGCTTAGCTTTTGCATGTTTTTGTGAGTTAATTATCTTTTATTTAAAAATAACTCAAAAATCAACCTGAGTTATTTGAGTGATTTATGGCTTTTTTTCATGCACCTCCAAAGCCTTGGATTTCTATAAAAACAAGGCTCAGCTCTTCATAATTCATCTCTCAATCAGATCTCTCATTCATCTCGCAAATTGCAAACTTACTCTACAGGAATCATAGCATATCAGATTTGGAGAATTTGCACAATTAGAGCTTGAAAGAATCAACTTGCGAATTCAAAGCTTTGTGAGATCAATTTCAATTGCATATTTTTCATATCATAGCATAGAATTTCATAGCTTTGCATATCATTGTTCGATAGATCAATTCATAGCATATCAATTTCATCTAGCATAGATTCATATCGGTTTTTATCATTCTTATTGCATAGAAAATATCAAAAATATAGATTAATTGCATTCAATTTCATATCCATCTTTTGCATTCAAATCCTTCATTTAGGTGTCGTCTAGGTCACTGATCTGGATTACAATCTGAGAACATCAATCTTGCACCTACTAGAAGGCAGTAAATCGCTTGGTTAGATTAGATTTCAATTTTGCATGATTTTGATTATAGCTAACCTCTAATGTTTTACTGAGTGTTGTGTCTAGAAATCAGGTACAATTTTCACACACAGTTCATTTTATGGTGTTGGATCCCTGATTAGGGTCTGGAAAGATTTGGAAGTATCATTTTGACAAATCCCTAGGCTTGTGTATCTAGGAAGGTGGGTTTGGTGATTGGGATATTAGAATAATGTGGCACCTCTTAAAATGTTGAAAATCCATTGATTTTGATTATGTCTCAACTTTTTTTGAAGGTTGTGTGGTTTGGAGATGATATCGACTAGTAGTTTATTTGTAACAAGAGGGCTAATGAGGGCTAATTGCAGGGCAACAATGCATTCATTTGGACATCTAGTCCAAAGGAGAAGCATATGCTTCTAAGGTATGTTTTAGAAAAATGAAAAGGGTATTATAATATGGCTTCATATTTGAGATTTTTTTGGGGAAATTTTGTTTAATCCTTAAAATACCTGTTGAGTGGGTCTACTAGGGATTGAGGCCTAGTGAACACCTGGGTAAGGATTGTTAAATGATCAAGTTGATTGGTTGAATCTAGTGGATGGATTGAGGGACATCAGAGTGACTAAAAAGGTGTGGAGTCTATGGTGGAATAAGGATTTGGTGTGCACTCTGATTGACTATGGTGTGGTTTGGATCCATGAAGATGATCCTTATGAAATAGCTTGTTGGGTGTTGTGGAGTCCCTCTTGAAGTTACTGATTGCAAGTCCACCTAAGGCCTCTGCATCAATAAGTCCTAGGAAGCACAACTTAAATATCTTCTTAAGGATGAAGAGATCCCTAAGTTTGGAGCAATAGGAGAAGCACTCCTAAATTACTATGTTGATTATATCTAATTTTTTAGATTACCATTCCATTGGTCTTGGCACCTATATGATCTATTAGGAAGATTAAGCTATTCCTCGGGTGACTAAATATTCTACTACTAAGGCTGAGGATGGCAAGAAAAGAGGCTCTACCCTTTGTACATTAAACTTCAATGGTGGCAGATGTAAGAAGGAGTCTAGTGTGGGTATTTGTTTAATTTCTCCTACTAGTGAGAGGACTTTGAGATCTTTCCACTTTTATTTCCCATGTTCCAACAATGATTCATCATATGAAGGGATCGTGCATAGTTTGAGTCTCACAAAATAGATGGGGATTAATCAATTGAGAGTGCTTGGGGATTTAGATTTAGTTGCTCACCAAGTGTGGAACATGGCTACTACTAATCATGTATGTGTTCTTTCCTACTACCACAGAGTGTGGGATCTCATAGAAATCTTTAACTCTTTCAAAATTCAAGTCATTCTTAGAAAATTAAATATTGTTGCGGATAGCCTACATACTATTTGCTCCTATTTCACTCAAGTTTCTAATTTGTTGGATAAAAAATATTCAGTCATTTTAATTATTACGCTATTTGGTCCTAATAATGATCAAAACTGATAGGTTTTTAAAAGTGATGATAATATTGCGTCATTTATACAAAATTCTAGAGAATCCGTTAACCAACCACAAAATATTTTAATTGTTGAAGCCTATGAGGATAAATTCATCTATCTAAGAGGGAATAAGATTCCTAGAGGTCTAATCACTCTGGAGAATAAATTTTATTATGATGATGCTAGAAATAATAGAATGAAGTTCATGATGAATGAATAAGACTATTGTGACTCGAAGGTTGGAGAAGTTAAAGTGTTAAAATTTGGGAATAATGTTCCTTGGTATGATTGAGACAAAATAATACAACGCTACAATAAATATAATGGTTTGATTGCCTATTCATATGATGACCTCAATGGCTATGACCTGTCTTTCATCCAACACACTATTGAGTTGACTCAAGAAGAAAATACAACCTGATAGAAGTAAAGGCCCGTGAATCCAAAGATCGAGTCTTTGATGGATTAGGAATTGAAAAATCTTGTTGATTCCTATATTATTTACCCCATAAAGCATAGTAACTAGTGTCCAATCTAGTCCCTATCTAAAATAAGAACAAAGATATCTACATGTGTGACGCAAGTGTAGACAGGGAGAGGGGCCAAAGGCACACCCTAACCAAATCCACCTTTCAGAGATTACATGTAGAAGAAACAACACACAAAAGTGAGAGGGAGAATGCAGATACTTTCATATATTAATTTTAATTAATTCATACATGTCAGGTTGTAAGGCCTTCCTGGTTTAGGCCAAATATTACAATCAAGTACAGAAGTCCTCCAACATGCGAGGATCTTCCAATAGTCTCTAAACTTCTATATTTTATCTTCTAAACTAAACTCCCCCTAAACTCTAACCAAACAACTATATATATACAAGGGGATACCAAACAAGTCAGCCTTCAGATCCACCATCAATAGAAGGAACAAATAGATCTAGGTCCACATGCTTCCCAATGATAGATACCAGCATTAAATCTATGACTATAATTAAAAGCAAGAGTCAACCTCAATAGTAATCTAAAATAAACAACTCAGTAAGAATGGATAACTGAGTGCCAGACATGCATCATTGAGTGCCAAGGAAATAACAGAGCACTAGAGAGACAACCGACCAACACCAGCAAACAAAGGAAACTGAGCAACACTAAACCAACTTGATTAAAGTAGGAACTGAGCAACACAAAAAACTTTAAATATATTTTTGGTGACATAGGATTGCCAAGGACCCGAGATGCTCCTACATCAGATACGTGGGGTTATTTGAAAATGATTCTCCGAATCATGAAAAAGGTACAATTTGAGCTACATCCAACTTAGATTGTGAAATCCATGAACTGTCTTCAATCGTTCTATTCTTCCACTTTACCAAATATTCCATATATTGTTTTCCTCTTATAATTCTACCAATTCTTTGCTCCAAAATATGCTCAACTTCTTTGGTCTGCTTCTTAGGATAATCCAATGGTACTATCATATCTTCATTAGGTTCATGATACTCATAAATCAGCAATGTTGAAAATATGTGATATATCCATGTCATCAGGTAACTCAATCTCATATGCATTTCCACTATCAAATTTCTTCAGTGTCTTGCAAGGACCAAACTTCTTCATTTCCAGCTTCCCATATGTTCCAACAAGAAATCTGCCTCTCTTCAAATGAACTATTACTTCATCACCGATTGCAAAATTCTTATGTCTTCTTGATCTATCAGCTCTGTCTTTGCATTTTTTATTACTTTTCTCTAGCTTATGTTTCACATATTCATGTAATGTCTTCATGTACTTAGCAAACTTTACTCCTTCAGCACTTCTCTTTCTTTCATCAGCAATATCCCTCAAATTAGATATACCTCTCGTTTGTATGTTATTTACAATCTCAAAGGGTGTTTTTCTAGTACTCCTATTCACTGAATTATTGTATGAAAACTCTGCTTGTGCCAACATAGAATCCCAATTTCTTAGTGTGTCTTCAACTAAGAATCTCAAAAGATTTCCCAAACTTCTATTCAGAACTTATGTTTTTCCATCAGTCTGTGGGTGAAATGTAGAACTATATTTCAACTCGGTGCCAAACTTCCTCCAAAGGGTCTTCCAAAAGTATCCAACAAATTTACTATCTTGATCAGAGATAATACTCCTCAGTAATCCATGCAATCTGACAATTTCCATAAAGAAAATATCTGCTACATGTACTGCATCTGATGTCTTTCTACAAGGTATAAAATGAGTCATCTTAGAAAATCTATCCACAACACCGAATATCGAATCATTACCTCTCACTGTCTTTGGTAAGCCAAGAACAAAATCCATATTGATGTCAATCCAAGGTTTATCAGGAACATAAATCAGATTATACAATCTAGTATTCTCACTTACTCCTTTTGTAACTTGACAAATTCCACAACTTTTCACAAATTTCTGAACATCTTTATATAGCTGTGGCCAAAATTATTTCTCCTTAAGCAAATTCAATATTTTATCAACACCAAAATGTCTAGCCAAACCACTATTATGTTTCTCTTTCATCAAATTAGTTCTCATTGCTCCTCTTAGTATACACAACTGAATACCTTTAAACAACATACCTTCTTGAATAAAATGTTCTTCCCATTTAGTACTCGGTTGATCTTGAATAGGTGCTTTGCACTTTCTCCATGGCTCAGAAAAATCAGGATCAAATTCATAAGAATCTCTCATGTCATCAAAGCCAAAAACTTCAATTTTCATCTCGGTCATGAAAGATCTCCTTCTACTCAATGCATCAACAACTCCATTAGTTACTCCACTCTTATGGTTTATCACAAATGTATAACTCTGCAAATACTCAACCCATTTAATATGTCTTTGATTCAACTTATTGTGACTACCCAAATACTGTAAAGCCTTATGATCGGTATATAACACAAATTCACTCAGTATCAAATATTGTCTCCATTTCTTCAGTGCTTGAACAATAGCATAGAATTCTTGATCATACACAGAATATTTCCTTCTTGCATCATTCAACTTTTCACTAAAGAAAGAAACAAGTTTACCTTCTTGAATCAATACGGCTCCTATTGCACTTCCACTTGCATCACATTTCACTTGAAATACCTTATTGAAATCAGGTGATGCCAAAATAGGCAATTCAACAACCTCTTGCTTCATGGTCTCAAAAATTTTATCAGCTCCATGTGTCCACTTTAATTCTCTTTTATCTCCTCTCAAAGTCTTAGTCATAGCATTACAAATTGAACTAAAATTCCTAATGAACTTTCAGTAAAAACTTGCCAAACCATGAAATGATCTTACCTCACTAGCATTCTTAGGTGTAGGCCAATTCAAAATAGCTTCAACTTTTTCAAGGTCCATCTTCAAACCATCAGCTGAAATCACAAAACCCAAATACACAATCTCCTCTTTCATGAATGAACACTTTTTCAGATTTATTAGCAACTTTTCCTCTTTCAACTTCTACAATACTCATTTAACATGAAACAAATGTTCTTCTCTGGTCTTACTAAATATCAAAGTATCATCAAGATATACAATCACAAATTTACCCAAGAATTTCTTCAAAATTTCATTCATTAACCTCATAAAAGTACTCGGTCCATTAGTTAAACCAAAAGGCATAACCAACCACTCATACAAACCTTCTTTTGTCTTGAAAGCAGTTTTACACTCATCACCTTCTCTGATTTTGATCTGATGATACCCACTTTTCAAATCAATTTTGGTAAAATACTTTACTCGAGTCAAACTATCCATTATGTCATCCATTCTTGGTATAGGAAACCTATATATCACTGTTATCTTGTTGATTTCTCTGGAATCAGTACACATTCACCATTCTCCATTCTTCTTAGGTGTCAATATAGTAGGTACTACACAAGGACTCAAACTTTCTCTGATCAAACCTTTCTCCAACAATTCTTGAATTTGTCGATTCAATTCTTGATTCTTGGTAGGTGTCAACCGATGTGGTGCCTTATTCGGTAAACTAGCTCTAGGAATTAGATCCATGCAATGATCAATGCTTCTCTTCGGTGGCAAACCATTAGGTACATTATCAAAAATAATTTCATTGTACTCAGTGATTAACTTATCAATCTCCTCAGGGACACTATCCTCTATTTTCTTACTCGATTTGTTAGGAATCACAACAAAACATACATCATTCTTTTTCAAATCCTTAACAAAATTTATTCCTTCCATCAAGAAAACTTTCATAGATGTGTAAACATTACTAATAGGTTCTTCCATCCAAGCTAACAAGATTTATCTTCTCCCATCAGCCCAAATAGTATATTTATGCAATCTCCCATCATATATAGCATGTATATCATATTACCAAGGTCTACCCAGCAAAATATGACAACAATCCATAGGCATGATATCACATAACACCTTATGATAGTACTTTCCAATTTTCAAATTCACATAACATTGTTCACTTACCAAGAGTGTATTCTCATCTTTGATCCATGAAATTTGATAGGGCTTTGGATGTTCCAACCTTTTCAACTGCAACTTTGTGACCATTTCCTCAGATGCCAAATTCTCTGAGATACCACTATCAATGATTACCTTCCAAACTTTGTCAAAAACTCTACATCTAGTCTTGAAAAAACTTTTCCTTACCAAATCTTCCTTATTACTTTCACTCCAATGTTCTCTTCTTACCATCAAGTTATTTTCCTTCTCGGGTTCATTCGGTGACTCTTCTTGCACCAAAGCATTTCTATTGTTACCAACCTTCTTACTTGCATGTGTACCCTCAAATGATCAATGTCCATCTTCTCCATAATTGTAGCAAGTTCCTCAGAAACCACCTCTGTTATAACCACCTCGGTAGTTACTACCTCTGCCTCTAGATGAACTTTCACCTTTCCACTCGGTCTTGCCTTTATCTAGATTTTTCTTTTCAAGTTCAGATCTACTATATTCACCATAAGATCTACCTCTTCCTCTAGTGAATCTACCACCTCTACCTCTTTTTCTTTGCTCATGCCTCTTGTTCAATTTATCCTTAGCTTTCAATGCAAATTAATAAGCCTCTTCAATGTTCTCCAATTTGACTAAACTGATTTCTTCATGGATGGAAATTCTCAAACTATTCAGGTATCTAGAAATTCTTTCCACAGCATCTTCATCATGTCCAGATCTGATATCTAATCTATAGAATTCCTCAGTATGTTCTTTTACTGAGCTATCTTTCTACCTCAAACTTTGCATTTGCCTAACTAGGTTAATCTGATAATCACAAGGTAAGAACTTTCCTTTCAATTTATTCACCATTTTATTCCATACCTTGATTTTGTCTTTACCTTTCCTCTTTCTGTCCAACTACAAATGTTCCCACCACAAGGATGCATGACTTTTTAACTTTGTGCTTGCAATTTTCACTTTCTTTTCCTCAGGTACATTCTCACATTCAAAATAATTTTCCATCTCAGTGATCTAGTCCACCAATTCATCAAAATCCAATTTTCCACTATACTCAAGAGGATTAAAGTGTGGTGTAAACTTTAGATTTGTCAAAGCCTTCAATAATCTTTCCTCACTTTGATCCATTGTTGGTGCAAGTTATACATCACCTTGTTCTTCCTCAATTTCATCATTATAACATCTTAAAGATGTCTTCCTCTTCTCTGGGTTGTTTCAACAGCTTCTAATCTAGTAGCAAGTTGTCTCAACATGTCTGCCAATCCTGGATCCGCATCTCACCTCCCACAAACCATCTTGAAACTCTACACAATTTCAAGTCAAATCATAATCTGCTACCCCACAACAAATCAACTAGGGTTTGACAAGAAGGAACCCTCAAACCTAGATTTGCAAACCTAGATCCAAATCTCACCTCAGCTTTGATACCACTTGACACAAGGGTAGATGGGGAGAGGGGCCAAAAGAACACCCTAGCCAGATCCACCTTGTTGAGATTACATGCGAAAGCAAAAACACACAAAAGTGAGAGGGAGAATGTGGATACTTTCATATATTAACTTCAATTAATTCATACATTTCAGGCTATAAGGCCTTCTTGATTTAGGCTAGATATTACAATCAAGTATAGAAGTCCTCCAACATGTGAGGATCTACCAACAATCTCTAAACTTCTATCTTCTATCTTCTAAATTGAACTCCCCATAAACTCTAACCAAAAAACTACATATATACAAGAGGCTACCGAACAAGTCAAACTTCAGATCCACCATCAATGGAAGGAACAACCAAATCTAGGTCCACACACTTCCCAATGATATATACTAGCGTTAAATATGTGACCATAATTAAAAGCAAGATTCAACCTCAAAAATAATCCAAAATAAACAACTCGGTAAGAAAAGATAATCGAGTGCTAGACAAGCATCACCGAGCGCCAGGGAAAATAACCAAGGCCAGAGAGACAATCAACCAACACCAATGAACAAAGGAAACCAAGAAACACCAAACCAACTCAGTTAAAGTAGGACCTGAGCAACACAGAAAAATTCAAACATATTTTTGGTGACACAGAATTGCCAAGGACCCAAGATGCTCATGCATCAATGTGTGTGTATTTCCAAGATCTAAATAGAGAATCCGTAAAGGACCATCATCCCCTACCATCCATGGATGTGATATTGCATTTTTTAAAAATTAGATATGTTGGCAATTTGGATAAGTAGGATATCATAATGTTGTCATTATGGCAACATATACTCAGCATGAAGATAGCATAATCAAAGGAAGTTGTCTTGTATGAGCGCATTAGAAAATTGTCTAAGTACAATAGTATTTACCAGTCTAATCAGAGATAGTTTTGGTTAGCGATGTTCACAAAAGAAGGTTCACCATATGCACACTTGAACATGGATCATTCTATGTATATCAAAGCCACATATGAGAGCACAAGTCTATATGGCATGTATAGAAGAAGATATTAAAGATTTACAAAGATAGTATTGAGCCGACCTGAACAGAGAAAAAGACAAAATATGATTACATTAAGTTAAGGGATTGTTTTGTTTATTAAAATAATGACTTAACTATGTAGGGACAACATCCCAGATGTTAACCCTAAGGCAGCATGAATTGATTTTATATTTTGAGAAGAGTATAAGTATTGTAAGCCGACTAGAAGTTATTTTTTGTAATAACTTGTATATATGTAAGTATTATGTAATGTGAAATACATAGAAGTTACATATAGAAATTATAATAAGTTGACATATGATGTGAAGTTGTATATTATAAGAAGAAAGTAAGTAAGTACTGTATGTGAAAATGAAGAGCCTGCAAAGCTAAATCATAATAGAAAATCTATTTGGCAGTAGTAAAACGTTTTGTATTTTACCTTTGTATTAGAAGCTATTATTGTATATTGCATGTTTGGGAAGTGAGCTCATGTTGCAAACATTCTATTTTGTAATAGAAACTCCAAACATGGTTGAGGCTTCTAACAAGGCCTAGAGTCCCTTAACTAGGATAGATACACTATATGTATATAATAGACTCCTAATAGGGTCAACATCCTTAACTGGATACTTTTGATTAGTGGATCAGTTGTGGGTACCATCCCCACCGAGGTTTTCCCTTGGTTGGGGTTTCCTCAAGAACAAACATGGTGTTATGAGTTCATTTTTTTACGTTTATGCTTTTTATTTAATTTAATTAGCTTATTTTCTTATGCAAGCTTCAAGTTAATTTCTTATATCCATAATTGGGAAAAAGTAAAAGTTTGTGAAATACTGATTCACTCCCCCCTCTCAGTATTTCCTATTTCTAACAATTGGTGTTAGATCTTAGTTACACAAATCAAACTCATTCAGAGAAAGCCTAAAGTAGAAGAATCTTGAAGAAGCTCTTGAACAGATTGATATTCTTACTGAAGAAAGAGATACTTTGAAAGAGAAATATGATGATGCAAAAAACTACATTGAGAAACTAAAAGAAAACATAGAAGATATGTAATCAAAGAAAGAACCTACAATTCAAGTCAAGGACTGTTATGAAGATTCAAAACTAAAGAAATAAAATGAGATCCTTAAACATGAGTTAAAGATTGTAGATATGAAGTTAAGCTTGAAAGATGACAATAGAAAAGATGAATCAAATCTTAAATCTGAGAATGCAAATCTGAAATCTGAACTTACCAAAGTGACATCTGAATTTGAGAAAACAAAATTGCAATATGTTGAACTTGAGAAGTACAATACAATTGTGAAAGGAGAACTAACTCAATCTAAACAACATCTTGAGAAATTTTATTCCAGTAGTAAAAATATTGATGAACAAATGTCTTATCAAAAACCATCTTATGATAAAATCGGTCTTGGATATCTTGAAGATAAGTTCCCTAAGAAGATTGAGGAATGCAAAGAACCAAATCTGGAACACTCTGAAAGTAAAGATGAAAACAAGCTTGATGAAGCTAACAAATCTGAATATATACCTAATCCACCTAAGGAAGATGAACGACCTAAAGATATGAAAATATAATTCAAAGGTAGATTTTTTCATGCAATTCTTTTGGACACATGAAAAGAGATTGTTCAAGTAAGAAATTCAAACCTATCTCTAGTTATTGTTATAATTGTCATGGTTTTTTATATAGAGCTATTAATTGTAAGAAACCTAGATCTAATGATAATAATAGTAGTACAATGTTTAGAGATACTAACCCTACAGATAAGAGACCTATTGGAGACATGAACAAAAGGAATGGAGTTGTGTATTATAGATGCAACAAGATTTGACATATTGCTAGAAATTGTAGTTTACAAATCAGTCAGTCAGGATTGAGATATGGAAACAATGGAGTAGTTTTCCAAATATGCAACAATTTTGGTCACACAGCGAGATTTTTCTGAGTGAACAACATGAGAAACCCTAATCCTAGAAACTACACAAGGAGAAATATGAACACCAAAAATAGTTAGAGAGAATATTGCAGTAACTTGGAAAAGTTGAGTTTGTCAAAGCCATAGATCAAGCGAGCACACTCATTATACCAGGAAATCAGATAGGTGAAGTACTTGAGAGTAAGTGTGAGTCATTTCCTAATTCATCTCAAAGCAATTAAGCATTTATGTCATGAATTATGTATTAGAGTAAGGCATTAGAATAGTGTAGAACTTTAAGTCTTGTGAGGTTAATATGAGCTAGTATATGATATAATGAAGCTATGGTTAAGAGTGTGTGAATTTATGAACATGTATGTGAGCACATGAAAAGAATGAAGTTGTGCAGGTAACCAGGAACAAATTTTTGGTATGAAGAACTTAAGAAATTTAACGTGATGTCAGTATCTTGAACGATTTCAAGGATAAAAGATGATGATTGGTATTAGTTGATCATTCAAGCAATTACAAGTGATATAGAGAGCTAGCCAATGGAGATTAAGAGAAGTTTGTAGGATTTGGAGATAGAATTCTTGCCAGATCTATGCAAAGCCCTAAATCACAATTCCAAGCTATTTTACTAAGTATTCACTATCAAAGAAGTCATATTTTAATAGAATCATGGATGCATCACTAGTTCACAACATCAAAGATTTAGCGAGACCAAAAATGAAGAAGGAACTTATAGAACCTTTGGAAGAAGACCTTAGTTTAGCCTTGTTAACCATTCTAGATGGAGTTTTGCATTTAGAAGATGTGAAAGGTTATCTGAAATGTAAGTTTGAGACTATAGGAGATGGTAATCTAATCATGGAGTATAATAAGATATACATGCAGGACATGTCATACAAAGAAGGGTTTGAGCATTTGAGTGAAATAAATATTATCAAGTACACACTTCACTATGAGTTTCAGAATGATGAATGGACCGAAGATAATATTGAGCAGAATTCATAATGGAAAGTTTTGGTTAGATGATAGAGTCATATATATCACCGCAGACCTTATTCATGAGGTAACAAGATTATCTAAGCTAGGAGTAATTCTTTTGAATGAAAATAATTTCAAGAAAACAATGTTAGACAACACCAAGTCTTCATACAATGGAAGAGGAATTATTATATGTAAGATTGAACAAGATGATGTTAGATATATATGAAAAATAATGACTTCAAAATTTTGTGCAAGCTCAAGAGAAGATGATATGGAAGTTGGCATGGTACATGATGTTAGAAATAGGGAATACTGAGAGGGGGTGAATTAGTATTCTACAAACTTTTACTTTTTCCCAATTATGGATATAACAAATTAAATTGAAGCTTTAAAAACAAAGTAAACTAAATAAAAAGCATAGAAATAAAGAAAATGAACTCATAACACCATGATTTATTCTCGAGGAAACCCTAGCCAAGGGAAAACCCTGATGGGGCTGATATCCAAAACTGATCCACTAATCAAAAGTATATGGTTAAGCATGTTGACCTTGTTAGGAGTCTATTACATACATATAGTGTCTTTGTCCTAATTAAAGGACTCTAGGCCTTGTTAGAAGCTTCAACCCTACTAGGAGTTGGTATTACAAAATAGGATGTTTATAAGATGATCTCACTACCCAAACATGTAAAATACAATGATATCTAAATACAAAGATAAATAGTATAACCTTTCACTGTTGCCGAATAGCTTTCCTATTCTGATTTATCTTTCTAGGCTCTTCGTTGTCATATATAGAGTCTTCTTTCTTTTCTTTTGCAATATACAACTTGCATCATAGTATTATAATATCTTATTACATCTATCCTACTTTGCATTACATGCTTCTTACATATATACAAGTTATTAAGAATAATAACTTACAGTCAGCTTTACTAAGCATAACCTCTTTCTTAAATACACAAACTAATTCATGATGCCTAAGGGTTAAAATCTAGGATGTTGTCCCTTATATGGTTAAGTCATTATTTTGATAAACAAAATAATCCCTTAACTAGCATTCTTATTATGTCTTCTTTCTCTGTTCAGGTCAGCTTTAACTCTGTCTCTGTTATTCTGCAATATCTCATTCTTTACATGTCATACAGACTTGTGCTTTCACATGTGCCTTTAATATACATAGAATTATCCATGTTCAAGTGTGCATGCACTGAACCTACTTTTGTGGACATTGCTAACCAAAATTGTCTCTGATTAGACTGGAAAATATTGTTGTACTTAAACAATTTTTACTTGCGCTCTTAGAAAATTGCTTGCTAGTATAGTGCGATCATCACAATGATTATATGTTGACATAATGACAACAACTTGATATCCTACCTAGCCAAATTTACAACACATGCATCTTATTTTATGTGTGTAGAGAAAGTACAAGTAGATATGTGTGAGATTTTGAAGAGTCAGTTGATTGAAAATCTTGAGAAGATCAAAAAGACTAAGAATTCACAATTTAGATTTTCATCCCTGATCACCTACATGTTTTTCCATTTGTTAAGAAGATTCCCATACACTATAGGAGTTGACTAGAATGATAATAGAAATTCTATGGATGGAATCAATAAAGTATATTTGAGACACCCTATTGATAAAGTGAATGAAAGTGCTACTTTAGTAATAAAGACCTTTAAGAATGAAATGAGGAAAAGATCAAGGATTCCACCATCTATTATGGAAAAGTACAAAGATGAGATATGCTTTTTAGTAGATACAGAATTTACCTATATTAAAATAGTTGAGCCAAGAGTAGAATTTGTAAATCCTCTTGAGTATGAGGTTTCAAAAGTTGAAATTGAAGGTTATGTGGATAGGTTACTTAAGAGTAATTTGGATGCAAAGAGTCCTATATTTGGGACACATGAAGAGAACTTTGATTCTACATAAACATCACAAGTATAGAAAATGGAAAAGAACAGAGTTGACAATACTATCATGAAAATATTGAAAGATATAGGTATGACTGAATATGAGTTTGTGATTGCAAAGCATACAGCAGTAGAAATTAGAGACATTGGACAGAAAGAAGTATTATCAGTTCCACCCTTGACATCCTATGCAGCCCCTACTGAAGAAATTCAAGAAATTGATGAAGAGATTAAAGAAGTGGAAGTACCAGAAGTGAGGAAATCCATAAGATCCTCCTCTACCACACCAACTAAGAGGGTGAAAGAGATGGAAAGTGGACCAGGTAAAAGACAAAAGACCATATTTACCCTAGTACCAAGGAAAACACTAGCAGTTAAGCCATAGACAGATGAAGAGGCAGGTAGCAGTAAGAAGAAATTGAAGCCTAAAATAGATAAAGTGAACCCTTTGATCATAAATGAAGGGGATTTCACCAAGTTAAACAAGTACTATGAGATGTATGATAACTTTGAGAAATTAAACCTAGAGAATACAGTTTTCAGACACATGATCCTTGTAGACAACAAATTTGATGACATCAAAGGCAATATCCCTGACAATTTATATGAGAAATTGATAAATAGGAAGAGGAAAGCTATAGAAGAAGATAAAAGAATAAGGGAAAGATTTTTAAGAAAGATCTGTGAGATTAAAGATGAAAATCATTTTGAGGAAGAAATGAAGAACTTAAGTACCCATCTGAGAAGGAAGAGAAGAACAATATTGATAATGGGAGAAAATTATGAGGAGATAAATAGAGAAATAGAGGAAGCAATTGTGAAGGTAATGACCTTTGGACCAAGTGAGCTAATCAATGAATCTGATCAAGTAGCTAAGAAGAACATCAGAATGAATCATCACTAGCTCTGCCACCCTCCATCAACATTACAGATGAATCTATGAGCATTGAAGGAATGAATATCACCTTAGACAGTGAAGAAAACCCATTCAATGACCAAGGAGCTGATGTTGGCAATTTGACAGAGATTGATGAAAAAAAGGATGTAGTAGAGAATTAGGAAGAAATGGTTAAAAAAAGAAAGGAAGAAGAAAAAGAGGAAATTTAGACTAAAACAGTAGAAGAAGAGCATGCAGTGCAACAAGAATAGTCAGCAATTATTCCTAAGCATAAGGACATAGCAGAAGCATCATAGAAACCACATTTTGAATTAGTGTTTGCAAGCTTAGGACAAGATATGGATGATGATGATCAAATAGAGTTGATCTCATCTCTGAATAAGATAATTGGAAAGAACAAAAAGGTAAAAATATTGGAAGGAGTGCTACTTGAGGTAACCAGTAAAATGCAAAGCGTTATATCAAGTCAAGTTAGTGAGGCTGATCCCCAAGAAAAAGCTAAAGAGGTTATGAAAGATTTTGACATGGAATTTACAAATTTATCATATATTGCAATAGTCAAAGCCCAAGCATCCCATGATGCACAAGTATTTCAAGTTATATGCCAAAATATCAGAAATGATTTAGACAACTTGGATGTATGCATAAAAGAATTGAGAAGATTCTTAGAGAGAGGAAAAGCATTGTACATTCAATGAACACAATCCCATAGCCACACATCTAAAATATCAGAGAATTTGAAGAACAAAGAAGCAAAACTGCAAGTGACGGTAAATGTTTTGCAAAGCCCTAATGTAAAGATCTCATAAATTGAGAGGAAAATAAGAAAAATTTATGATGATATGAGACTTCTAAAGGATGAAAAGGAGAATAAATTGAAGATATTATCTTTACTCATAGAGCATGTATCACTAAAGATCAGTATTGTATAGAGTCAGTTGGAAGAATATCTTTCAACGAAGACATCTTATGGAAAATTTGCTTATACAAATCTAAAGGAAATCAAAATAGCATCCTTTGGCCTATGTTCATTGCTTAGTGTTTCTGAAATAGTGAAGAAGACATGGGACAAGGAAATAGAGAGCCTAAAAGCTAATTTTGTAGATTGTATTGCAAGTCTTCTGGCCTTGCAATATTGAGATCATGAGGTAAAACAATTTTGTTATACTTATAGAATTGATACTGTTGTCATTATTGTCAAAGGAGGAGTAGTATAATATGAAAATTGTATGTATATAGAAGATATAGATATGTAGTAAAGTATGAAGTATGAAGTATCTTCATGCTGAGTATATGTTGCCATGCTGAGTATAAGATCCACAATTTGTAATGGCCACAATTATTGTAATATAAGTTTTTGGGACTTAGCCAATTTTCCCATATGTTTCCATCAATGACAAAGGGGGAGATTTTTGGAAATTTGGATAAGTAGGATATCATAATTTTGTCAGTATGGCAACATATACTCAGCATGAAGATAGCATAATCAAAGGAATCAGTCTTGTATGAGCGCATTAGAAAATTGTCTAAGTACAATAATGTTTACCAGTCTAATCAAAGATAGTTTTGATTAGAAATGTTCATAGAAGAAGGTTTAGTGCATGCGCACTTGAACATGGATCATTCTATGTATATCAAAGCCACATATGAGAGAGAAAGTCTATATGGCATGTACAGAAGAATATATTAAAGATTTATAGAGATAGTGTTGAGCTGACCTGAACAAAGTAGAAGACAAAATATGATTACATTAAGTTAACGGATTATTTTTTTTATCAAAATAATGAATTTACTATGTAGGGATGACATACTAGATGTCAATCGTAAGGCATCATGAATTTATTTTATATTTTGAGAAGAGTATAAGTATTGTAAGCTGATTGGAAGTTATTTTTTGTAATAACTTGTATATATGTAAGTATTATGCAATGCAAAAGACATAGAAGTTACATATAGAAATTATAATAAGTTGACATATGATAAGAAGTTGTATATTGTAAGAAGAAAGGAACTAAGTAATGCATGTGAAAGTGAAGAGCCTACAAAGCTAAATCAGAATAGGAAAGCTATTCG
Organism: Chamaecyparis obtusa; assembly: GCA_027943335.1. Taxonomy (NCBI): domain Eukaryota; kingdom Viridiplantae; phylum Streptophyta; class Pinopsida; order Cupressales; family Cupressaceae; genus Chamaecyparis; species Chamaecyparis obtusa. The sequence goes on along the minus strand of BSBK01007398.1, from coordinate 347,289 downwards.
GCAGGAGTAAAAGGTTTTATATTTTACCTTTGTATCCGAAGCTATTACTGTATATTGCATGTTTGGCAAGTGAGCTCATCTTGCAAACATTATGTTTTGTAATAGAAACTCCTAATAGGGTTGAGGCTTCTAACAAGGCCTAGAGTCCCTTAACCAAGACAGAGACATTATATGTATGTAATAGATTCCTAATAGGGTCAACATCCTTAACCGAATACTTTTGATTAGTGGATTAGTTGTGGGTACCATCCCCATTGAGGTTTTCCCTTAGTCAAGGTTTCCTTGAGAACAAACATGGTGTTATGAGTTCATTTTTTTATTGCTATGCTTTTTATTCAATTTACTTAGTTTAGTTTCTTATGCAAGCTTCAAGTTAATTTCTGGTATCCATAATTGGGCAAAAGTAAAAGTTTGTGAAATATTGATTCACCCCCACCCCCCCCTCTCGATATTTCCTATTTCTAACAAGATATATTTCCTCTCCTTGATAGGTTCTCATATTACAACCAGGTTCTATTAAAGGAAGTGGATCAACATGAAACAATATTCACTTCTACGTGGGGAACATTTGCATACAGGAAGATGTTTTTTAGCCTATCAAATATTGGTGCTAGTTTTCAATGTGCAATGAATGTTACGTTTAAGGACCTCATAAACAAGATTGATCTATATAGATGATCTTACCATGTTTTATAAGTCTTTTTTAGATAATTTTAATCATCTGGAACTTGTTTTCCAAAAATGCCAAGAATTTAGCATTTCTTTGGATCCTAAGAAGTGTATGTTCAGATTTCCCCAAGTGAAATCACTCAAGCATGTGGTTTCAAAAGATGGAATGGCTATTGATCTGGACTAAGTTAGATCAATCTAGGAACTATCACTACCTTTGAACAAGAAAGGTGTGCAATATTTTTAGGAAAGATTAATTTTGTCAACAAATTTGTTACTAATTTTGCAGGATTGGTGAGACCTATAACCTTTATGCTCAAGAAGGATCTCCAATTTAAATGGACTCTGGAAGAAAGAGAATATTTTGGAAATATAAAAGAGGCTATTACATTTTTTCATGTTCTAGCTAACCCTATTTTATCAAGAGATTTTATCATGTATTTCTATGAAAGAAATTTCAACATTGCTATGGTGTTAGCACACAAGGATAAATAAGGTGCAAGTGATTGCGCAATTACTTTTTACTCCAAGACCCTAAAATATTATGAAATCAAATACAATTTTTTGGAAAAGAAATCATTTTCAATAGTGAGGGGTTTGAAGAAATTCATGCATTTCATTTCTTCCATCAAGACAATCATCTTTGATTCCCACTCCAGTGTTTGTAAATACATTTTGGAAGGTAATATTACTGAAAAGAGGGCCAACTAGATCACTAAAATTATGGAGTATGATATTGATGTTCATCTTACCAAAGTAATCCAAGGGAAAGGATTGTGCAAGTATATTTCTCAAGAAGCAAGAACCTCAAGTGAAGAATTGGAAGAATCAGACATTGTATAACAAGCTCTGGTTGAGATATGCTAGGTGGCAGAAAAGATAGATTTTATGAGAAGCATAAGATATCCTCATCACCTTCTTGATAACTAGAGAGTATATTACAAACTAAAATTTTTTGTCTTTCACTTGGTTGACGACATATTATTTAAAAGAAACTTGACGGTGTTCTTCTCCATTGTCTAGGGAATAAAGATTCAGAGAGACTCTTGAGCGAGCTCCATAGTGGTGCAGTTGAAGGAAATTTTTTGGTTCAAACTAGTGTAATGAAGATAACTCATGTAGGGTATTATTGGCCATCCCTTTTCAATGATACACATGCTTTGGTCTATGGATTTCATGAATGTCATTTTTATACTGGAAAATGAAAGAACTCAGCTATGCCTCTACATACCATTGTGGTGGATGAGCCTTTTGCAAAATGGGGCCTAGATTTCATTGGAATGATAAATCCATCATCAAGTGCTAGGCACAAATGGATACTCAATGCCAATGAATACTTCACCAGATCGATAGAAGAAGCCTCTTTGAAGAATGGGATAAAGAGAGAGATCCTAAACTTTGTGGAGGAGATAGTTGCCCATTTTCGTTTGCCAAAGTCTATCATCTCTTATAATGCCAAATATTTCTTGGGTTCTCAATTTTTTTATTTATCTATACATCATGATATCTATCTTAAGACTTAATCCAACTATTATCCTCAAGGGAATGGCCTCACAGAGTCCACCAACAAGTATCTAATATGTTTAATCAAAATTATAGGGGCGGGACATAAGCGAGAATGGAACAAAAATTTGTGATATGCTCTATGGGATGATTGCATCATACCAAAGAAAATTATTAAAGCCTCACCTTATGAGATAGTATATGGGAAATATGTTGTGTTCCCTTTTTATTTGGAACTTCTAGAGTTGTCATTTCTCAAGACTATTGATATCGAAGATAATTCTCCCATGGAGGTCAAACTAGAAGAATTATTAAAATCACAAGAAAATCATGAGAAAGAATTCACTACCATGAGTACCAGATAGAGAGTGGTGAAGAATTGGTTCAACAAAAAAATCTTTGGCATGTGCTTTAAGAAGGGAGAATTAGTCCTCAAATATGATGAGCATGGAGAAAATCCTAGTTTGCATACAAAATTTGATAGCCTCTAGGAGAGTCCTTTGCACATCATAATTTGAAAAGAATCAAATGCTTTTGAGATTTAAAATATAAATGGTGAGCCTCAAAGGATCCTAGTTAATGGGATACATCTTAAGCTTTATAATTGATTCCCCACAACAAGCATGTACAAACTGTAAATATGGTGTGTTCTTTTTGAGTTTTTTTGTTGAATAATTTTAAAGGATTATTTCCTTTAAACAAGGTTTTATCTTTTCAGAGGGTCCATGTTCATTTTCAAAGTAGCTAAAGAATAATCTCAGGGAATATCAATGTTTGAAGATCTGGGTGTTTCCTTTATAGAATTAAATGGCTTCCCTTGCAAGATGCCATAAATAATCTCCTTAGAGTGATCATTTGAAGGCATTGGTCTGGGAAACCAATGTTTTGAAATCTCATCACCCAAGAAGGATTTCCCCCAAAGTCGCCAAAACTGTGAATTAAAAATTCACTAGACCGTGGAGTTAGAACTTTTTTTATTGCTTCATTTTTCCCTTCCGCAGTATTTTTTTATGAGGCTATGTATGCCTAAAATCTATTAGAAAAGCATGATTTTTAGTGCAGTTATTTTTTCTCTTTACTTAAGTTCCCGATTGAGCACCACGTTTTTATCAAGCATTAACTACATTATCCTTTTTTCTTGTGGGCCCAGACACTACTTTATCAATACACATGGGCATCTCATAGGATTATGAGGAGCTTCAAATTTATTTCAAAAAGAGATCTCATGCCTATTTGTCACATGTTTTTTTGCCTTGATTGAACACTTCTACATGTCTTCCTTCTGTGAGCTCAATTTTTCTTTCAGTTTTCGCATAGTTTTCAATTTTTTATTCAAGCACAATTACCATGAAGCCATTGTGATGAATACAAAAGAGTGGTATTTTGTTAGTTTATATGTTGTCATTAGTGTCACACATATAGTCGATAAAGGAATAAAATAGGCTAGTCTATCAACACATTAAGTATAATAACCAAGAAGAGCACAAGGTAGAACGGCTTAGCAACTGAACACAATCATGATCGAGCACTCACACTAAGCCAGATGATTACCGAGTACCAAGCATAGTTATAACTAAGAATTCATATATATATCAAGGGTCAATAATTTACCAATTAATGAATGTAGTATACACTAAGTAAACTAGGAATGACATAGAAGTATGGAATGATACATAATACAAGGTAAATGGTTTATACCAAGCTAGAAAATGGTCTACAAAGATCAACATGAAGATTAAAGGCAGATGTAATCATTAAATGGTTAATGATCCCTATGTAATGATGTTTTAGGTTATTCATTTAGATCATAGATCTTAGGTTTTCTAATGAAACCATAACCCTAATTAGGTCAAAATATTTTGATACAAGAATTGTCAAGATGTCATTTTGACATGTACCCCACATGAAGTAGTCGCATGTACAGAGATCTAAAGATCAGACAAGTTTGTGAAGTTATATTTTTTGACAAAGCATTCAAGGATTGAATCAATATCATAGCAGAAGGCTAAAAAGGAGAATTCAGAGAAGAAATCTATCACAACAAGGTGATAACAGTTAAGTACTTCTCAGATCTAAAATTAGGCAAAGTAATTTGCTACATGTAGGTCAAATCTAATGTTACTTTCTAATAATTGTGGCAGACTTAAATCTCTTAATAGAGTAGACCTAACAAGTCTTTTTATAAATCTCTTAATTGAGTGCACACTTAACAGGGTTGCTTAAATCCTTTAACCAGGTAGATCCTCACATATATTTATTGTTACTCCTAATAGGATAAGATCATAAGAAGTGATCAAACATTATAGCCTTAACCAAAAAACTTTATTATTGTAGCTAGTGAAGCTTTGTGGGTGTCATCCCCACTGTAGGTTTTACCTTCTAACAAGGGTTTATGTGATACCAAAGTACTTGTGTATTGTGTATGAATATTACTAAATGTTTACATGTTAGATTAGAATGCATTTCTTATTTTTAGTAATGCTATGAATAGATGGAAAAGATAACATGTCAGTCGGTTAATTAATTACACTATTTAAAGGATTTAATTAAAAAAAAATTGAGGTTACTGATTCACCCCTCCCCTCTCAGTAACTCACCTTTCCATAATCCCAACAATTGGTATCAGAACTAGTTCTCTTGATGAGGAATTTTAATCAATAAAGATAAAAGATCTTAAAGATAGAAAGGTATGAGCTTGATAAGACAATTAAAAATCTGAAATTGGAGATGTAGATTCTCATGGAATAGCTTAAGGATGCCAGAGAAACACTGAGATAGTCACTAATCAAAAGAAAGGAATTGGTATTTCAGCACAATGAGACTAATTATTAGGAAGAAGAGATAGAGGAATTATCTGAAGGATTTGGAAGTATATCTGATGCATCTAAAGGAACTATATTAGATATGTCTGAAAAAAATCAGCACCTTACCGAACAAGTGAAAGCACTACAAATTGGATAAGAGACTCAAATGGTAAGAATGATTGATGTCATGAACAATGCAAGACAAGTTGAACAAGAAAGCAATTTGGCTACTGAAGATAGAAGACAAATGACTAAAAATTTAATCGAGCATCACTTTGAAATTTCCAATCAGATGGTTGTCATGAGTCAAGAAGTCAACCAAGTAAACAATGAACTTGCTAGAAAATTGGAATACATTGGTGAATTGAGGGAAGAGAATGAAAGAATGAAGAATGAAGTAAAAATGCAACAACAATATAATGAGATGATAAAGAAAATTGAAGAAAGTACCTAAAGGATGGATGAATTCCTAAATAGTCAAAGAAGACTAGACATCACCACTGGTTTAGGTTATATCGAACAGGGAGAGTCATCAAAACAAGATGAACAAATGAATTCCTATGAAAGTCCAAGGCCAAAGAAGTTCTCATGCTATCACTATGGAAAACCAGGTCACACATCAAATGTTTGTAGAAGAAAAGCTAAAGGTATTCCTAACTTTACTCTTAAATGTGATGGTTATTGTTACAATTGCAACAAGTATGGACATCAAGCATATGAGTGTAGATAAAATTTGAATAAGTCACATAAGAGACACTATATGGAAAAGCATTTTCTCTCTTGCAACAAGCATAGATATATATCACATGAATGCAGGACAAAGATGAAACAAGTTTGGAAACTGAAAAGACAAAACAACAACTATCAACCGATAAGGTAGGGTAATTCTTACACTTGGGTTAATTGTACAACATGTGGTTGGTATGGTCATATCGCAATAGATTGTATGAGATTACAATAGAGAGGAAAATATAGAAACTGGACAAATTCGAGAATGGCATGTTTGCACAGTCACAAGGTCAGTCATTTAAGTAAAGATTACAGAGACCGAGCACCAGAACTAAATGATTATATGAATATGAATACCATTGATGGAATCAGAAGGAGTCAAATGTGGAGAAGATCAAATGAAGATAATGTAGGAACAAGCACAACAGTTAGTGACACCTCATCCTTTGGGTTAGGTGATCTCACCACCTCCACCTAAGAAAATCAAGTATCAAAACTAAATTTTAATCAGTTATATCTTACAATAGTTCCTTATATCTATTGCATGAATACAAAATTAGCATGAAATAAGATGCACTAGGTTGTTGTATGTTTTGAACTTGAAATGAGTATAGTTAGTAAAAGCATGACCGAGTGAAATTTTTTTAGTTAGTGAAAGTATTAAGGTTAATCAAGTTGCATAGTCAACCAAGCGTTGTTAGTGTTAACCGAGCTGAAGTTTCAAAAGGATATAACTAAATTTTCTAATTTTAACTGAGTTGTGGTTGGTGAAGCATTTAATGAAAAACCTTTGAGTGGAAAATATTTTTAGGTATAAATACAAGTTGAGACAACTCATTTATTCACACAGCGAACCAAAGCAAAAAGAGTGAGATTTTTGCAAATAGATTCCAATATTTTTATAGTGATTTGAGCATTTCATAGATAGTTTGGAAGTGATTCAAGTAAGTTTAAAGAAAACCGAACTATTTAAATACACTTTTATGAAGCCCTAAATTTATTATTAACACTGTCATCCTCATCAAAGACCATTTAATCTAAAGAAAATAGTGATAAAAAGGTTACATTGATCAAATTTGTAACATATGAAGAACCTAAATATAAACTACACCCCAAGGTTGCATCACAAGTTGATGAGAAAGGCGTGTTCTCATGCATACCACATAGGGTTTTTTTGGTACATGTCATCCGGTCCTATATTCACTACAAGATCGGTGAAATGGGTGATTTTGAGTTGTAATCCACATACCTGGAGTTATGCAAGGACATGAAACTAAAGTATGAGCATACTCATATGGAAATCAAAGGTTTAACCAATGCCCTTCACTTCCCAATGGTATTCAAGATTGAATGGATAAGGGTAGTACTTAGGCGAGTACATGAGGGAAAAATGTGGTTGGATGAACTGGTTAAAATCATAAAGGATGTTATTCACATTGTCACTAGTTATCCAAAAAGTGACAAAGTGAAAGCCTTGAGGCACCCATCGAGGAGTGAGATTGAGAAATTGATAAGAGCCAAATGGGAAGGAAAAGGTATGCGGGTCAACACAATCAATGACCTTGAATTTAGATTTAGAGCTTATGTGATTTCCTACAAGATATTCCAATCTAGAAGACCCAACAATGTTCCTTGCAGCACTGTTGACATAGCATATAAAGTTGTAAAGAAAGGACTGTAGCTAGACCTCACCGAGTTGATGCTGAAGAAAGTTGAAGAAAATATGAGGACAATCTAAGTTGCGAATACCAACACTTGCAATTTTGGATCATTATTAGTATGTATCTTTTTCTACTTGCAAAATGCATTCCCCTCAATAGGTGATGTTCAATGGGATGTTAAAAAATTGGTTATCATATAAATCGATGATTTTATAAAAAAAATTAAGTCATAACTTTGAAGCAGTAATGGATGATTATTTCAAAAAGTTCAAAGAAAGAATGCACAAAAGAAGTAGGATACTTGCACAATTGGTGGAAAAATATAAAGATGATATCTATTTTGTAGTGGACATCGACTCCACTCTTATTAAGGCTATTGATCCAAGGACTACATGGTTACCACCTATGGGATATGAACTTGATATTGATCGAGTATCTAGGTCAATAAAGGCACTTTTGGTTGATCCCAAAGACAAGAAGGAAATAAGATTTGGAACCTATGAGGAGGCTAAACTAAGAATCAAGATAGATTTGTTGATGATGAAGAAGCAGTGAAGCCGGTTGAAGAAGCAACCAAGGAACAATTGTTGATCGGTAATAGTGAGCATGATGAAGAGACTAAGTCAGACAAAGAAATACAAGAAGAACCTATGAAGTAAAAAGGTAAAAGGAAATAGCCTGAGACCCCTACAAGAGAGAGGAAAATATCCTCTATAGGTGTTTCCCCACCTTAAAAATGTGGAGTTGTAAAGATTATAATGCCAACACTGACAAAGACATATCAGAAAAAGAGAGGTACTCAAGACTCTATCGAGCTACCTAAGAAGAGGAGAAAATTAATAAGAGGTAAGGATGACATATATTCTAATGAAGAAGATAATAGTCAATTTAAGGTAGTTGTAAAAAAGGCACAATCAATTGATGAGATGGTAAAGAACATAAAATAAATGGGAAGACTAGGTCATCCTAAAATAAATGGGTATGTACATATGTCTACCAAGGATCGGGATAAAATGGAAGAAGAAATCATAAACATGATGACTAAGTTGAAAAGGTTACCAATTGAATTTTCAAATTATATTCCCAAAGAGTGGTATGATAAGGTATTAGCAAGATGGACTTATGCCTTGTATACCGAGAAGAAGATGAGGAAATTATAACTGATTTTGGCAATGCCAGACCTATCTATTACAGAGATTGATAAAATGATGACACAATATGCAAACAAGTTTTTTATGAAAGGAAGAGAAATAAATATTATATAGGGAAAAATTGAAGAAGTAGATGACGAGAGTAAAGAAAAATGGACTAAAATTTTGAAGTCCAAAGTAGAAGTAGAACAAACTGCATTAGTAGTTATCCCAAAGCAAGATGTCAAAGGACAAGGAAAAGGTGTACTTTCTAATGATGTTGATCTTACTACACAGAGGATAATTGAAGATCCCATACACATATCAAACAGTAAGCACCCAGAATATGATACATATGCATAAGACTTTTATCTTGATGGCTACACAGAGAAAGAGGATACACTCGAGCAGTTAGTCATTATCGGGAATGATGAAGAATTAATTGAAGATATCACTGGGTAACTTACTAATTTTGATGAAATTCATATATTGCTACACGATCAACCTGAGGACCCAAGACTTGAGAAACACATGGATACTATAGAGGATAAGGGTGAAGAAGGAAACAAAGAGACTACCAAACCTAAAACTAAAGTGGAAGAAGACAAAGGAGCTGAAGCAGAAATAAATGTAGATGATTTGACAATAGGTACAAGGCCAAAATCCCAAGGACCGTAGACTGAGGGAATAGAAAAAGGGAAAGAAAAGGAGGAAAGTGTCTCCACTGAGACACCATAATCAAATCTAGAGCTGAAGGCTTTAGTTCCATATGGGAAATCCCCTACATCCAATAAGAAGGAGAAGAAAAAGAAGAAGAAATAGGTAAAGGTCTGGTCACCCTAGATGAAGTCATAGAAATACCTTCATGTGACCTGAGAACCTTATACCCCAAAGCTCTTAGGAGATATGGAGAATTATGCACTAGGAAATCATCTCGGGAGAAGTTGAGGTAATAGAGTAAACACAAACAAGGGCTAGAGGATGTGAGAGAGATCTTAATGTAGGTTGTACTTGATGTCAATGTTGATGAGGAAACTCCCATCATTTACTAGCTTGCAACACTTACCAAGAAGATAAATTCTCCCAATGTTGATGCTGAAAATAAAATTGAAGAGAGAGCAGAATCCAAAATTAAATTTAAAATAGCAGAGAAAATCAGCCAAGTTGTGGTAATTCATAAGGTGAAGTTATCTAAAACTATAACTGAAATTAATACTCTCATTCAGAAGATACTCACCACTTTAAAGAAGCTTTTCACATTAGAGTTATTCACTGCAGAGATACATGAAAAGCTCAATAAATTAGATAATGATCTATAGAAGAGTGCATAAATCTTGACAATAGACCCCCATGCATTCAAGTTACACTATGCAAAATTCAAGCACATACATGGGTTGAGAAATGAGCTAAGAAGGCAAGAAGACAAAATAAAGGATGAAACAACCAAGCTACAAGAAGAGTTTTTACCACATATTGTGATGCAAAGGCATGTAAACAAATCCAAGGATCTAGTAGCTACTCCTAAGCTATCATTTATAGATCATATATTCGACATGCATGCACAAGTTGGTTTGGAATAGATTACACTAGATAGTTTGAAAAAGGAATTGGAAAACCTCTTAGCCAACTTGAAGAAAACCCATCAAAACATTTTTGATAAGTTGTAATTAAATGAAATTTTTGGCATTATTATCAAAAAAGGAGGAAATATATGTATACTTACAAAGGATAAAATATGTATATAGTATACTTACTAAGGCATATAGATGGGGGAGTCTAAAATTTTGAGGAGTCTACAATTTTGAAGTATATAGTTTTAAATTTTTTGAAAAAAATTGATTATATGACATGCATATGTATTTTTGTCACTAATGTCAAAAGGGGAGAATGCTAGTTTATATGTTGTCATTAGTGTCACACATACAGTTGGTAAAGGAAGAAAACAAGCTAGTCGGTCAACACACTAAGTATAATAACCGATCAGAGCACAAGGGAGAATGGATTAGCAACTGAATAGAGTCATGACTAAGCACTCACACTAAGCCAGATGATTACCAAGCACCAAGCATAGCTATAACTGATCATTCATATATACCAAGCATTAGTAATTTGCCAAGTGATGAATGCAGTATATACCAAGTAAACCAGGAATGACATAGAAGTATGGAATGGCATAGAGTACAAGGTAAGCAGTTTATACCAAGCTAGAAAATGGTTTACAAATCTGATTGAGGTGGATATTAAATGTAGATGCAATCATTAAATGTTTGATGATCCCTATGTAATGATGTTTTAGGTTATTCATTTGGAACGTAGATCTTAGGTTTTCTAGATGATACCCTAACCATAATTAGGTCAAAATATTTTGATATAATAACTGTCAAGATGTCATTTTGACATGTACGACACATGAAGTACTTGCATATACAAACATCTAAAGATTAGACGAGGTTGTGAAGTTATATTTTTTGATAGAGCATTCAAGGATTGAATTAATAACACAACAGAAGACTACCGAGAAGAATGTAGAGAAGAAATCTATCACAACAAGGTGATAATAGTTAAGTACTTATTAGATCTAAAATTAGGCAAAGTAAGTTGTTACATATAGGTCAAATCTACTATTACTTTCTAACAATTGTGGCAGACTTAAATCTCTTAACAGAGTATATCTAACAAATCTTTTTATAAATCTCTTAACCAAGTGCACACTTAATAGTGTTGCTTAAATCCTTTAACCAAGTAGATCCTCACAAATATTTATTGTTACTCCTAAGAGGGTAAGATCATCATAAGTGATCAAACATTGTAACCTTAACTAGAAAACTTTATTACTGTAGTTAGTGAAGCTTTTTGGGTGTCATCCCCACCATAATTTCTACCTTCTAACAAGGGTTTCTATGATACCAAAATACTTGTGTATTTTTTATGAAGCTTCATGGATGTTTACATGTTAGATTAGAATGCATTTCTTATTTTTCAGTAATGCTATGAATGGATGGAAAAATAACATGTCAATTGGTTAATGAATTACATTGTTTTAAGGATTCAATTGAAAAAAAAAATGATGTTATTGATTCACCCCTCCCCTCTCAATAACTCACCTTTCCATAATCTCAACATAGTTGAATAGAATGATGAAGGATTTGATTCTAATAATGGATCTGGAGCTAGCTGTCATTTTTTAGAGCCAGTGATGGAGATCTTAACTTCTTCGCTCATCGGAATATGCAACATGGCATTATCAAACTGCTTTTTGTTAAAGACATTAGGCCATTTCTTAGTATTTATATAGTGCTCAATTTTGTAATTTGAGGATTTTCATAGATATTGAAGAACTAATTTTTTCAAGCCTCAAACTATATTTTTTTCATTTAAATCAATATAATACAAATCAATCATGCTTCTAGCCCTTTGATCTTTAAAGATTCATTATTCATGTATGTTTTCTATGCTATTTCTAGAACTTAGTGCATGCATATTTTATTTTTTCTCAGTATATTATTCTATAACCTTCTATATTTTGTGTTTATCATTGTATGGCTCACTCTATGTCTCATATTGAATGATTTTATATATATGTGACTGTGCGCGAAATATAATTGTGATGAGATTACCTTGAGATTTCATTTCTTAGAATAGCCTATGTATTTTGATTTTAAAGTGTTCCAAAGTATTTATGTATTTCCTTTTAGTGAATTAGCATACTTTTTAACCTTTTCCCTCTACAAAAAATCAAGATTCATTTTCTAAAATCTCAGAGGCTTCTTAGTGAAATAGCATAAGGTCCCCCATTAACTAATCTTCAAATAGGTCATTTATCTGAAAGAAATTTTAAATATCAACAACTAATATTATACTACCCATTTACACATTTATTCATAGGGGAAATTATTTATTACTGCGTCGCTTGAATAGTTGAAGCTAAGGTTTCTTGGTTCCATAATTATTCATACACGCTTTATTCTACCTGAGGAATTGGTAACAATTATGACCCCTTTACTAATTATATTATTTACAACTAGTGAGTTAGCACTAAATAGGAGAACAATAAAGAGAGAAAAACATAAGTGGTATGGTTCTCCCATACTCATATACAAACACAGCTTTCATAGATGGGTGCCTAATTATACCACCCCATGGGCACACAAATAAATTATTGGTTTTACACAACACCCAAAATGGGCACTGATACTTGTTTTATCATATTGACAAGGGAATGCATAATAACTCCATACACTATCCATATTTCTCATTTTATTTATCCATAATTCACATTGTTCCCACATAGCACAAAATACCAATGACATCCTTATGTCCAATTTCACTATCATACAAAAATATGCAAACATGCAATATATGCATTTCAATTTCATATTTTCTCATGAGATAATAACATATATCTTAAATATGACTTAAAATGATACAAATGAGACATAAAGAACAATATTACATTATGCTAGCTTTTATTCCTTCAAAAATCATTGAAAAAGAACACATTCTATTCTAATTAAGTAAAATAAAGTAATAAACTAATACTTCACATATCTACTCAATCAAATAACACATTCATATCTAATCATCATATACCATTAAGGGCATCCAAATTTTCACCCCATCATGGACACAAAGAATCATATTTTATCTAAAATTGCATATTTAACTCTTACCAAGTCAAGGATAAATAATTTCCCAAAACAAACAAGACAATGAAAATGTATCAATTATTTAAACATCCACATCAATCAAATTAAGTTTATTTAAGCATTTATGAAAGTTCTTAATTTTATCCATACAAATGACTCCTTTGTATGTCTCCAAACATAAATGAACTTAGAGAACTTAGGTCATTTATGTAAGGATTTCTCCAATCAAACATACTATATATTCAAAATCAATAGATGAATCATACTAACATTTTTTATTGGCCATTCATCAAGCAGGGAGGAGAGAAAGAAAAGATTTTTTTTTTTACTTATAATAATCATTATCAAACAAATTTACTATGATTCATTTGAATATACATGCAATAGAAACTCTTAAATACAATCAATCATATATATTTTGCATTAGAGTTATTTCAAATTATCTCATGATATTAGTTTAACAATCACTCATAGCCATTAATGCATAGAGTAAGAAGAAATACACATTCAATCTAGTCCAAGAACTAATTACTTTAGCAAGAGGATAATACAAAGTAAAAAAATACTACACATGAAGACAATAATAAATCATAGCTTCATGAAAGAGATTCTCAAGAAGACACCTTCGAACTAAACTCCAACATAAGACAAGAGGCTAATCTATATATGGGTAAAAGAAAAAGGGAGGAGGAACATCAATGGAAATTATCAAAGAACACTTATCAAGGATACATTATGGTCACATAAGTACTAGATTTTCCAAAGTAGAAACACAAGGTCTGATACTAGATGTAATGCCCCACTAATAAATGCTCGACATGATGATAAAATACTCATTAAAACATAGGAAATAATATTTTCTTTAAAATAACAATAATAAATCACATTAAAAAAAGTGTCATATTATAATCCCATTTGTTAAATCATCTAGATATAAATTATAAAAATAAAGATTATACTTATTATCATGCTTATTTAACAACAATTATCATTGCATACCTGAATATCCCTATCTTTTTTCTTCATGATGATCACTATGCCCAATACCTAAAACTACACACATGTCTACCCAACTAGATGCAAAATGCTATATACATGATCATAAATAAACCCTTGTAAGAATTTTCCTAAGGAAAATAATAAACGCCGAGATCTAGAAGCTCAAGAGATAGCACAAGAGAGACAAATATGATATGATCAAATAATAATCAATAATCAAATAAAATGAGTTGATAGATTACATACAATGTAGGAATGCCTAAATATATAGGCAATGTGATAAGACTGCATGATAAGGAGATGATAAGCTATCAGCCACACTAGGTGGAATCACATGTCCAAGTAAGGTGGATCATCCTCCATTGTACATCAAAGTATGTGCAACAATGAGAGGATGATAATGTGATAAGAACACTAAAGGTGGAACTCACACACAAAGAGGTATGAGATGATAACTAATATTAAAATGCATTATCCTAAGTAAATTTAAGCAAAGTGTAATTATTTAATACTTAATTACACCAACACCCCCCCTTAAGTGCAACTTAGGGGAATGCACTTAAGCTCACAATGCAATATGGGTCCCAGATACTAGGCCATGTTAAGTACCCATGTACAAACTGCAAGTGCAAAAGATATGAAATGCAATCTCTAATATGAGAGAGAAGACCTCATGCGAGGAAAATATCCCCCCCATAAGAGATAATAAGTGCAAGAGAGACCAAGTAGCCCCCCCTCAATGTAGAATGAACACCAATGGTAGATGTTCCAGGATCGATGTAGAAACTGCTCCATGAGTGTAGAACAACATTCCTCCCCTTAGGAAGAAACAAGACCAAAGGTGTATCTATGAAGCCTCCTCCCCAATCTATAGGAAGAAACCTCAAAATGTATGGAATCTCTAAAACTTTCTCAAGTGTCCCCATGTCAATGCTGAATGGTGCCTCCTCCAAATCATGTGTACTAAGCCACTATGCTGAAAAAGACAAATCAAGATCAATTGAAGATGTATGTAGAACATGTTCCAAAGACCCAAGTGTCTCCTTTGAAGATAAATTAACCTCCTCCAACTATTGTATCAAAGTATCAACAATCATGTCACCCTCAAAACAATGATCAAGTAGGGAATGAAGATGAGGGTCAGCATGCTCCCTCGCAACAACTGAAGAAGGATCATCTTCACCAAAGAGAAGATGAATATTATCAATATTGTCTCCCAAATATGAAGTGTACGACTCCACCCAAAAACCTACAATGTTTATCAAATAGTCATCCCATGGAACTAAGTCTAGAAGACAATTAATATCATGTTGTATTGTATCACCTAAACCCATGGTTGTCTATTGAATGTGAGCATCGTCGGAAGAAAGAGTAGAAGTATTATCAATAAGAGGAGATGAAATGGAAGGCTCAAGAACTTGATCATGAGTGAGAATACCCAAGTTCAAGTAGCCAAAACTCTCCTCAAAATTTGAATCATCACTGTAAGTGTGATCATATGCTGAAGAATCAGTATAATCAAGAGGAACAAAATCTACAAAGGAGTACAATTGAGAAGAGTGATCCACAATCTCAGTAGCAATAAATACTCCACTCTCTAAGTCCTTGATGAAAAGTGAATCAAGTGTAAATTCCACAATCTTCTTTGTAGCACCATTTGTGATTTGATAGATAGAAAGAAGGTTATTGGTCAAGTGTGGAACACACAACACATCATTGAAGTGTCCCTCCCTAACATCAATACTTCCTTTCCCAATCACATTCATGTAAGTGTGATTTTCCATCAAAATAGGTGGACCTTTGCAAGGCTCAAATGATGAAAACATGGACTTTGAAGAAGCCATATGATAAGAAGCCCCTGAATCTAGAATCCATCTACCTAAATCAGAACTTGAAGAAGCATATAAAGATTTTCCTTTTTGTGTGACAAATGTGTGACCCTTTCCTTTATCTTTTTCTAAATTTTGTGAAGAATAAGTTAAGGTAGACATCCTAGAAGGAAAATTGATTTTGTTCTTTTCAAGAAGATTCTTCAATTCATCAATGTCCTTCTAATAACAAAATTATTCTTCATGTCCATCCTTTTTCCAATATGCACAAAAGCACTTCTCCTTCTTTGAAGATTCACCCTTTTGAGGTGATGTAGAAGTGCCATGTTGTGTGGAAGTTGATTTTGCACTTTCTTGTTGAGACTTAGACTTCCAATTCTTCTTATTCTTTTGAATTTGATTTCCTTGAATCCCATGATTAGCCACAAATGCCTTGGAAGTTGAAGACTTGATAATCCCCATACTCATTAATTTGGTTTGTTCCAACATCAACATTTCTCCAAATGCCTCAAATGATGGTGTAATAAAGGCACTTCCAATGGTCATCTGGTTGTGATTATTGTAGCTTGACACAAATGCTACATATTTTTAAGGAAGATTGTGCATCATATGATGAATAAATTGTGAATCCTTAATAGTGATTCCACAATCCTTGAGTTTCTCTCTCAACTCATTGGCTTTGTTGATGAAATATTGAATTGTGCCAAAGTTCTTAGGATCCAATTTGAGAAGTTGTTCTTGAATTGTGAATCCCTTATCCTCATCCACTTTACCATACAAATCTTCAAGCTTATCCCAAGCATCCTTTGCATTGTCCAAAGAGGAAATATGAAACAAGAGATCTTGAGTAACACCTGTTCTTATAATTCTGAAAGTTTGAGAATCTTTAACTCTCTAATCAATTAGTTCCTTATCATCCACACTAGGTTCTTTAATTGTTCCATCCACATAATACTTTAGTCCTTTTACCATTAGCTAACTTCAAGATAATTAGAGAGAAAGAGACACAACCACACAAGGCAAGCCCCCCCCACTAAAAATAAAAATAAAAAATAACTCAATCAAAGAACCCTGCCAAAATAGATGATTTGGGCATTTTATATATAGTGTGTGTACAATTGCCACTTGTCAAAATGGACCAAAGTGGACTTCTGATTTTGATGATTACAACAAAAAATAAGAAGCTATAGAAGACTCAAGAAGATAAGATACAAACTATCACTCATTTATCACTGAAATATCTAATCAATGACAAGTGCCAAAAGAGGCCAAAATAGACCATATTCTAAAAGTACTATGTCCACCCACAATTGCTCCAAATTGATACCAGATCTAGTAAGTAGAAAAAAAATCATGCACTTTCAAAAAAAAATGTACTAAAAAATGTGTCTGTATGAGCCTGAACGAAGCCTCTAAAGTTGCAAAAATAGGGATCAAATAGGTATAGTCACCAAAAACCATAATTTATACAAAATTCATGCACAAAAACTAGAAAATAGCTACACCACTAAAAAGTTTAGGAAATTCTACCCAAAATCAAAAAAAATTGCACTCAATTTAGAGTTTGAATGACCACATTAAGTTATGGCCTCCCAAAGTTGGACTCCCAAATGAAAACTACATTTGGTAAGGGCTGCAAATTTTTAAAACTTGATGACGTTAGCAATTTAATGTCTTAAATTTGATGGTCAAATGGTTGTCACGGTAGTGTAAAAATGCCCAGATTAACGGTCAAACAGTCGTCAATTTTCACCTCATAAAATATTGACACTACCAATAGCTTAAATTTGATGGTTATATGGTTGTCAAATTAAAAAAAAATGCCTCTTGTGATAGCTGGATGGCCGTCAAATTTAACCTCATAAAAATGTTGAAAAATGCAAAAAAAAAATTAAAATACCCTTTTTCGCTATCTGCCACATGTCACTATGTTATTGGCAAGTTTTTTGTTGACGTGGCATTTTTCGGATGAGGTGGCACTCCGGGATGACTAGAGGATCATGGGCGGTGAGGGCCACAGTAGAGGTGGTTGATTGGTGGAGCACTATTGACAAAGGTGGTAGAGGGGGGATGCAGGACTTTAGTCCCACATTGCCCATGCCAAGGGGATCGGTGTTGTTTTTATACCTCAATGCCCACATGCAAAGAAAAAGAGCTCAGATTCCTACTTGCCAATCTCTGAGCTCGGCTTGATGAGTGACTTGGTTGTTGAGCTCAGCTCGGTGAGCTATGTGTTAGGTTACAGTAATAAACATCTCAGTTGGATTGTTGGTCTGAGCTCGCTATCTAATTCAATCTGGCTCGGTCTGTCGCGCTGTTAGGATCACAAAAATTTTAAAATTTGTCTACAGAATAGTCCCACAAGCACAAGGTAGGTGTACCTTTTGTCATTTAAATAACCATAGCCTCCATCCTTTAAACAAATAAATAATGTTGTGTGTGTAGAGGCTGGGATGATTTGATGGGTTGGTTCGACTATGATTGCACTAACATTGATATGTGCACTATGTACAGATCTGACAGTTGTGTCATGCTTATAGAGGTGATATGATTGACAAACAAGGGTGGAAACCCCGAAAATAACACCAATTTTTTGTAGAAAATATACAATAAAACCATATCCAAAAAATAAGTTGAAAAATTAAAAAAAAATCCAAAAATTTGTATCATACCACAGATCAGACTGCCAAGTCTAATTTACAAAAACCAATTTGCCTCAAATTTGAATTTTGCCTAATATAGACAAATTTATAGTCAAAATTTATGGAAATGACCACCTAGATTCAATGGAGAGGTCAAATATTTCTCTAGACACTCCCACAAGTTGTTGATATCCCGGATATGAATCATGGCCCTCCAAAAGTTGAAGCAATCAAATGGCTCTCAAATGGCTATGCAATGAAGACTCATATAGCTTTGATACCATGTAAGAATTTGCCTAAGGAAAAGAATAAACGCCAAGACCTAGAAGCTCAAGAGATAGAAAAAGAGAGATAAATATGATATGATCAAATGATCAAATCATAATCAATAATCAAATAGAATGAATTGATAGATTACATACAATGTAGGAATGCCTAAATATATAGGCAATGTGATAAGACTACATGATAAGGAGATGATAAGCTATCAACCACACTAGGTGGAATCACATGTCCACCAAAGGTGGATCATCCTCTATTATACATCAAAGTATGTGAAACATGTGCAACAATGAGAGGATGATAATGTGATAAGAACACTAAAGGTGGATCTCACACACAAAGAGGTATGAGATGACAACTAGTATGAAAATGTATTATCCTAAGTAAACTTAAATAAAGTGTAATTAGTAATTACTTAATTACACCAACAAGCCTTCATTAATTTCTTATAATTGAGTTATCATTAAGAATAAATGAATTAAAATTTATTTTAAAATTAAAGACTGTATATGGTGAAAAGGCAAGCAATGGGGAAGATAGAAAGTGCAATCCACCACTCAAGACATATACCTCAAAAGGGCCTTAGAAAGAATGAGACCTTTCAAACAAAGCCTAAATCATATCCAAATTGGATTGATGCCACCAAAAGGATGTTAGGGAAATAATACTAAATCTAGATCTAATTGAGTGTTAAGTAAAAGGTTCACTTCTTCTATGAGCATACAAGATTTAACTATGAAATCAATAATAATGAAGTGACTAAGGAAATATAATAGATTTGGAATATAAATAGTAAAAGATAATGTGAACTTACCTTGAAGTATGAAGCCTTATTTTGAATCTTATTTTCTTCCCTCAGAACAACAAACTAATTTGGATGGGAACTAAACTTGTGAGATGAACAAAACCCATAAATCTTTTCCCTCTAGGACCAAGCTGATTTCTAAGGTCTATGCTAACCTTGGGTTAGCCTTAACCTAGGACTAGGCCAAAATTTGGCCTAGAACTATCTCAGAACTGGATCTATAAGTATGTGCCCTAAAATATCCTATTCTGCAACCCTGTACCTATAATACCCCAAGACATGGCATAAATTCGGTCTAGTCCCGACTATGTCCAAATAGAAACCTAATTATAAAGAATTATAATTTTCAACCAAATGGTATCTCGATATGCACTCTGATCTTCTCTTCCAAAACCTACAAATCTAGAAAAGTGTGTGTTTGGGTGGCTATATAGGGGTTTTCCTTAGTCAACCTCCCATTTTGGTGATTCCCACCTCCACAAATAGCCATCAAGAAATAGTATTGTGTGTGTAGTGCTTGTATGTAGAGCAATGTATGTAAAATGCTAAGATCTAATCCTTGAGAATGAAAGCCTAGCATGTAAATGTAAATTTCTATGTGTATATATGAAGCAACAATGCATAGATTTTAACACAACATGGAAATCATACCAAGCCCCCAAGGCTAAAGTACTCCAAGCCACCTTCACAATCTATGTTTTCTACCCCATATTGATGTCTTGTAAGCTTGATCAATGTTATTAAATGCTTGATTTGGGAAGGAGAATGCAAAGTGAATAACTATCTTGCTTCAATGGATGTTTTCAAGCTTTCTTGTTTCCACCTTGCAATTTCCCTATGTCAAATCTAGATGGACATATGGGCTTCTCCACATAAAGTTCACATATGATTCATGGATACCAAATAAAGAAATTGAGTGAGTTTATATAGAGATCTTGAAATTAAACCCCAAAAAGTTGACTACACAAGGCATGAGTGCCTTGGGTATTATATCGGGCCCAGGATCCCAAATGAGGAGACCCAAAGAAGAAATTTTGGGGCTGAAATTCATACTAGACCTGAGGGTAAAGGCCAAAATTTGGCCTAGACCTGAGGCCAAAAACTTTTAGAATTGTCCCGAGGGCCCAGAATAATATTCGATTTGGGGTAAAAGACCAAGATGAGAAGGAAGGGTCTAATTTAAGGATGAAAAGTATCCTAGAAAGAAGATATAGAAAATGAGGACACCTTGTAGTTAGGTCATACCTTGAGCTTTGTACAAATAAGAGGGAAATCAAGGTGGATTTGTTACATCCTGCCCTAATCTCACCTAGGAGAGAGAAAAGAACACATGCAAATTCATCGTAAATGCAAGTGTAATATGAAATTACACTAAATAGGTATTAAACGATCACTAAATTGAAGTGCTTCCAATTTAGGATGATATATTTAGCCCCCATTTTAGTAGCATATGACACTACGTGAATATGCAAGCTAAAGTACAAAAAATTTTAGTAAAGAAAAAGGATAGAGCCAAGTCCACAATGCATAGAACCTGGAAGAAACAATCAGTAATCACAACCTACAAAATGTGTGTCAGTGATGATAAAAACCACTTAAGACTTACTAAGGGGTGATTCTTCAAAGTTCACGGCTATCCATATGCCCCCCATGTTTCAGCTTGCTAATTCTAGAAAGGTGAAATAGGGTGATATGTCTACCACGATAAACTAGATGTGCATAGTGATGAAGAACCTTTCCAAATCCATTTATAAATCTCCCTAAACTTTCCTAAATGTGTTGTAAGAGAAAGGTTACTGAATCATTATTCTAACTCATGTTACAACATTAAAATCATAGTTGCCTAGCTCAAGTTATGATTAAAAGAGTGAATGTCTATTCTAAATGCATTAAAAGAAACCCTAATTTTTCTCTAATTCTACTTCAAAAAGATATAAATAGAGCACTTACCTTGTTCATTTTTTACCTTTTCATTTTGGAGGAGAGGATAAGGAGTAGAGAAGTTGTCAAATAAAGGAGAGCTTCTACTAACATGCATGGAGGTTCTAAGACAGGCAATGGATGTCGGCGAGCCATTATCTGAGTTAATCTTTGATATCATGCCAATTTTCTCATTTTTCATGCTTTTTATTTTTTAGGATGTTTTTTTAGGTGCTTAAGCATGTTTTTATTTATTGTATAGTACTTTTTTTCCTTTCTTTTAATCACTGAGAGACCTAGCACTAGGAAGGCGACTTCCACCTATGACCTATTTCGACCTAGACCTAGAAAGTCAGCCTAGACTAGGGAATTTAGCCTAGACCTCCTAGGTTAGCCTAGCCCTAGGAAATCAGCCTAGACCAAGGAGGTTAGCCTAGTCTATGCATGCCATCCTTTTCACTAGTTTTAGATCCAATTGTTGATGCATGTTCTTTTGTTGTTAGGGAAGGATCTCCCATCGATAAGAGAGTATCCCATGTTAAGTTTGATGTGCCATATTCAAGAGAGAATTTATGGGCTAGAGCCAACTAATGTCCAGTTACTAAGGGATGTTGGTATGTATTGGGTATGTCAATTTCCTCACATGCACTTCCATAGAGCTATGTTACTATCCCTCATGGAGAGATGGGATGAGGATACTTGTATATTCTATCTTCCCACTAGAGAGATGATAGTTACATTAGAGGATGTCTACTGCATACTATACCTTCTTGTTCATGGATTGACAATGAGACTAGAGCTAGATAGAGGGGTTGATGATATTCAGAGAAATGAAGAGTTCTTCCTAGGCCGTACCCCATAGGTGAGGTCCCAAGTAGATCATATATGTCTCCACATCATACTATTCGGTCAGGAACCATTAGTCTAATCTATCATGCTCTGTGTTATATCTTGTGTGGTGTCCCCGAATGCCAAGGAGATATTTTTTGTTTCACCATACACACATATAGTATGCCATATAGAGAGTAATAGAATAGTATACTCATGGGGGAGGAGCATGCTAGCTCATCTATATTAATACAACCTCAAAAGGATCCTCATATTTCAGAGAGATAGCCTATCAGTATGCACACTCCTATAGGTGTGTATATGTGTGAATTTAATATGCACTAGGCCGATAGGGTACCCAATGATGGTCAATATAGGTACACTAAGATAATTTCATATCTGCTAGGGGAGATATGGTAGTTCAGATATACACTCTACCAGAGAGTAACTCTTGACCAAATCCCTGCCACACAAATAGTTTAGAGACCATAATGCTTCATGGAAGATTGGCCTAACAGAGCTTATTAGATGAGATGCATGTAGAGGAGGAGATTCTTAGAGGGGTTCCATGGCTACAATGTGATTCCCTACTATTATGATTGAGTACAATTGAAGTTCATCCTTCAACTGGATCATCTGAGAGTCATACCTCAATACACACAAGAGATGAGGTACATTTAGAGGCCTGGAGCCATACCACAACCCATAGTAGATGATATCACTACGAGTGACACAAAGGATGCATATGATATCAAGGTGTCTCCTTTATTAGAGGATGCAGGTGTGACATGAGACTATTATTGAAACATGAACATCAAGGGAGTGAGAGCCATCTTCCCACCACACTACCCCAGAGGAAATCATGGTCCCTTTTATAGAGCATAGTGAGGAGTATATGGAGAGGATGAGAAGGAGGAGAAGAATATCATAAATGAAGAGGAGGCTCCACCATAGGAGGATCCTATGGAGGAGGAGAGACCAGAGGAGATGCCCCTAGTGGGTGATTTTGCAAAGGAGGAGCCTATATTCACTGTGCAAGCTACTCCCATCTGATCACAACCACATACCAAGACACCATCTCCTAGATTGAGATATCAAGAGCATGGAGAGAGAACCCACTCCATTTCCCCACAATATTCATAGTGGAGAGGTCCTAACTACTAGGAGAGAGATTTAGGTATGTTAGTATCTTTTCTATTTTAAGATTAAGATTTAGAAATATGAATGATAAAGAACTAATTAATAAAATTTTTCCTACAATGAGTGTTCAAGAGTGGAGGATATTTTTGAGCAAGGTCCTTAAGGACCTGACCATAGATTCTAGGATACCATCCACCCAACAACACCAATGCAGAGGACAACAAGATCCAGGAAGGCATGAGGATATATTCCCATCTATATCCTTGGATTTGAGATTGAGGAGAGAGAATAATGAGTGACTAGTGAGACACCTAGTAGAGCACGAAAGATGGATAGAAGAGGAGGAGATGGAACTAAGAGTACTACAAGACCACCTATATGAGTGTAGCTCATCAAGGAGTCAATCATGCACTACTTCTCTCACAGACCATAATCTTCTCACCATATATTAGAGAGATTTGGGAGTTGTCATCCTATGGAGCAGAGAGAGAGAGAGAACATATTTTGTATAATGCCTCTTATGTACCAAATCTTTTATATATATATATATATGATAACTTTATTCTTATTGTCTATTTGTTATTTCTATGATTTATTTATATTAATCAATATCACAAAAATAAAAATGATAAACATAAAGGAATTAAGGAAAAGAATGCACTAAGATTTTCCATGTAACATTTTAACCAATGTAATTAAAACATCACATAACTTTTAAAACACAAACAATTCTTTATAAGGAAAAATATAGAACATAAAGGAAGAAAAAAACTAAGCATAGTAATGTCGTAGATGCCTAATATTAATAGGTTCCTTGAATGGTACAGCATCCATATCCACTATTCTATATGCACTTGCACCATAGACTTCTATAATAACTTAAGGACCAAGCCAATTAGGAATAAAATTTCCTTTTTCACTGGGTAGGGCATTAACATTTCTTTGATTCTCATAAGGAACAAGATCACCAACCGAAAAGGAATGTTCAATCACTTTATTGTTGTATTGCTTCTAAAGATACTTTTGATAATCTTTTATTTGTTCGAGAGAATTTATTCTCTATTCATCCAACATTTCAAGCTATTGCAAATGTTGTTCCCTAAAAGTATCACTATCAATGATTCCATTAAAGGAAACTCCAAGGGAAGGAATCTCTAACTCTAAGGGAATAATAGTATCAGTATCGTAAACTAGATTATAGTGAGATGTACCAGTCATGGTGTGAACACGATTCCTATAAGCCCATAAAGTTTAATTTAACTGAGTATACCAATCCTTAGCATGCTTATTGATAGTCTTCTTAAGAATTTTTTCAATAACCTTGTTAGATTCTTCCACTTGACTATTAGATTGAGGATAATAAGGAGTAGAAAAGCATAGAAGAATTTGGTATTTCTCCAAGAACTTCGTAATTTATTTATTTTTTAAATGGTTACCATTATTTGACATTATCGTTGAAGGGATACCAAAATGAGTGATAATATTCTAAATAATAAAATCACAAATGACATCAAACGTAGTAGAAAAAAGAGGGGCATCTTCAACCCATTTGGTGAAATAATCAACGGTTGTCAAAATATAAGTATGTCCTTAAGAAGGAGGTGAAATTTTACCAATAAGATCCAAACCCATATGATAAAAGGCCATGAAGCTACTTGGGTGTATTGTTCATGAGCAAGAACATGCATAAAATTATTGTGATGTTGACATTGCGGACATCATTTGACAAAAGTAAAGGAATCTTATGTTAGATTTGACAAACGCAAATCATCCCAAGAACACCTGCATGCAAGACTGTCACAAAGAAGAAGCAAAAAGACAGAAAGCTATGGCGGCCAATAGGCCAGAGACTGCAAAACCATGTTGCAAGAAAATAATCTTCTATTAACAAAGATGAAAATAATACAATCTCCTTAATGAAATGAAAGAAGTGAATCCTTAAAAAGGAAACACGAAACCCTAAAGGCTAAAACCCTAAAGAATTATAAAGCGCCTAAGTGAAACTTAAGCCTAGAGTATGATAAACTAATAATTAAATGATTTAATTATTAGCTAACATAAGACTACTCTAACACCCCCCCTTAAGTGTAACTTAGGGAGAAGCAAAAAAAGCTAAACTACTGCAGAAAGCAGGAAAGATGGGTCCCGGCAACTAGGCCTGATCAGGTACCCAGACATAAAGCAAAAGATGTCCCAGAGAAAGGAACAAGAAGAGAGCAAGAAACTCCTCTGAAGCATGTCTGAAAACTCTGTCAGAAGATACTGCTGGAACCCCCACTGAAGTGCATGACCAGGTAGAGAAGACAAGTGTCTGAAGAGCTGATCAATCGAACCAGGAAGCAATAGAACCAACAGGTGAACCCCCCCATAATGATGAACTGGGAGAGGTGACAGGAACACTGAAATGTGATGCCAAAAACAGCTGCAGAAGAAGAACCAGGAACACCAACAGTGCAACAGAAGCACACACACAGGATAAAGGGCGGTGTCATAGACACAGTCTACATGGGCTAATGTCGTGGAAGGTACGCTCACTTGACAAGAGTGGATGCGCCTATAGTGGCAAATGCATCAGAATCCCCCCATGGCACTTTATAACTGAGTGCGAATACTAAAACTGAACCAGGTGAAAAAGATCCCAGAAATGCAGAAGAGGGCACTTTATCTTAGTGCGTTTACAGAACAAAGATACATCAGAAAGAGCATGCAAGCTCAGAAGTCAGAAAGAAGAGTGCACTAAGAAACCAGAAGAAGAGATCCCCGGACCTGTAGAACCAAGCACACCACCAGAGGGCATAAACTGCATAACTCGGAGGAGTGAAAACCTGGAGCAGAATCTGGAAGAAATACCTCTGCCACTGAATAGTACACAGAATCAGCTTTCCGATGATATCTTGTTTGCCGAAAAAGGAGTCCGGATGAGCCAGATATGACTCTCGGAAGGCAAAAAAAGACATCAGACTTCAACAGCAAAAAAAGCTATTGAAACGGTGGAACCAAAAATCCTAACCTCCACCATCGAAAAGTGCTCGGAAAGAGATTTCCGACGATATATGGAAGTCAGAAAAAGACCCCCGTATGCTCCCTGTAGAGCGAAAAAGGCCCAGGTACCCCCAAAAAGGCCAAAAAAGAGCCCCAGGGGCTAAAAAAAATAGGCCCCCGGGCGCATGGCGCGCTCCGGGGGCTGGGCCGCAGCCCCTGGTCGGTCATATGACCGTGCTGCTGCGAATGGCAGCCCGCGGGGGCTGAAACCGGCCGGGCGCCGGCGGCGGGGGCCAGCGGAGCGGCGGTGGGCCGGGCCGGCGGAGCAGAGGGCGCGGGCGGCGGGGCCGAGGGCGGCGGAGGCCGCAGAGGGCGGCGGAGCAGTGGCGGAGCCGGGGTGGGCGGCAGCGGGGTGGGCCGCGGGTGGCGCGGTGGCGGGAGCCGTGGCGGCTGCAGTGGCGGGGGCCGCGGCTGCGGTGGCCGCTCGGGCGGTGGCCGCGGCTGCGGTGGCTGCGGGGCGGTGCGGGGGTGGCCGCTGGGCGGCGGCCCCAAAAAATAATTTTTTTTTAAAAAAAAAATCGCCGTGTACCTGCCTCGGAGTGCGTGCTAGGGCCGTACGGCCCTGGTATGCAAAAAATTTTTGCCTCAGATGCCACTGTGTCCAAAATGGACAAGTTTTATATGGATTTAGGGGTTCTTGGGCCTTCCGGACACAATGGTGGTGTCCGTTTTTGCCCAAGGTGAGCCAAATTTCAGCTCCCCCCAGATCCACAAAAAAACTTCTGAAACCCTCTGTGCTTCAACGAAACTCGAACAGCGAACAACAGGAGAGCTCTGATACCATGTTAGATTTGACAAATGCAAATCATCCCAAGAACACCTGCATGCAAGACTGTCACAAAGAAGAAGCAAAAAGACAGAAAGCTATGGCGGCCAATAGGCCAGAGACTGCAAAACCATGTTGCAAGAAAATAATCTTCTATTAACAAAGATGAAAATAATACAATCTCCTTAATGAAATGAAAGAAGTGAATCCTTAAAAAGGAAACACGAAACCCTAAAGGCTAAAACCCTAAAGAATTATAAAGCGCCTAAGTGAAACTTAAGCCTAGAGTATGATAAACTAATAATTAAATGATTTAATTATTAGCTAACATAAGACTACTCTAACATCTTATTCCATTGTTTTCCAATTGTATCTCATTTGAAGAAGTTTATTTGCTAATGAATTTCCACCAAAATACCCTCCACAAAAAACCCGCATGGGCTTCTTGCAAATTCACCATAATCTCATTTTTACCAAGGCATCAAAGTAAAAGGCCATCATAGGAACTTTTATAAAGAGTGTCAGGAAGAATGATATAACGAGCTATTAATTTCTAAATCTAATTCTAAAAATTCCTTGTTGTCGATTCAATAAAAGTACCATCTCTCAAATAATGAAATATATATGAATACCATTCATCCAAATGCATATTGAAACAACAAGAATTCACAGTGTTATCCTCAGAAACTACAGGTTTAGCAAGAGTGTAAATCATGAATTAAAAATCTTTAACATTATTCTCAAGAGAGATAAAAGATGTTGCACTTGTCATAGCGTCAACATACCAATTATCTTTCCTATGAAATATTTTAATATTATAAGAGGAAAATTTATAAATAAAATGAAGAGACATCTCATGGTATTATGTCATTTTATCATTTTTAGCTTGATATGAACCATTAATTTGTTGTACAATTAACTCTGAGTCCCCAAAGATCTTAAGATTCTTGATTTGAAGGAACAAAACCACACTTAGTCCAATAATAAGGGATTCATATTCCTCTATATTGTTGGTACATGAGAAATCAAGCTTATAAGAAAGAGGAATAGGTTTCTTAGAATTAGGAATTAGGATAACACCAGCACTAGAACCAATCTTACACCTAGATCCATCAAAATGCATTTCCCAGACATCATCCATTTGTATAGGTAAAAAAATTGCATCGACAAATTCAATAGGATTAGGATGTGATGAAGAAGAAGGAGCCTCATCTAAATAATCAATTAAGGCTTTTCCTTAATCAACTTCTGAGAAATCAAATTCAAATTAAATTTAGTTAAAAGCATAATCCATTTCACAAGACATCCTGATAGATCACTTTTGGAAAAGAGATGCTTCAAAGGATAAAATTTGACAATAACATTAACTTATGCATTAATAAAATAATGTCTAAGTTTTGAAAAGAAAAAACTAATGCAAGATATTATTTTTCTATATCTTTGTATCATGTCTCATAATCAACCAAGGTACGACTGATGTAATACATGGGTTTTTCTTTCCATTTATCATCATATTGAGCCAAAAGAGAACTTAATGCCTTTGAAGAAACTAATATATAAAGATAGAAATGTTTATTAGGCTAATTAGGTTACAAAACAGGAGGATTAGCAAGATGCTCCTTAAAATTCTCAAAGGATTGCTTACATTATTCATCCAATAGAACATTATATCTTTCTTAAGAAAGGAATTAAAAGGAATGGTAAGATTAGCCAAGTTTGAAACAAACCTTCATATAGCTTGTAGTTTCCCTTGTAGGATTCGAACTTTTGAGATAGTTTTAGGAGGAGACATGTTAACAATTGCATCAATCTTTTTAGTATCAACCTCTATACCTCTATTAGAGATTATAAACCCAAAAATATTTCCATTGTCTACCCCAAAAGAATATTTTTGGGGATTCAACCACATATTAAATTTCCTTATCCTTCCAATAATAGTTATAAGGATAGGCACATATTGATCGCCATGTTGAATGGATTTAGCAAGGATATCATCAACATAATCTTCAAGAATTTTATGAATGTAATCATGAAAAATCAATGTCATAGAATGTTGATAGGTTGTACCCACATTATTTAATCCAAAAGGCATCATCACTCAACAAAAGGTTCCCCAAGGTTTTATAAATGTGCTCTTATATTGATCCTTGGAAGGGATGAAATTTTGATTGTATCCAGAAAAACCATCCATGAAGGATAATAAAACATGTATTGCTATATAATCCACTATCATATCAATAAATTAAGAAGAGGAAAATCATCTTTCAAGGATTATTTTTTTAATTCTCAAAAATAATTACACATCCTTAACTTATTCTCTCCTTTAGAAATAGAAACAATGTTTGAAATCCAAGGAGAATAATCAATAGAATAGATAAAACTAGCATCCAAGAGATTTTTAATTTCAGCCTTAACAAGAAGGGAAATGCTTGGGTTCATCTTGTGTATCCTGTGTTTAACCAACTTAGCATTAGGAGAAATCACAATATTGTGAGCAACAATATTAGGATCAATACCATGCATATCAGAATAAACCTGAGAAAATGTATCTCTGAATTCAAGGAGAAGAGTGGTGAGTTATTTACGTTCTTCTTTCAAAAATTTCCCAATTTTAATAACTTTATCAGGATCACTAGTTTGCACATCAATAGTCTTTGTGATCAGTAAATTACTCTTCGTAGGTTGCTCCATAGGTAAAGAAGAATTAGAATGATTATCAAGATCAATATTTTCTCCAAAATAAGCTTCAGCATTCAAACAATAAGGATTTCTCTTTTTATGATGAAAAGGAGGGAGATCATCATGTGCCCCAAATAAATCCACCAGGGCATCATCATCAATAAAAATATCCATTATATATTTTTTATCAAAATCAATGCTCGAGTAGAATTAACAAGCTTAAGAGGTCCTCTACAAATGTGATTAACATTCAGAGTAAATGCATAAGGTTTCTTATAAGGGTTAAAACCCAATCCATAAGTATGCTCATAAATGTCATTATACGAAGGCACTCGAATCCCCTGTTAAAACTTTCCACATCATTTACCATTAAAACCACATTTTGTAAGAAAATTATAACTAGGACCATAACGATCAGGCATATCCAAATGAGTCAATGGTTCTTCATAAGTCACTATGTCATAAAAATCATGTTTAATAGTTTCAATGGTCTCCTCAGTTGAAGAAACTAAGAAGAACTATTACTTAACTCACTAAAAAGAGGAGTAGGATCAAGAGCTTATTGTTCAATTTATTTTTGTTTCTTCATAAAAGAAAGATCAGAGACTCTATATTCCCCAATAAGAATAGGAGTAAAGTCTAGTGTTCCCCAGTCATCTTCTAAAAGAGAATAAGAAGCTTATTTTGTTGGTTTAGGTTCATATTTAATCTTAGGTTCCTTTGTTTCTTCACTAGGTAAAGGATCCTTAGCGCACTACGCATTTAAACAAGAGTTTGGTTGATCAGTGCATGAAGAGTATACATTATATTATTATGAATAAATTTAACCTTTCCGTGAAGAGTTGAAGGAATATCATGTATGTTATGTAACCATGTCCTTCCTAAAAATAGGTTATAATTGAGAGGTCCATGCATCACATGAATAGGAATGTCTAAGATAACTGAACCAACTTTAACAGAAAAATTTATGATACCCAATGTCTTCTTAGTGGTGTTATCAAAGCCTCGAATAGGTATTTTATCAAATCAAATAGTTGTAAGATCAACTTTTATTTCCTTTAACATGTCAATACTACAAACATTCAAGCCAGATCCATTATCAATCAACGTTCTCTAAATAATTTTTTTGTTAATAATAATAGCAACCATAAGAGAATCATATTGATTCTATACCTCCCGAGGAGGTAATTCTTCTTAAGTAAATACAATTAGAGGGACAAAAGGCCTAGCATACATACACTCCAAAAAGGAGTTAATGTTATCTTGATTAGGCAGAGAAGATGAGAGAGTTGATAAAGCCTTTTGAAAAGCTTCATGATATGTAGGTGAGGTTTGAAGAAGCTCCCATAAAGAGATCTTAGCAGGATTAGCATGCAATTGTTCAACCAAATCATACTCCTTTCCAAGGGAAGTAAGCAATCTAGGTGCTTGAGGAAGCAAAGGTTGAGAAGGCGGTAAAGAAACTGGAATAGTAGGTTGAAGGTTATTCCTTGTATGATAGGTATGGGATACCTAATTTTGATCATTGAAAAACTCTAGAGGCTCCCTAGGTTTACCTTTGATTTTTATTTGAGGAGAACCTTTGATAGTCAACAATGGTTTAGCATAAATCACCTTATATGTCTCAATGCTGCAAACAAATTCACAAGAATGGAGCCAAGCACACAACCTATTGTAAAGGTTTATAGGAAGAGATGCAGAGGAAGAAAAATTAGGGATAGGATCTTGTGAGACCTTATCCAACATAAAACCATCTACGTGTCCATGCACCTCACAAGAATGAAGCCAAGCACACAACCTATTATAAAGGTTTGTAAGAAGAGATGTAGAGGAAGATGAAGTAGGGATAAGATCTTGTGAGACCTTATCCAACATAAAAACATCTTCACATCCATGAACCTGATTAGGTTTTCTATCCTTGCACCTAATGAATATATCATCAAAACACTCATAAAAGAGATCAAACATCTTGAGAGTAAACTAAACTAACAAAATAAAATGCAAGAATTCTTTATTTTTGTATGTTTTAATGTAAATGACATGAAAGAACATAAAATAAAACTAATCTATTATGAAAGAGACTAAAAGAAATGTTTTCTTTTTCTTTTTCCAATATAAATACAAGATTTATCCTATCCACAAAATCAAGACAAGGCATATAATCTAACACAAAAAAGAAAGAACTTTGTCGCAAGCAAGTTCACCAAAATGTATATGGTGAAAAGGTAAGCAATGGGGAAGATAGAAAGTGCAATCCACCACACCCTTTTCACAGGGGACATATACCTCAGAAGGGCCTTAGAAGGAATGAGACCTTTCAAACAAAGCCCAAATCAGATTCAAATAGGATTGATTCCACCAAGAGGATGTAGAGGCAATAATACCAAATCTGGAACTAATCAGGTGTTAAGTAAAAGGTTCACTTCTTCTGTTAGCCTAAAATATTTAACTAGTAAATCAAGAATAATGAAGTGACTAAGGAAATACATCAGATCTTGAATGTAAATAGCAAAAGAGAATGTCAACTTACCTATGAAGCTTGATTTTGAATCTGATTTCCTACCCTAGAAATAGCTCACAACAACAAATGGTGTCAAATCCATAATTGAGATTACGAGATGAAAAAAACCCAAAAATATTTTCCCTATAGGACTAGGCCAATTTATGAGGTCTATGTCGACCTGGGGTTAGCCTTGACCTAGGACTATGCTAACATTCAACCTAGACCTGGCCTAAAACTAGATCTGTAAGTATGTGCCATGAAATATCATGTTCTGTAACCCTATACCTATAATACCCTAGGATAGGGCCGAAATTTAGCCTAGTCCCGACTATGTTCAAATAGAAACTTGATTTTAGATCTGTAATTTTCAGCCAAATGGGTATTCGGATTTGCACTCTAATTTTCTCTTTCAAAACCTATAAATCTAGAAAAGTGTGTGTTTGGATGGCTATTTAGGGGTTTTCCTTAGTTAGCCCCCCATTTTGGTGATTCTCACCTCCATGAATAGTCGCTAAGAAAGAGTATTATGTGTGTGTAGTACCCATATGTAGAGCAATGTATGTAAAATGCTAAGATCTAATCCTTGAGAATGAAACCCTAGCATCTAAATGTAAATGTGTATAAATATATGAAGCAACAATGCATAGATTTTAACACAACATGGAAATCATACCAAGCCCCCAAGGCGAAAGTACTCTAAGCCACCTTCACAGTCCATATTTTCTACCCCATGTTGATGTCTTGTAAGCTTGATCAATGCTATTTAATTCTTGATTTGGGAAGGAGAATGCAAAGTGAAGAACTCCCTTGCTTCAATGGATGTTTCCAAGCTTTCTTGTTTCCACCTTGTAATTGCACTATGTCAAATCAGGATGTCCATGCGAGCTTGTCCACATGAATTTCACATATGATTCATGAATAACAAATGAAGCAATTGAGTGTGTTTATATAGAGATCTCAAAATTAAACCCCACAAAAGCCGACTACACAAGGCAGGAGTGCCTTGGATCTTGAATCGGCCTGAGATCCTGAAAGAGGAGACCCAAAGAAGAAAGGTCATGGCTGAAATTTGGCCTAGACCTGAGGGTCAAGGCCAAATTTTGATATAGACCTGAGGTCAGGACCAAAATTTGGCCTAAACTTGAGGCCTGAAACTTTCAGAATTGTCCAGAGGGCCCAGAACAATAATCAGTTGGGGGTAAAAGACCAAGATGAGTAGGAAGGGTCCAATTTAAGGATGAAAAGGAGTCTAGAAAGAAGAGGTATAAAAGGAGGACACCTCATATAGTTAGGTCCTACCTCGAGCTTTGTACAAAAGAAGAGGGAAATTAAGGAAAATTTGTTAGATCCTACCCTAATCTCACCTAGGAGAGAGAAAAGAACACATGCAAATGAATCCTAAATACAACTGTACTATGAAATCACGCTAAATAGGTGCTAAACCATCACTAAATTTAAGTTCTTCCAATCTAGGATGATACAAAGACAAACCCTCAAGGTCTAGACCTAAGTCTTGGGGGCTCAATACTAATGATCATGCCTATGCTCATGCTTAGAGACTTCACAATTCAACACTTTCAACTACAAATTAGCTAGTTTCAAAATCATGAAAGTTAGTATGAAACCCTTTATGGGGTTTGATTCCCTATACAACTCCTCATCGTCTGCAACCCACATAGGTTAAATAGGAAAGATGTCCTAAAATTAACCACTGACTTGAAACTATTTTATATAACTCAAAATAGATATTATGCCATGGCATTATAATATCAACATCATTTCAAGATAAAGGTCGACACTGATTTTAAGTATGACGACTTCAAATTGATTATTCTTTACAAAACAAGAGTAGGTGAATGAAAAAAATTTAACAAAAAATTAACTAGAGGGGAATGTAATCTAATTTATGAAGATGTTGAGAACTTAAGAATATCATTATTAAATCATAGGCTCTATAATGATAAGGACTACAGTGAAAATAAGAAACGAATGACATCGAAGAGGGTAAACAATGCCTGTAGAGTCTTATAACATACAAATGACCACAGTGAATAATCAAAATTTATAACTAAAAGAAAACATTCAAGAATGCATATTTGACAAGTTAGAAACATTAAAAAACATCATGTCTTTACAATTATATCATATTGTAATAAACAAAAATCATAGACTCATACATTGGGGTTAGGTGTTACCAAATCCTTCACTTCAAAACTATAAGGGTATAAGAGAATGTTTAATTTATAATTTATTCAAATTCAATCCTAGCAACCTAGTAACATTAATAGCCCTTTGAAAGAAAAGTGAGATCAAAATGGAATTATAAGGTTTTCAATAATATTTCTACATTGAGGAACTTTTTGAAAGGAACTTGCGTAAAAATCTCTACCAAACTTGATTACAATCTTCAACCTCTCAACATTCTCTACAATGTCTTCTACCAAATAATGGAGCTAAATATTCAAGGACAATGGAATTACTTCGTTCACATCTTATTAGTGCGCAATGTATATTATTATTTAATTGATACTATTCATCCAATAGAGAAAATGAACATTGGCACTATTAACAACTATAGCGAAATTCATAGTGAAACGCTTGGAAGAAGAAATATAAGGAGCAATGACATAAGCAAAACTTGCATCTAATTCATTTTAGTCTGACAAATCTTAAATGAGTTTAGTATAAGGGCCAAGGAACTCATACTACTACACAACTTATTAGAAGGATACTTTCATCAAAAGAAGTGAAAATAATTGGAAAACATATGCTCCTATACTTAAATAGCATATTAGATGTCTTGATAAATACATCATAGTCCAAGAATAAAAGCCAAGAAAATATAACACAACATGAAATTATATCCTTTTAATATCACATCAAAAAAAATAATTCCACCCTAATATGTTCACTTCTTAAAGAAGACCTTGTTACAAATAACCATCACCCAAATATCAAAAGATATATAGTTTATAATATTACTTTAATCATCAACTTTAAATTTACTATCCAAACAAAATTAATAATTTACTTAAAAAATGTCTCGTACAAATAAAATTAAATAAATTATACTAATTCAATGA
This sequence comes from Chamaecyparis obtusa, assembly GCA_027943335.1. Classification (NCBI taxonomy): domain Eukaryota; kingdom Viridiplantae; phylum Streptophyta; class Pinopsida; order Cupressales; family Cupressaceae; genus Chamaecyparis; species Chamaecyparis obtusa. The sequence goes on along the minus strand of BSBK01007398.1, from coordinate 311,629 downwards.
TGCATAATAAAAATATATCAAAATACAGACATGAGCATTAAATTTATAATTACAGATCGACATTGATAAGCATTAGTAGACAGTAAACGACTAAAAATTACTACTAACAACTCATAAATACTGGAAAAAGTTCAACAAAAGGAGCTTATGCCAGCAAGATAACAAGTACGAATGAAACATGGATGGTTTGAAACAAATACGAATGAAATCATAGCCATATTTTATGTTCTTGGAAGCTGAGTAAACTTAACAAATGTTTGTTCACCGTTGAAGAAGATAGCTATAGTCAAATAAAAGCTTATGATTACTACTAATAAATATTAAATGAATGTCAAATATTAAATATTTTCACCATTGTCATTTATTAAATATTTTCAAATATGTGCTTAAGGAAATACAGCTCAATCGATGAAAGAAAGGACCCCGTCTTAGACATCACCGCCTTAGCTCAGCCTTCAAATTCAATGTCCAATAAAAAAATACAGAAAATCCAACGGTCATTACGGTTTCTGACTCAACAACTTTTGCTTAAAATTAATTATTTTTTTGTTTCTTTTATTTTGTATTAATTATTGTGTATTTTTTTATTGGATAAAGTAATTTGTGTTTAAATCCGTTAAAATTTATTTTTAAAAGAGATGACAAAATTTAATGATAAAATTTAATTTTTGAAAACCATGAACAAACTCTAATAATTATTTTCTATTTATATAATTTTTTATGTTACATTAAAGGTTTTCCTATCTACAGTTTTTGGAGGATTTATATTTTTAGATCAAAAGTTATATGGGAGCAAGAGATTGAAAGCTTCAGAAAAGAGTTGATTTTGGAAGTTTTTCTAATGCCAGAAAATTGAGGTATAATCTTAACTCATTATGTAGTGTATATTATTGATATTTGTTATCATAATATTGCTCATGAATTGTTGAATTTCTATTTTGTGAGTCAATAGTTTTTCAAAGAAAGCAAGAGACCGAGATCTTCAGAAAAGAGTTGACTTTGGAAGATTTTTCTACATCAGGAGCTTTTCATATTTGTTGAAGCATTTAAGGTATTATCTTAACCCATTACTGAGTGTGTATTTTCATAATGTTTATTACATGTTGCTATTTTGGTCTTCTGTTATTTTTTGGCTATTTTTTGTTGCCTTTTTGCTGCCAGTTTCTATGTTCTATGTAGTGAACATCTTGTTCATTGTTGTCTCTACTAGTTAATGGGTTTTACTCCTAAGACTTTCTTTTAAAGGATTCTAGGTCCCTTTTTAAGACCTATTTTTACCATAATCAAATGCATGTTGAATTTTTATGGGTTCACTTGATTTAATATATTTTCTTTATGTTTATGTTGGCTATTGTGTTATTATTCATAGTGGATATGTTGCACTTTTGTATGGATGATGATATTCTCAGTCAAGGTAATAGGCACCCAATTAATAGGGTTGAGAGTGATGCGTACCCTCTTATAAACTGTACTCAATCTATTTTAATTTTGGTCCATGGGTATTCTACATGTTTTGTGATATATGTGCATTTGTGATCTTGTTCATATGATTAAGCGGAAGTTATAACATCTTTAATATATTGAGTCTCTGAACACCTTTGATACATTCAATTAGAAGATTTGAAAAGGAAAAAGATATGATAAGAGTTAATTTATACTATTATTGGTGATATGAATAAAGATAGAAATTCTTATGTGTTTTAAGTGCATGTGGGTACTTCAGACAGAAGAGATTTGATATTATTTTACATTTTTTCCAATTATTTGTTCCCTTGATATGAATCATTAGGAGGTTTATACATTTGATATTTCATATTAATGTCTTTAGTTTCTACTCTATTTTTTGTTTCTTTGGTTTGATTTGTTGTGTTCAACTATTACTTTCTATTAACTACTACAAATGTGTTCTATTTTTTGGGTTATTTGGAGACATATTTTTCCATATGGACTTCTTGAAACCCTTATATCTTAACATATATATAAGCTTTCTCATTCTTTTTTAACAAAAAAATCTATTTTCTTAAGATGGACAATTCTCTTTTCTATATCTAGAAATATTTCATACACAAAAAAGAAAGAATCTACCAAAATATTTATGTATTAGTAGTTTCTACTTCATTTCGTGCTACTTACTTGTTGTGTTCACTTATTATTGGTTTAGTGTATATCCGTTGTCTCTTTTCTGGGTTTTGTTCTTTATAGACTATGCCTTTCCTTTTATTGTAAAAAGATTTATGTATTTTCTAAACTTTTCTTAGTATGTGGTGTTCATGTCCTTTTTGTTGGTTTTTTTCAGTTTGTAGAGGGTTGGCCTCCTTCCTGACTTACCTTAATAACTATTTTCTTAAAATAGCTAGTTCTTTTTTATCTCCCTATATTTTTTTATGGATGTTCAGATCTACAAACATGGCTGCCCAACAGAGGCACAAAGCCTACAAGTAAACTAAAATAGTGAAAGACATTACAAAATATTTTTTGCTACCCAATATGGGAGCACAAACCTATAGGATGAAACCTCTTTGACTAAAAGACAAGTACTTAGGGGTCTCCATTTTGTCGAATTTGGCCAAGGAACAATCCCAAACTTGTCCCTTATGTTGTCAGAGCCTTACAATCAGAAAGACATTATCCTTATAAATTTTACATACAGAAAAAGAAAATATATTATTCAAGTACAAAGATTTTAACATTACACCTACAAAGATAAGTAAACTCTTATTTCGTTATCTAGGAAACCTATATTTTTTAAAGATGGATAACCATCATTTTAGCTTTATAAATATTGCATACAAAGAAAAAATCTATAGACTAATATTTTGTAGCATGCACTTCTAGAATTTGTTACAACCACAAAGATAAACTCTCAATCTTTTTTCTAGGAAAAATCTATTTATGGCATACAATTCTATAAATCCTTAGACCTACAAAGATAAATAAACGTTCTCATTCATTTTTTACAGGAAAGATATTTCATTCTCCAAACAACTTACATAAAATATAAGAATTGGAAATAATTGAAATTTACATCCATTTCTCTCGGTTTAAGCCTATTTGTGGCATGCACTTCTAGAAACTCTTTTTTAAGAAAAGATCTTTCTTGAGATGCATAACCATATTTCTCTCCTTATAAATCCTGCAAACAAAAACAAAATAAGGGGAAAAAAATAATAGTCAAATATCTTTGCAACATGTACTTCTAGAAATCCTTAGATCAACTTTTCATTCATTTTATAAGGAAAAAAGCTGATTTCTTAAAATAAATGGTGTTGTATATACAAATACACAAAACAAATATAGACATATTTTACAACATGCATTTCCACAAACTCATAGAATTAAAAATAAAAAATAACAAAGTATATGGTTAAATATAAAATTATAAGAAAAAATAGCAAAACTATTATTGAAAATAAGAATATCTTTCAACCATATAAACAAAATATTAAAAGAAAAATAAGAACACAATTTTGTGAACAAATCAAAAGACTCACTTGCTTGAAGGTTTTCTACTCCAACTTCTACAATATTCAATGAGAAAAGAGAGATTGGAAATATTTTTTTATTAATCCATGGCTACTTTGTGAAGTTGCATAATGTTTCTTCATCTTACAAAGAAGAAAAAGAATAGAGCACAAATAAATTAGTAAAATGAAATAGATTGGCTAGAGAAAGGAGGTTTTATATGCTTGATTTGGATGTGTGGATGTGTAGGTTGATTAAGTTACAATTTATTTTCATCCATGCATCATTTCTATTTTTTGTCAAAGTTTCCTTAATTTGTGACTTTTTAAAAAGAAAGTGTTTTATCAAACTTTCCTTAATTTACGGTTTTTTTAAAAGGAAAGTGTTTTCAAATTGTTGTGTGAGTTGTATATATTTACATCATTCCTAATTTTTATCAAAGTTTCCTTAATTCATGATTTTTTTAAAAGAAAGTATTATCAAATTGGTGTGTGAGTTGTATATATTTATACATTTTTATTAAGAAAATATGTAATGTATTATTGTCCTTGATTTATTTGGGTAGTGAATATTTTTTAATTAAGTATATAAATTTTATTGTATGTATTATTTAAAATTAAATATATACTATAGATATTGTATTAATTAGTTTAATTTGTTTTATTTAGATTTTATTTTATTATTAGATTTTACAAAATAATATTTCTACACTATAGTAAATAGATTTTCTTATAAGCTAGATGTGATTTATTTGTTAGTTGTATATACTAATAGTTTTTAATATATTAAAATATAAGAATATAAAGTTAGTAAGTACTATACAATTAATAACTCTAATTACAAAAAAATATTTAGTATCTAGTTTGTGAATATTATTTGATTAGTAAGAATGTTATATAATAAAGTATAATAATTATTATAAATTTCTTTTATTTGTCATTTAATTATTCATTTGGAAACTGTTATTTTATTTTCAATTATTGTGGTTAATTTTGATTGTTAAAAATAGCTATAATTACATAATTGTTACTTAAAAAATTATTATTTTCAATGTGAATTTCAATTATAGAAAGAATTATGTTTGGTTATTTGAATTCAATTTTAAAATGAAAGAAAGTGTCAATTAATTAATATTAGATGCAATATGAAGTGTTAATCACTTAAAGGTGATAGTCAATTATCACTTTCTCTTAGGAATCTTTTAGAGAGAATAAAACATGTCAAATTTTCCCCTATGATGTTATGTATAGCAATATCAAGATCTCATTAGTTTTTATTTACATTTATATGATTTATGAGATTGGGATTCTATCACAGTTATGTTGTTATTTTTAGCATCACTTAGAGTGTTGTGCCCTCATTCTATTACATGTAAAATAATGTAATATTTAGTTTATAGTTTTATATGTTATTCTCATTTGTGCATGTATTATCCTTGATCAAAAAATTGAAGAAATATAAAGAAAAACTTGAATATTTCATACATGATTTTGTAGAACCATAACTTGTATCTCAATATTTACAAAATTTATAATACTTCTGACTTATTGAAAACCATAACTTGTATCTCAATATTTTACAAAATTTATAATACTTCTGACTTATTTTCAACATTCTTAAGCCATTGCTATAAGAACTATCTATTATGCAACAAAGATAATGAAAAACAAAGAAGTTCTTACTTTTCCAAAAAGAATATATCAAATTATCAAATGAACTAAGAATATATCAAATTATCAAATTGTTAGTGTGTGATGTTTACAACGAAAACTACAAATGTTTCATATCATCATACTTTGTCGCTGCTCCATTTCAGCAAACATAAATTTTCTTTTGTTTTCTCGCACGACCTAGCTTACAATCTTACAATCTGATTACTATAACTATAATTCTATGTAATGTATTTATTCACTTACCAACTAAAACCACAATCAATTCCACGTCTACCAAATTCGAACAGGTTCATCTTCTAAGATGTATGAATACAATTACTATAATTCTGCTTTCAGCATTTTCTATCTATTAAAGTGACTAGCTTATTTTTATCCTCAACTAAATGCTTGTGAAGCTCTGAATCATTCACCCACTTAAGTTTCTCTATAATTTCAGTTTATGTTTTGTCTTAATGAGCAGGATTCACATAATTTCTCTTCATAAAAATTGACCAGATTTAACTTGTGTTCCAATGTCTAATATCCAGTTTTTCAGTTTGATTTCTATCTTGACATTGCAAAAAAAACTTGTACAACCATGGCACACCTATCAAATGTATAATTAATTCAATTTAGTTTAGCTTAACAGTGATCATTACATTACATGATTTATGGGTTCTGATTAGTTGATTTGTAAGATGCGATATGTGACTGAAGCATGATATCTAGCCATACGTCATTTTACTTGTGTACATTCTGATTCGAATCTGCGGAACAATGCAAAACTGTGAGTAGAATCTTATACTTGGACAAAGGTGTTTTAATGGCTAACACAAGTCGAAATTATGTGTGCAGGAAAAATGAATACTGTAGAATCTTCATACTGCCGTGTGTTGAAGAAACCAATTGAAAGTCATTCAGAGCAGCAGGTGAGTGCTGAGATCAATGAGCAGGAAGCTGATGAGCTCAATGATGTTTTTGCTTCGCTACCTGACCTGGACGAGCAGGTGACTGATGAATTGGTTGATTCACCATTAAAGGTGGAGGATTATGAGCTTTCTAACGAAACCATGTACCTAATGCTTGACATGACTCTGAGAAGCACCCAATGCCTGAAAACATCACAGCTTATCCCGCATAATCAAATGGCGAAAAAGCAAAAGAAAGAGAAAGCTGTGTCACTGATATTACAAGAATGGGAGTGCTCGGGTCCCTGTAATGAAAGTAAAAGCATGAAAAGAAGAGGAAGAGGTGGGTCAAGAAAAGGGTGCATGAAAGGAAAGGGAGGTCCACAGAATGCGGAGTTCAATTACACAGGAGTGAGGCAGCGAAAGTGGGGTAAATGGGTTGCAGAAATCAGAGAACCCAACAAAGGAAAAGGAAGGCGAAAGCGCCTCTGGTTGGGCACTTTCGACACAGCCTATGACGCTGCACTTGAATATGACCGCGTTGCTAAAAAAATGTATGGGCCTTCTGCGTTCCTTAATAATCCTTCCCCTCAATCTCAAAATCATAAACCTGAAAATTATGCTTCTACCACAGACTTTCAACCAGAGTTTTGCTCTTCTGATATTGCCGTTACAGAAGATGGTGTGTCTGGAATATCTGATGAAACCATGCACCCAATTCACCCAATGCCTGGCATGACTCTGAGAGAATCTAATGAGAAGCAGGCGCAGAAGACTGATGAGCTCCAATGTTCGTGCTGGAATTGGGGTGTTCATATTCCAGTGCCTGGCATGACTCTGAGAGATGAGCAGCACGTGAATGATGACCTCAATGAGAAGCTCCCAATGGTCCACTATTAAACCTGGAGGATTCAAACTGCAATCTGGACCATAGATTATAATCCTTACTGCAACTGGTATTTTGATTATAATTCAAACTGAAATCTGGACCATAGATTATAATCCTTAATGCAACTGGTATTTTGATTATAATTCAAACTGCAAGAAGGATGTTAAGTTTATTATTATCAAACGTCAAACTTCTAGAACTGATTGTGAAGTATATTATTATCAAAGACTCAATTACATTTTTATTACTGATTTTGGAAGCATATTAGTTCAAGTGGTTTTTGGAAGCATATTAACTATGATTATTTGGATTTAATTGTATGATTTTTGAGTCATAGTTGTAGTGCCTACCGTGTTCGTATCTTGTTATGTGTTTATTCCTTTTGGTCTGAGCTAAACTCATGATATGATTGTGATACTTTGAGCTACTGATATATTCTTTTGTCCATATGATATCATTAGTGATGTGAGTAGCTGATTATCCAAGTGATTCAGTAAGTTGATCATATAGTCATATGGCCAACTTGAACTCAACCAGAATTGTCATTCTGAATTTTTGGATGACAGTTTTCCCCAATATGTTTATACACTTGTCAATTGTAATAAGGCAACATACCGCTATGTTTAGTATGCATAATTTGGATGTATGCTTGTCTATGTTTGGTATACATGATTTAGATGTACATCTTTTGAGATATTCTTATATTTCATTATAATTTTTTCCTTGTATGTATGCCCATGTTGTTCAGTATAACCAGTTTGTGAGTTGGGCATAACTATTGTCGCCAACTGGTGTTCAAAAGAGTTTTATTGTATTAAGATTTTAATACTTTGATTGGAGGGCTTTTGTGTCTATTTTATTGTTGACAAAATTTTATTAATCTAATGGTTTTATATTTTATGTGGAGTTTTAATTAATGGGGAGTTAAGTTAAAAAGGGGTTTGGTACTTCATTTTTTCCTCTAAACTTGATTTTAATAAGATTTTTGGAATTTTTTTAAGAAAAATATATGGAAATTTAAATTTGAAGGAAATGGCAGATTTCTTATGGTGAAACTTTTATGGGCACTTGATTTTTGGATTCATTGTTGTGTTTACTCCATTCCTCCAAAGTTTCAACTCTTTTGGTGAAGGATTTTTCAAGTTACATGTGTTTTGAGGGTTTCTTTGGAAGTTGAGGAGTATGCTTGATCTTTTCCATCTTTGCTTGGATTGAATCACTTTTTTATTATGTGTAATTGGTTTATATTCTTGAATTAATATTTTTATGGAGGAGGTTAAGAGATTTGTGAGTAGAATTTGGATTTTAATGCTTGTTTGTATGTATTTTGATAGATGAGGGTTTGGAACATATTTTCTGGGATGGAGCCTTCATATTTACCTTTTTGGAAAATGGATAATATTTATATTTTTGGAAAATGTGAATGCATTTTTGGTATGTTCTTTATGTAATTTCAAATGGTTGTCATTTTCTTGAGATTTAGAAGTTCAATTTTGACATGAATATTTGGTCATTTAAGCCCAAATCTGAGTTTTATGCCTCTATGGATTTTAAGTGAATCATGTATTTCAATTTGGTATTAATGTGGTCATGAGAGGGAAATGGAAAGCCTATTAATACATGATGGTAGTTAATTCCATCTTTATGAGGTCTCAACTATGCAATAGGCATGCTTGACTTTTGAAAATAGGTCTTGTGTGTGTATGAGGAAGATTTGGTTCTGAACCTATATGGATGGAATGAGCCTACAATGACCAAAGGCTAATGCCAATGATCTCCCCATGTGATTGTGGTTGAGAGTCACACCTAATTTATTTTCATGTATGGTTGTGTATAGGTGTGTGACTGGTGTCGATGTGTGTAGCCAATTATGGGAGTGGCTCATAATGGTAGACTAGAGCACAAAGTGGATACCAAGGTAACCCATTATGAAGTCCTTAATCTAGTAATAACATAAATAAATTAATGAAGTAAAACACTTAATCAAGATAAACATGGATATGTGGGCTTGGGTGTACCAACCATAATAGAAATAGTACCATCCACTGAGATTCATCCTGCGTGTCATGTGGGCTTTCATTAGCCAAGGATGTAGTAGACAAATGCCAAGGTGTACCGGCATGTCAAGCACCTCATCTCCTTGAGAGGATTGCTTTGTAACACATGGGCTAGATGGACATGCGATGACACTCCTATTCTTGGATAGTACACCCCCTCAGATTGTCATACGATTCAGTGGTCATATGTTGCTAAGTTAGTGAAACATTTACATTGGTGATGAACTTGAATTATCTTATGACTCACTTGTATGGTTGTGAATGTAGTATCTTGGATTCGGTGTGATATTGATTTTGTCAGATGTAATGTGTTGTGATTTTTTATGAGTGTATGTACCCTATATGTGTACCTTGCATGTGATGTATGGGTCATGTAGCTATCTCTATGAGCACAGTGGGAGAGGGCCTGATGGTTCCTCATGGTCAAGTGGCATGACCAACTATCATTAGGAATCGATAAATAGATATCGAGTGGTCCTTAATGCTATATCAAACTCATTTGGACTTGAGGCTCATGTCATTGTATCCTTATTAGTAGTTGCATGGTACCTTATGAATTCACTAGAATATATATGTATATTTCTTGGTACCTTAAAATATCATATGTGATTTGGATAATGTAGTATATTCATGGAGCTGATGTACTTTTTTATCTTAAATATTCATGTTTACACATACTAGTACTTTGGATGGATGTAATACATTGTTAACACTATGACTCATGTTGTTTTATTTAGCTCATGTCCAATTGATGCTTAGTAATGATTTTCTATGAGAATTTTATTTATGTAATCTCCTCGAGTACCTAGATGACCAAACAAAGAATTTAGAGCACATGATTTCTCAAATTTTCTATGTTTCCCTAAGCCTATGCATCTACTCCTTATTTTTGTTCATCTATTCATTATTTTTGCACCTCCATTCACTTCTCTTGTGCATCTAATTCTTGCACCTTGTGCATGTGTGTTAGACTATATAGTGCTTTGGGTAGCTTGTTCCTAAGCATTGGTAGTCTATTCCTACGCATTTTCCCTCTATAGAGATGTGTATTTATGATAGATTATAGTTCCATTAATGTTGTTCAAATTGTGGTTTTTGATTCAAATACCCAATGTCATGTTGATCATTTTGGTATATTTACTTCCATAGTTTGGTCTTTTCTAGAGTATTGGAGGATCAAAACTCCAAAATGAAACCTTTCCTAAGCATGACTCTAAGGTGCTATGCATGTCAAGAGACTCATTAATATTATCTGAACACTTTGAGGTATCTTGTGTGGTCTTCATGTGTGGGATATATAAGGACCCTTTAGAAAATTGAACTCATCTCCACACAGTATGAAGGATTTTTTTGTAGCCATAGTCAGGTATGTGCAGTCCATCATGGGGGGCCAAAAAGTGGCAATGGAAAAAAAATGTGTTTTCTATCTTTCCAAACATGCCACAATCTACTTAGACTTTTTGTATGGGTTGGAAAAAATTTGAATCTGGTTTTGTAATACCAAACCAAAATGGATATCCATTAATATCTGACATCCGATTGAAATCAAATATCCATTTTGAAAAAATTAAAAAACACATTTAGTAAAATGGGTATAATTTTTGCATTTCTTATCAAAAAAATAATTTTTATAGGCGTTGAAAAGGTGATTCAGATAACTACAATATGGATAAGGTAATTTTTTTATATTACAAAAAAAAATTATAACTATAATAATTTGAATTCAATCCTTAATTTTAAAACTTGTAATAATCATAACTTGTGCATATAAAATCATTATTTTTTAGTTCAATTTTGCTCCAATGGAAGAATTGACATAGTGAGTGTTGGTAGTGGGCCAGCGTCCCTCGCAAGATTTGTGACATGGCTTAACTACATCCTATGGATTCTATACATCTAGCAGTTGTATCGGGCATTGACGGATTGAGCTTTTGGTGCAATGGCAACTGCTACTTGTAACAAGTGGTATCAGAGCTTGGTCATAGTTTTGAATCTACGCAGGCCATAGTGAGTGACACTGGTAGGGATATTTCTGATAGTGGGTTAGTGTCCCTTGTGGGATGAATTCATGACATGGATTAACCACCTCTTGTGGATTTTATAAGTCTAGTGGTTGTATCGGGCATTGTAGGTTGATCTTTTGGTGTAATAGCAACCGCTACTTGTACTAGTTAAAAAGTAGTAAATAATGAAAAATGTATATTTTATGTACTAATGGGATTAATTTTTTTCATAAATAATGATATAGTCTTTCCTTTTTCGAGCTTTGATCCTTTGTATACCTTTTTCCAATATGACCTAGGATAAAATCTCTCTCTCTCTCTCTCTCCATGCCCATTTCTTACTTGTCTCTATCACCTCCTTTCTATATCACTCTTTCCCCTCTATCTCTATCTTCCTATAGACATATCTTTGTATCTATCTATATCTCATTATATCTAACTCTCTCTTATTATTTTCATCTCTCCCTCCACCTATCATAATCAATCAATTTGTTAGAGGGGGGAAAGTATGGGATGGTGGGGGGGAAGAGGTGGGATTGTGAGATGAGGGAGAGATATGGGATAAAGGGAGAAGAAGAAAGGGAAAAGAGAAGGAGGAGGAGGAGGACATGGCTGAGGTAGAGAGAAAAAGATGATGGTTAGGGGGAATAGATGAAGATGGTGATGGACAAGGAAGAGGGACAAAGAGACTGAAGGGGTTAAGGGATGTGATAGTGGGGGGAAGGGATGAGATGGTGTGATGAGGGAGGAGAGAGAGTAATATATATGGGGTAATTAGGGGGGGAGAGATGCAATAGAAATGGTGCTAGTATCTCTTAAGGGGTCTGAGGTTCCTTGAGTGGTCCTAAGGGGTTTTCATATGTATTAATGGTTCATGAGATGAATTAATGGGGCTTAGGTCCTAGGAGATCCTAAGATACATCAATGGATGTTGATGATCCCTAGGACACATCGATGGGTCAAAAAGTATCCTATAATACATTGACGGGTCCTATGATGTCTTAAGGGGTCCTAGGTTTCTTAAGGAGTCATGTGATACATTAATGGATCCTTAGATGTCTTAAGGGGTTGTAGACGTCATAAGTGGTCTTAATGGGTCCTACAATACATTATTAATTTTTCATGGGATATCTTAAGGGGTACTTGGTGTTTTAATTAGTCCTTGTTGGTTAACATATTGGTCCTCCAAAGAAAGTACAAAAAATCACTCATGCCAAATAAGAAGGACAAATAAATACCAACAGCTAGAGAGATTATCATGGGGTGATAATTTTCATCTAAATTGTAGAGGTATGAGCTCCATTGTATGATGTAATTTGGGTTTTCAAGTTTTTGTTTTAATGTCAAAAATTAGAAAAGGAATACTAGCACCCTCCCGTCACCATGATATGGATGTGATTACTAATTCATAAAGAGGGAAATATGGATAAATAACACAAAGATTGTGCCACCTAGGACCCATAAAGGACAACTAGGAAATCAACAGAAACATCTTTCGGATAACATGAATAGAATTATGACTCAAATTTCATATAGCCAATCACACCCATGATATGATATTATAGGTGTAACACCCCCACCAGGGAATCTAGGAAGACAAGACTTCTAAGCACTAAAGATGCGAGTGATTTGTTTTAAACTAATATGAAATGCATCATTTTATACTTGATTTCAATGCATGGATATCAACCTAATTTTACTTTGTATTCAATTTAAATTATTATCTAAACCTATGTCCCCATAGGTTTCCTAACATATCTACTAAGAAACATTATCTAATTTGTTAATCATTCATTAAGGTATGTGTTAACCTATGAACTTCACTCACTAGTACATTTGACCCTAGTTTTTGACAAACTTGCAAAATGGTTTTGCTTAGTTGGAATATAGAAGGAAATATTTGATTTTTTTTAATCCACACCTGTGTTTGTCAAAATTTCTACAACCAGGACAGTTCGTCAAAATTTAGACGAACACGGGCATAACATTTTAAAAAAAATTCTTTTATTTCATTTCATTATGTTGCACGACATAGTAGAGCAACAAAGAAGAGTTGAAGGAGGGCAACGAAGAAGAGATGAAGGAGGGCCAATGCTTTACTTCCTATAGTCCAAAATTATAATCTTTGGAATGGAGATGGTTTTGTATAAAGTGGTTTATTCCATAAGGCCTCCTTGTAAAATGTTCTCATATTTGTGGACATGAAAATAATCTAGTGGTTCTAGAGGGTCACCGCGATCGAGTTATTAAGGTCATTGACCTTAATGTGGTCAATTTACAAGGAAGTAATGAATAATTCAACACTAATCCTAATGATCATGCCGTAGATGAAGTAACAGGAGAAGGTGGACTCATTTTCTTTGTTGTCAGAATGGAAGAATAAGGTGCCCATTTTCTATTTTTATTTGTATTATTATCCTTAGTTATGGGGGTTTAAATGCGACTTCTCTCATGTGTTTAACTTTGACTCTATTACATTTAGTCTTCTCAATTTTAGCTTCTGTATTTTGTATAGTTTTGTTTGGAAGTCAAATTTTGACTTGGTTTTAATGTTAGGAATAGAGATTTTTAATAGAGATAATTCAATATTGTTATTTGAGTTATTCACAGCTATTATATCTTATGTATTTTTTGAATTATATATATGCACTTCATATATGATGTGGTAGTAATATGAACATTTTTATTGATATGTTTCCACAACACATATGAATGCATATATATATAGAACATAATAGTCATGTCTATGTAGAGGGTAAGTGCACAAAGATGGGGGACCAAAAAGGGGGTATAAGATGCCACTTTTTTCCTAAAATCAAAAAACTCTGAACTTCAACAAGAAATTGAAGATAGTTAGACTCAAAATTTTAAGATGCGACAAAAACAAGAATTGTAATACTCTGAATCTAGTTCCTAAACTACTAACTTATTTTGAAAATGGTGCAGATTAAGGCCCTCAAAAAGGGGGAGCACAAAAAGTGGTCTATTTTTTTGTCCAAAAACATAACATAGCGTCTGGTGTGCTCCCCCTAAAATGTTAACCTTTTTTTTGAATTTTTTTAATCGCTCCAGTGAGAAGTTACCTAACACCACGTAGTTTATCCCAGATTTTTTGGTAATTTTTTGATGAATGTGTATTTTTTGATGAATTTACGAAGTGCACACATCCTGAAAACATGAAATTTTTGTGTGCTCCCCCTAGAAATAATTTAAAACAAATCGAAAATCAAATTTTCTTTTTTTTAAAGTGTGTAGAATGGAGTCTAGTTTCTAAAAATGTAACTTGTTTTAAAATTCGATGAACGACCCAAAATCTGTCCAAAATACTGCATGTTGGTTTTTATAAAAAATGGACATATGCACAAAAGAAATTAGAGTTGAAAAACTTAACATAATCAGAATTCAAAATAAATTATATGCTTAGATAACTAACAGAGAGATCTGCAATTTCACATCATCTGATTTTTACGTTCTTGAGCCACAAGTAAACCTGATGAGGAGCACACAAAAAAAGGTGTCATTTTTTTGTATGTCTGTTGGAAAACACGTCCTAGGCCTATTTCAATCGTCCAAGCCTTTGGGTTGGATCTCCAAGGTAAATCCAAGCCTAAGGATTGGTAAATTCAAATCCTTTACAAAGTGCGCACGCCCTATAGGGCCTGCACACTATTTAAATCTATGACTTTCATATCGTGCTCAGGCCTATTTCAATCATCCAAGCCTTTGGGTTGGATCTCCAAGGCAAATCCAAGCCTTAGGATTGGTAAATTCAAATCCTTTACAAAGCACGCACGCCCTGTAGGGCGTGTGCACTATTTAAATCTCTAACTTTCATAGCACGTGCGTGCTATGAAAGTCATAGATTTAAATAGTGCACATGCACATAGGGTGTGCACCCTATGTAAGACATAGATTTATATAGTGATGAGAAATAGTCAATGTGTGAGAGAGAGAGAGAGAGAGAGAGAGAGAGCTCTGTCTCTCTCCCTCCCCCACCCCACCCCACCTCTCTCTCTCTCTCTCTCTATATATATATATATATATATTTTCCCTTTTTTCATATTTTACATAGCTCTCACGCGCTATAGGGCCACGCCCTATTTAATAGTATTCATAACACTATTTAGTGTTGCATAGGGTGATCGCGCTATAGCGTGCTCACGCTATGCAAACCTAAAATATACGGTCTTCTTTGCCAAGGATCTCATGAAAGAGTCCCACTTTTTCTGTTGTTATTTGAGTTCTGCGTGTTATCCAACTAGTATTCACTTTTCATGGTGTTGATAGTGACAAAGAATCATATTCTATCAATTTGCACCATCTTTTTGTTTAAAAATCAACATCAAATTGTGAAATTCAATCATTATCATCGAAACTTATCGATTGAGGTAAGTTTTTTAGTTTTTTACATGTCAAATGTGAATAAAGAGTGTTTTGGTTTATAACTAGTATGATATAGACTTGTTCAATACATAATTTGATATAATTGTAATAAAGTTATATTATAATTTGACTTATTGTTTTACATTTCTATTATATTTTTAAAATTGTAATCAATTCATATGTAGAAATCATCATCATGCCAAGGAAAGGAGCAAAGAATTTAACACCAAAAGAGCATGAAAGAGACAAAGAGAAGAAAAGGGAAAGAATGAGACAACTTTGTGAACAAAAAGAATTAGATACCATAGAAGAAGATTTCTCTTTGGATGAGGAACGTGAAACATCAATACAAAGTAAGAGAGAATTGGAATTGGAATAGAAAAGACAACGAATGAGAAACTTGTGTGCAATGAGACAATTGAATTATGAAGATGTAGGGACATCATCTACAAGTTCCCAAGTTCAAGAGATATCATTATCCAATGTTCGAGGCACACCAATGTATCATGTTGAAGGCACACCATTGTCTACTTCTGAAGGTGTGGGCACACCCTGGTATCATGTTGAAGGAACACCATTATCTACATCCCAAGGTGTAGGCACAATATCATCTCATATTGAAGGCACAACATTATCTACATCTCAAGGTGTAGGCACAACATCATCTCATGTTGAAGGCACTCAAGATGGTACACAATTCACACATAATATTTTTTATGCTCCTAGAATTATTAAATATAGAAAGCCAAAATATTTGATTGATATTGATACTAACATTTTGCAAGCAATGTCTGACAAGATTCCCAAGCGTACTTTCCAAAGAAATGTTAATTGTATTTGGAGATCATTTTTTGAGAATTTAAACATGATAGGAACATGTCAACTATTTGTTGAAATGATGAGAAATCTGAAATTTAGGCCCATCATGAAGATTCTTGGGCTAAGAACGATGGATGAGTCAAGTGAAAAATCTATTGTAAAGAATCTAATGATTGCATATGAGAGTGTGGGTTCTACATCATGCACGAAAGATAGTAATGTCACACGACATGTACTTACATCAATGATAGTATGCACATAAATTAAGAAATCTTGACTCATTAGAAAGACAAGAAAAACATTGAAAATAAGTAGAAAGTATCTAATGAGAGCCCTGGGAAGGCGTCAAAGAGTGGAAGATCCAAATAGCAATGAGTTATGGGCATTTTTTGGTAGACTACTGCGAAAAGATAAAGCAATTTTTGAAGCTTTGAAATCCTTGATTGAAGAATTTTGGAAGAATCATACACGGGTATATCCTAATCAAATAGATGTTGTAAGAAGGAGGATTGGTAGTTGAATTCATGTTCCACATCCAAAACATTTTTTGGATTCAACTCAAACACAATTCTTTGCAAAATTTATGTGTATGTATCCTCAAATTAAAATTAGTCAGAGATATTTTGAAATGTGTAAACCTTTTTATGTGAAGATACATCACACATGCACAACTTGTTGTTGTAGGGTACATATTGAATTTTCAAACCATTTTGAAGTTTATAGGAATATATGTGTAGATTTGCACTCTAACAATGTTTTGCAGGATTGTAACATAAATGTCCCACCTAGATCTTTAAGGGAATTAATATCTACCATTTTATATGAAAGAGTGGATGGTCAACAATTTTACAAGCCCTCATGCTTGAATAGTACATGCATAGATTGCGGAGGTTTGCGACATTTGCCAATTTGTCAACATATGGAGAGTACGCATGGAATCGGTAATGAAATAGCATAATTTGGAAAATATAAGACCGTGACATACAATCCAAAGATGGAAAAGAGGCTGAAACATGTGATTTAGTAATTGAAAAAATTCTAGTGTATCAGTTCATGGACATTTTTTGTAAAAAAATTATTTATGAGTATGCAAGGCATACACATAGAGCGCGATGGTTGGATATGCAATTCAAGTTGTGCAAGGACACATTCCCACTTGATACCATTATTTTAGTTGTGGAATTTGTAGAGAACTACACACTACAACTACAGAATGAGGTGCAAGCATAGTATTACAGCTCTCAACAGGTTGCTATATTTGTTCATATAGCATTCATGCATGCACCAGATAGTACAGAGGAGAACATGAAGATATTGAGGGAGTATCATTTTTATATCAGCAATGATTGCTCGCATTCTATAGAGTTTGCACATGGTTGCTTTCAACTATTTTATGGTCATTTGGCAAATAAGGGCATAAAATATCATCGACATATCATATGGTCAAATAATTGTGCATCACAATTCAAGAATTCTCAGATGTTTGATTGGTTGTGGAGGATGCATAAGATTACTGGAATTCAATATATGTGGAATTTCACAAAGGCCAGTCATGGAAAGGGAGAGCATGATGGCACAGGTGCATGTATTAAAAGAGCCTTAGCACATGAAGAATTAAAGTACAAAGAGAAAGAAACATTGTTAGATGCAAGATGTATTGTCCAGTGGTGTAACACTAAAATGGGTCCAGGTAATGAAGGCGAGTCTATGGTTCATAGATTTTTTGGTTGATGGATGAAACTAACATTGCACCATATGAGGATTGTTGTACATTGACAGGATCGAGTGAGCTACACTCTTTTAGAAGTTGTAATGCAGGTTCATGGAGTATCCACACATGACATATGGCGTGCTTTTGTTCATCATATGTAGATAAAGATTGGGATGGGTGTGAGTGAAAGGAATGGGTTGACAAATGGTATACACGTATTTTGAGTCCGCTTGCCTCCTATCATCTCCATGAATCACTACAACCGACAGAAATGGAATCATCTATTGACTTTGATCGCTTATCTGATCTAGTACAACTAGGTAAAATTTTCCACATACAAATAATCTCAAATTTAGTACTTTATCATAAATATTCAATAAACTAATGTCCTCATTATGTTTATATCATTATAGGCCATGTTTTTGTTGTTATTGCACCTGAAGACAATGAAGAAGGGACAAATTAATATTTGTGTCATTGTGTTGAGGCAAAAAAGAAATTGGATCACTCGGTTATTGATGGTGAAGAATTAGAATACCCTATAGTAGATATGGTTGTAACTAGTACATGGCTTAGACGGTATGCTATGAAGAACCCTAGGTTGTGTTTGTTCGAGGATTGGGAGACACACAAAAATATTCTTCATTATTCAAACCTCGTCATTGCATCAAATGTCCACTTGATCAGATATGGGGGAAGACCGCATAATAAAACTCTTTGGAAGGTTCATGAGTTAGACCATGAGGAAATACTTGAGACAATCAAGGGTAGGGAAGATCCAATTGGTTCATTGGACTAAATGGAGATAAAAAATATCGTAACATGTCAAATTTATATAGCACTGTAAATTGGGTGGACTGTAAATTGCTCATGCATTACCCCGTATGTATAATGGGAAGTTTGTAAGATTTAATGACAACCTTTATCTTCTATTTTTTGGGGCAATACCGAAAGGTTTTCTCTGCTCATCCATTTCCTTTGGTGCTCATATTGAGCTGAGTTGTAAAAATATTTCTCATTATTAATAAAAAAAACTTTATGTTGTTATGCCAATGACTTGCAGGCACATAATACTTGAAGGCCATGGAAGAGCCTTAAGGAACCAACTCAATTCAACGATGCACTATCTCATTTCATTTCCAACTTCTCCTTGTCTAAAATGGAAGGTTTACATTTTGGTTTATCCAGATAGTGTACCCTCCTAGGCCACCTAGTGTACCTAGTGCCTCCACCACATCAAAACTCAAACTAGACTTCACAACTCTAATCAAGGTTCTAACACCTTACAATGCACTAGTTTCCAATAACCAGATCCTTATAATATAAATCTTATAACAAACAGATTCTTCAAGCATAATCTAGAGTAGTAGATAACCCTTCCACATGACTAAATTAATTAAACTCCAAGTTATTAAAATGAGAGATCTATACAATAACCACATCCTTCTAATAGAAATCTTATAACAAAGATTTTTCACAACATACACAAAATAATGTGTGATAATAACCATAAATTATATTCATAATGTAACATACATAGCATAATTCATATATTCTTTACATACACTAAGATCCCAGTTCAACATTAACTTCCACACATTCAGTTCACTGTCACTTTTACCTCAAAACATCCAAACAAGCCCATTTTAATATAAACCCAAGCCAAAACTAACTTCTAAACAAGCCTGCCATAAACACCACGTACAGAAAACCTAACCCAGGGCAATAGGAAACTTGGTAACAATCTTACTTCCTTTAAAAGCAGCATGCCTAGCCAGCTCTCCAAGATGAACAAACTTGACATCAATCTCAATTTCTTTGGAGGAAAGTGTCATGATCTTGTTATATTTCAGTAGAGAAGCAACCTCAGGAGTAATCTTATCAAAAATATCAATCATGAATCTCTCCATGATATCCATGGCAGCACTGGATATTCCCTTGGAGGGATGCACTTGTTTCAACACCTTGTATTCTTAGATTTCATTACTTTGATTGTTGAATCCTTTCTAGGCTTGAACATCACTTTCTTTTATTTTCTCATCTTTAGAGAATCCTTTACTTCATTCTCTCCTTTCATACCATCTTCTTTAAGACTCCACACCTTAGGTTTCCTTCAGCAACTCCATATCCACCATATCAAACAAGTTCTTGGTTCATGCTTGTTTAAGCTTGCCAATTGGTTGGACCATCAACCAAATTCTTGATCACCTCTTCAAATGGTGATCAAATTATTTGAATACCCTTTTTCAAGTTGAATAACATATGTCAAAACAAAGACTATGTGTTTTGGAACATCACACCTTAAAATTGTTGATTCATGTTTCCCAACTAGGCATAATAGGCTCAATTAACAAAGAAGCCCTATTAAGGACTCACTCCCAGAAATTGCCACTTTCAAAAGTGTCTTAAAATGACTTTAATTAGAGGATTCTACCATTAGTTTGAATATTTGACACTTCTAGATGTAAAAGCCCCAAATTGGTCCCAAAACCCCCTAGAAACTAGAGCTCACCCAATGTCTTGTCTCCCAACACCATAGAAACTAAAAAAAAGTTGATTCACAATCACTTGACCATCCTATGATGGATTCATGCATAAAATACCCCCCTCCAAAGGCTAGAACATCTACTGATGTACCTTTCACCAATTTCATGACCCTTATGCACCCTTCAAACTCATCAAACTCTTTCAATCACTCTCAACTTGAATACTCTTCTTCTTTCCTATATTTCCAATGTTATAATACTAAGTTACAAGGTTTGGATCCATCCCCAAGTGACAAAAAATACATAAAGGTAATGGATCAATGAATTGCCCTGTCTAGTAGCCCTGCAACGAAGGAAAATGTCACTTATCTCTGAAACTTTCCAAAGGACTAATAAAAAAAATTACTTTTTTGAGTACCCTTTTCTTAGTACATTGTCATATCAAAAGGAAATATATGGTTTTTTTGGAGCGTGTACTACTGCTCACCCCTATGGCTCCAAAAATGCATGAAAAGTGAGTGATTTAACAAAGGAACTATATGAAATAGTTAACCCCAAGACTTAAAACTATAGAAAGTGTCTTATTATGTCATAAAACCTCTAAATAACAAAGGAATTATACTCAGACCTCCTATAACCCCAAAAAACCCCAAATTTGGTCTCTTCAAACCCTTAAACCAAGGATTTCTCAAACCGGTGCCCTCCAATCACTTCCAGGTTCAAACAGTTATTGATTAACCTTTAAATGAACAATATAAGATGATCCAAATCATCAGATATCCCTATCCTTAAGACCAATCTTCTGATGCTATATCCTTGCCATGATATTCAATGTATTTTCCACCATTTGCTGATTGTGATCACTTCTTCTTTCACTTGTCTGCACACCAAAGCATTAGATTTGTATTGTACATGCTAGATATGCTCATTCCATGAAATTTAGGCCTTTAATTTCATGGGATGATGCTCATCTTTCTTGATGTTGAACTCATTTGATGTGGTTGTATATGATATGTAGATTGTACTTTACAAAGTGTTTTATGTTTATCTAATTTCAACTTATTATATGATGCGGCCGAGTGTCGACACAGTCATTATATATGGTATGTTTTACTCTTTTTTTTTTAGAACTAATGCTTCTAGTGAATCCAAATTTAGTTGTTATAAAGATGAGATGTTAGTATATGACTTCTTGCTAATACTACTCTTCCACCAGATCTAGATTTTAACCCTTTTATGGATCTAGAGGCTCAATCGTGAGCCCACAGGATTGGCCAAGAGAAAACATTGATTGTATATCAACTGATTACAAAATGCTCAGTTGAGGAGAAAATATTTCAATGATCAAGAAGAAAATGAAATCAAGCCTCAAATTGGTTCATTAGCAAGCAAAGAATTTGGTCATGCACTTCATTCTAGCACCACAAATATTTCTATTAGAAATGCCTATTTGCCAATGGCCTTGCATTTACGAGACTTGGGAAACTAGGTTACTCATGTTGGGCATTATCCCTAAAATGTAAGTTCATTGCCACCTTTGGCAAGGTAGTCTCACTCCTCAATTTATAACAAAGGGCAGCCATCTATGGTCCAAGTTTTTAATTCAGCTGATAAGTGGAGAGCTTCTCAAGGTACTGATCTCTTTCATAGAGAAGTTCCTAATTCATCTCAAGGTTCTCATTTAGGTGACCAACTCCTTGGAGGTCCACAAATAGACCCATTAATTTCCCAAATTGGTAAAAGGGTAGATGCAATTTTGGAAAGAGTATCCCAATTGAAGAGAAATGGAAATTCTAGTGAGCATGAAGTTATTGCAAATCCAATGGGTGTATCTCCTCCACTAAAAAATATAACTACTTCCAGAGACTTGAGTTTAAATGGAGACTGTCTGTTCCCAAACATGCCCCAGTCAAGCAGATGAACTAAATGTTGCTTGAGTAAAGAAGATAGTGTTTTATTAAAGCATCTGCATTATCCCACTTGCTATCAGTTACTACTTTTGGAGTAGCTTGCCAGCTACTTCTGTGTGAGATTTCTATAATATATAATGTCCTCATGCAAGTACATGCCAGTTTTTGTAAACATTTTCTCTTGTAAAGGGTTAGTGAGCAATACCAAAGAAAAGGTTCTTGCATGGATCTTTAATGTCCCTATCTAGGACCTTACTCACTTTGCTTAAAACTCCTAATTAGAATTTGGATTTCTAATGCCTGTTGTAATATTATTTAAGTTTGCCTTGCTCCTTACTGATTAATATTGTAATGAATTGGTTATCCTTGTTTTGATTCTATATATATATATATATATATATATATATATATATATATATATATATATATATATATATATATATATATATATATATATATATATATATATATATATATCTATGTATGTATGTATGTATGTATGTATGTATGTATGTATGTATGTATGTATGTATATTCTATTATATGAATGACTTGTAAAAGAATGAGGAACTCAATCAATGAGATTGTCCAAATATGATTATAATGACAAGGATTGAGTTTATTATAGATCCTAAAATTTTGTTATTAAACGAGAATTTTTTCTCCTATCTTTCCAATGTTGTGTATCTTTCCAACTGTCAGTCGTAGCATCAATCCATCTATTCCAAAAGCTCTGAATGGCCAGGTAAACACTAGTAGCAACCTCGTTTTCCATGCACAGTCATTCGATCGCCACCGACGACTCCGTGCTGAAGTGTCCCTCAAGGTCCCTTAAGCATGAAATCAGAAATCTTTGTGGGGTCATATCTCAGAGCTCTTGCAAGGTAGCATGGATCTTTCAATTGCTAGGGGACCTTGTTTTTGGGGCTTACAAAAGCCTATCTCAGTTTTTAGAGATTCAAGTTCATCTAAAATTGACAACACATTCTCGATCAATGTCAGATTTCACAGTGTTCCTTAGTTCAAATGGCCAATGTTGCGTATCTTTCCAACCATCAGTCATAGCATCAATTCATCTATTCCTATAGCTCTGAATGGCCAGGTAAATGCTAGTGGCAACCTCCTTCACCACACATAGTCATTCGATCGCTGCCAACAACTCTGTGCTGAAGTGTCCCTCAAGGTCCCTTAAGCATGAAATCAGTGATCTTTTTGGGGTTGTATATCAGAGCTCGTGCGAGGTAGCATGGATCCATTAGGTAGGTGCTACAAGACCATGTTGCTGAGGCCTACAAAATCATGTCTCAGTTTTTAGAGATTCAAGTTCATTTAAAATTGGCAACACATTCTCAGTCAATATCAAAACTCATAGTATTCCTCAGTTCAAACGGCCAATGTTGCGTATCTTTTCAACCATCAGTCATAGCATCGATCTGTCTATTCCAAAAAATCTAAATGGCTGCGTAAATGCTAGTGGAAACCTCATTCACAAGCATAGTAGTTCAATCGCCAGCAACGACTCTGTGCCGAAGTGTCCCTCAAGGTCCCTTCAGCATGAAATTGGCAATCTTTGCAGGGTCATATCTTGGAGCTCATACAAGGTAACATGGATCTATTAGGTGCTACAAGACCATGTTTTTGGGGCCTACAAAAGCCCGTTTGGGTTTTTAGAGATTCAAGTTCGTTTAAAATTGGCAACACATTCTCGATCAATGTCAGAACTCATAGTGTTCCTTAGTTCAAACGGCCAACATTGTGTATCTTTCCAATCGTTGGTCGTAGCATCGATCTATCTATTCCAATAGCTCTGAATGGCTGGGTAAATGCTAGTGTCAACCTCATTCAGCACGCACAGTCATTTGATCCCCGCCGATGACTTCATGTTGAAGTGTCCCTCAAGGTCCCTTCAGCATGAAATCAGTGATCTTTGCGAGTTCATATCTTAGAGCTCATGCCAAGTAGAATCGATCTGTTAGGTGCTATAGGACTATGTTGTTGGGGCCTACAAAATTATATCTTAGTTTTTAGAGATTCAACTTCGTTTAAATTTGGCAACACATTCTCGGTCGATGTCAGAACTCAAAGTGTTCCTCAGTTCAAACGGCCAATGTTGTGTATCTTTCAAACCATCAGTCATAGCATCAAACTATCAGCTGCTACAGGACCATGTTGCTAGGGCCTACAATAACCTGTCTCAGTTTTTAGAGATTCAAGTTCATTTAAATTTGGCAACACATTCTCGGTTGATGTCAGAACTCACAGTGTTCCTCAGTTCAAATGACCAATGTTGTGTATCCTTCCAACCATTGGTCATAGCAATGAACCATCTATTCCAACAACTCTAAATGGCTAGGTAAATTCTAGTGGCAACCTCATTTTCCACACACAGTAGTTCGATCCCCGCTGATGACTCTGTGCTGAAGTGTCCCTCAAGGTCCCTTCAACATGAAATCGACAATCTTTGCAGGGTCATATCTCAGAGTTCGTGCAAGGTATAATTGATCTGTTAGTTGTTACGAGACTATGTTTTTGGGGCCTACAAAAGCCTATCTCAGTTTTTAGAGATTCAAGTTTGTTTAAATTTGGCAACACATTCTCAGTCAATGTCAGAACTCAAAGTGTTCCCCAATTCAAACAGCCAACATTGCGTATCTTTCCACTCATGTGAGGTAGCATCAATCTGTCAAGTGCTACAGGAATATGTTGTTGGGGCCTACAATAACCTATCTCAGTTTTTAGAGATTCAAGTTCATTTAAATTTGGCAACACATTCTCGGTCAATGTCAGAACTTAAAGTGTTCCTCAATTCAAATGGCCAATGTTGCGTATCTTTCCAACCGTTGGTCGTAGCATTGAACCGTCTATTCCAACAGCTCTGAATGGTTAGGTAATGCTAGTTGAAACCTCATTTTTTATGCACATTCATTTGATCCCCGCTGATGATTTCGTGCTGAAATGTCCCTCAAGGTCCCTTCAGCATGAAATTGGTGATCTTTATGGGGTCATATCTCAGAGCTCGTGCAAGGTAGAATCAATCCATTAGTTTCTATAGGACCCTATTGTTGGGGCCTACAAATCCTGTCTCAATTTTTAGAGATTCAACTTCATTTAAAATTGGCAACACATTCTCAACCGATGTCAGAACTCAAAGTGTTCCTCAGTTCAAACGGCCAACATTGCGTATCTTTCCAACCATTAGTCGTAGCATCGAACTATCTATTCCAACAACTCTAAATGGTCAGGTAACACTAGTGGAAATCTCATTTTCCATGCACAGTCATTTGATCCCTGCCAACGACTCCATGCCCAAGTGTCCCTCAAGGTCCCTTCAGCATGAAATTGGTGATCTTTGCGGGGTCATATCTCAGAGCTCATGCAAGGTAGAATCAATCCATTAGTTTCTATGGGACCATGTTATCAGGGCCTAAAAAAGCCTATCTCATTTTTTAGAGATTCAACATTTTTAAAAATTGGCAACACATTCTCGGTCAATGTCAGAACTCAAAGTGTTCCTTAGTTCAAATGGCCAATGTTGCGTATCTTTCAAACTGTCGGTCATAGCATTGAACCATCTATTCCAATAGCTTTGAATGGCTGGGTAAACACTAGTGGAAACCTTGTTCACCATGCACAGTCATTCGATCCCCACTGATGACTTCATGCTGAAGTGTCCCTCAAGGTACCTTCAACATGAAATCCATAATATTTGCAGGGTCATATCTCAGAGCTCGAGCAAGGTAGAATCAATTTCTCAAGTGCTACAAGACCATGTTGTCGGGGCCTACAAAAGCCTATCTCGGTTTTCAAAGGTTCAACTTCATTTAAAATTGGCAACACATTCTCGGTTGATGTCAAAACTCAAAGTGTTCCTCAGTTCAAACAGCCAACATTATGTATCCTTCCAACCGTTGGTCGTAGCAATGAATCATCTATTCCAATAGCTCCAAATGGTCAGGTAAATAATATTGGAAACCTTGTTCGACACGCATAGTCATTCGATCCCCGCCGACGACTCTGTGCTGTAGTGTCCCTCAAGGTCCCTTCAACATGAAATTGGTGATCTTTGCGGGGTCATATCTCAAAGCTTGTGCGAGGAAAAATTGATCCATTAGGTGCTACGAGACCATATTTTTGGGGCCTACAAAAGCCTGTCTCAATTTTCAAAGATTCAAGTTTGTTTAAAATCGGCAACACATTCTCGGTCGATGTCAGAAGTCATAGTGTTCCTCAGTTCAAATGGCCAATGTTGTGTATCTTTGCAACCGTCAGTCGTAGCATCGATCTGTCTGTTCTAACAGCTCTGAATGGCTAGGTAAATGCTTGTGGCAACCTCATTCGGCATGCATAATTGTTCGATCCCCATGGATGACTCTATACTAAAGTGTTCCTCAAGGTCCCTTTAGCATGAAATCGGTGATCTTTTCAGGGTCATATCTTGGAGCTCGTGCAAGGTAGAATCAATCTATTAGGTGCTACAAGGCCATGTTGTTGGGACCTACAAAATTCTATCTCAGTTTTCATAGATTAAACTTCATTTAAAATCGACAACACATTCTCAGTCAATGTCAGAACTCAAAGTGTTCCTCAGTTCAAACAACCAACATTGCGTATCCTTCCAACCATCGGTCGTAGCAATGAACCATCTATTCCAACAGCTCTGAATGGTCAGGTAAATGCTAATGGCAACCTCATTCGGCACACACAACTGTTTGATCCCTGTCAATGACTCTGTGCTGAAGTGTCCCTCAAGGTCCCTTCAGCATAAAATCAATGATCTTTGTGGGGTCATATCTCAGAGCTCATGCGAGGTAGAATCAATCTATTAGGTGCTATGGAACCATGTTGTTGGGGCCTACAAAAGCCTGTCTCAATTTTTAGAGATTCAACTTCTTTTAAATTTGGCAACACATTCTCGGTCGATGTTAGAACTCAAAGTGTTCCTCAGTTCAAATGGCCAACATTGTGTATCTTTCAAACCGTCAGTCATAGCATCAAACTGTCTATTCCAATAGCTCTAAATGGTCAGGTAAATGCTAGGGGAAACCTCATTCAGCACACACAGTCATTCAAACCCCATCGATGACTCCAAGCCAAAGTGTCCCTCAAGGTCCCAAATGCATGAAATCAGCGATCTTTACGGGGTCATATCTTGGAGCTTGTGTGAGGTAGCATGGATCCGTCAGGTGCTACAAGATCATGTTTCTAAGGCCTACAATAGCCTATCCTGGTTTTTTGAGGTTCAAGTTCATTGACATTTGGAAACACATTCTTGGTCAATGTCAGAACTCACAGTGTTCCTTAGTGGAAAATAACCAATGTTGCATATATTTCCAACCATCAGTCGTAGCATCGAACTGTCTATTTTGATAGATTTGAATGGTTAGGTAAATGCTAGGGGAAACCTCATTCAGCTCACAGAGTCATTTGAACCCCGTCAACAACTCCAGGCCAAAGTGTCCCTCAAGGTCCCAACAACATGAAATCAATAATCTTTGTGGGCTCATATCTCAGAGCTCGTGCGAGGTAGCATCGATCTGTTAGGTGATACGGGACCATGTTGCCGAGGCCTACAATAGCCTATCTCATTTTTCAATGATTCAAGTTCTTTTATATTTGGAAACACATTCTTGGTCGATGTTAGAACTCACATTATTCCTTAGTTCAAATGGTCAACATTGCATATCTTTCCAACCGTCGGTCGTAGCATCGAACCGTCTATTCCAAAATCTCTGAATGACCAAGTAAATGCTAAGGGAAACCTCATTTGGCATGCACAGTCATTTGAACCCCATCGATGACTCTGGGCTGAAGTGTCCCTCAAGGTCTCTTAAGCATAAAATCAGTGATCTTTGCGGGGTCATATCTCAGAACTCATGTGAGGTAGCATGGATCCATTAGGTGCTATAGGACTATGTTTCCAAGGCCTAAAAAATCGTATCTTAGTTTTCATAGGTTCAAGTTCATTTAAAATTGGTAACACATTCTCGGTCGATGTCAAAACTCGCAGTGTTCCTCAGTTCAAATGGCCAATGTTGCATATCTTTCCAACCGTTGGTCGTAGCATCGATCTGTTTGTTCCAATAGCTTCAAATGGCTGAGTAAACATTGGTGGCAACCTCGTTCAACACACAGTCATTTGAACCCCGCCGAAGACTCTGGGCCGAAGTGTCCCTCAAGGTCTCTTAAGCATAAAATTAATGATCTTTGTGGGGTCATATCTCAAAGCTCGTGTAAGGTAACATCAATCCATCAGGTACTATGGGACCATGTTGTCGAGGCCTACAATAGCCTGTCTCAGTTTTCAGAGATTCAAGCTCATTTATATTTGGCAACACATTCTCAGTCAATGTCAGAACTCACAGTGTTCCTCAATTTAAATGGCCAACATTGTGTATCTTTCAAACTGTCGGTCGTAGCATCAAACCATTTGTTCCAAAAACTTTGAATGGTCAGATAAATGCTGCTGACAGCCTTTTTTGGCACACACAGTCATTCAAATGATACCAGTGACTCCGGGGCGAGCAGTAGGATGAGTGCAAATATATATTCTAGTGTTTGTCATTAACAATCAGCTAGTTAGGGGACAATTAGAAGTTAGTTTGTAAAAGCATAAGGTTGCACATCCACATCTTCCATAGTAATCTTATTAATAAAATAACTCTTTCCAACATTAGGGTACCCACAGATCAAAATAGGCCTAGTATTGGGGTCAATAGATGACAACCTTGCCATATGTTGCCTCACCTTTTCAAGGTCATGTCTTTATATTGTGATTGTCCCATGGAATAGGGAACACACCAATGAATATAAATGTTTTATTCCATGTGATCTTGGATAGGTTGTGACATAGAAATATTGCCTTATATTATATTGATACATTTCTGCATTCATTTCATTACTTTTTTTATTATTACAGTCAAGGAATTGACTATTATTGAAGATAGTGACTGACATTTGTAGCACAGTCAGAAAGTTAAACATACATCGATAAACATACAAGCATAACTATAAGGCATGGGAAATTTACAAAGCATAAGACATCCGCATAAACATAAATTAGTATACATCAATATACCAAACACATGAATTGCATACCTAAAACATAAAATATATATATTCATAGGGCATGAAGCCATATATATATGTCCAATAATGTTATACATTGAATATATTCAATACAGTAAAACTAGCTTCCTCAAAGCCAAATGGATGTACAACATATCACTTATACAATATACAAAAAATATATCCACTAATGTCATGTAGGCATACAATCCATATCCCTAATCTAGTCCTTTTCTGCTAGGGGAAGAAAACAAATCTTGAATTGTCTTCGATCATCATGTCGATGGAGATGCAATGGATGTTGTAGTCTTCCGAGTGCACTCACTCATCCTTCTATCTAGACTCTTTTGTAGCTCGACCTGATAATTTTTTTTTTTGATAGAGATAACTAATATACATCAAAATTGAATTATACAATGACATAAAATTGAATATTCACTTACCACTAGCAAATAGTCACTATGTTTATCCACCGAAGGTGCATGTTGGCAATCTGGAGTAATAAGTCCCTACAATAATGATCAAAATAATAATTAAAATACGTAGATGAATATCATTATAAAATTCAATACAAACTATTAAAATAACAATGAAAGTTAAGTGATCTCTTTCATACCTCAATCAGTGCTTCAGAACTAGCTACTGTTGCACCTACTCCATGATCCAAAGTATCATAGACAGAAGGAGGAGTCTCTAATGTCAAAAGCTGAAAATAAAACAAAAAAAGTATTATGTAGTTATCAAGATTACATATATTTTTTACAACCCTACTAATGAGTAAATGATACCTTGGTGAAGGTTCCACTGCATCCTCCGATGTGCGGCGTCGAAGTCGAAGCTCCAACATTCAATTAGTGCACATGTACATGGAAAATTATAAGATAACTATTTGTATAAGAACGTACTACTGACATGTTAACTATAATCCATTATTACATATATACCTGTGGACTCAATGGTGACCTCACAAACCCAGGTGAAAGAATGTAATCATCATGCCTCTGAATTTTGATCATAATTTGTCTAGTAATTTAGTCATTCATTCATTAATTAAATATAATCAAGTAAATCAAATTAATATGCAAATAAAGATACCTCAAGAAAAGTTGCACGATGCCCTTCGTTGTCTGTTGTGAACATCAATGGTCCACTAGTGAATGTCTAATGCACATGCATAATAAGTTATGATACAATTATTCATATAATTACATAATCAAATATGTTAATTAAAATGTTTTATTTGATACATACTTGTGCAATTGACGACGATGTGTAAAAGGGGAAATTAGGATCATTGCCACTTCCACTGCCACCACTAATGACACTCTTGCCCTAAATTTTCATCATAATCAATAGATACTAAATTAAATAGTTATTCTTTTATAAATGAAATATTATCAAAGAAATTTAATGAACTTGGAAATATTTACCTGTGTCAATGCCAAATGTCGTATTTAGAAAGCTATCAGTCATCATTCCAGAATCCTCTTCCTCCCTCTCGCCAGTACCAAACGTGCACAAGCATCCAAATGACCAAAAAATATGCTCCCTCAAGGATTGACCATGGTCACCCTCAACTAAAGGAGTGGCACCCTAAATGACAGTCTATGTCAAAGCAATAATTGTGCCTCGTGTGTCTGCCTCTACATGTTCCTTCACAATGGAAGGAATACTAACATGATCCACCTATGGCTTTCCAATAGCAGCCCTAGGTGCGTCAGAGTCATGATGTGCCCCCACTCAATCAAATGATGACCCCCTCCTCTACCCTGAGAATCCAAAATGTCAAAATAATTTGGCACCTCCTTGAATACAAACTCGTAATAGAGTTTCCTCAAGAAATATATAGGAACCTCATGATTGTTACAAGGAGGAAAATCAAAGACCATCCACCATCTCTCCCAAAAATTGTTTTTAATGTCTTCATTTATGCACCAATGAATTGGGAACCTCTTTGTTGTAGTTATAAGAGTATCTGTGTCTCCTGGTTTTTTAAATAGCTTGCAAATGTCATCTTTTGTGATTTTTTTCCTTTTTATGTCCGCATAAGATAATTTATTTGCATAATATTCTTTTTGTTCTTCTCTTTTATCCTACCATAAATTAATTTGCCCACTAATCATGCTTACGTGGGTCAAGATTGCTTCCAATAATTTTGCAAGTCTTTCCCTTCTAGGATTTGTACCACTAGAATCTTTTAACCTATTAATTAAAGATTCTAATTCTTTTTTCCCTCTTTCAATTTGGTTCATCAAATTTTTTTGTGTTCCAGGAGGAGGTTTCGTGATTGGTGGAGGCAATTGAGGTTCATTTTCTTCATTTGTTTCTTCATTTGGTTCTTCATGAGGAGATAGAGGGTTTGGTGGAGAGTTTGGTTGAGGGAGATTATTTCTTCCTGGCAATTAAAAAAATTACATTTTAAAATCTTCATTACACAACAAATTTAAACAAAAACAAATTTTAACAAAACAAATTGCAACAAAACTAAAATTTTAAAATAAATAAGAGGCATGGGCTGTAAAAACACTTACCTCTTCTTCCAGATCGAACTTGATGACATCATGGAGCCATTTGATAGATGGATGAACGAAAACAATCGATTCACAAGCCAAAAGAATAGTGCATGCATTCTTGGGAAGCCCTTCTTAGTTGAAAACATGGGTTTGAAGAAAGAAAAATGAGCTTTCAAACCCCTTAGCAAGCTTTAAGAAGGCCTTTTCAAAGTGTGTGGCACCCTATAGGGTGCATGCACTTTGTTTTGGATTGCCCAAGCCTAAGGCTTGGGAAACCCAAGCCATAGGGCATGCGCCCTATAGCATGCATGCCCTTTAGTGTGTACGTACTATGCGTGATGGGGGACCAAAAAGAAAAGTGACATCTTTTTGGTCCCCCATCTTTGTGCATATACTGTAGAGACATGACTGTACATGGATTAGGCCATGCATGGTCATATATTTACATAGACATGTCATTTCATAACATAATGTTGGGGCTCTTTACTTGGTGCTATT
This sequence comes from Chamaecyparis obtusa, assembly GCA_027943335.1. Classification (NCBI taxonomy): domain Eukaryota; kingdom Viridiplantae; phylum Streptophyta; class Pinopsida; order Cupressales; family Cupressaceae; genus Chamaecyparis; species Chamaecyparis obtusa. The sequence goes on along the minus strand of BSBK01007398.1, from coordinate 279,273 downwards.
AATATAATGCATGGTGTTGTTAACAATCACTATGCTTAGTGTTATGATAACTATAGTATGATAGTTATTGTAACACATATTAATATATGTGTTACAATAACTATCATATGATAGTTATCGTAACTTGTATCCAATGCAAAACATATCAACCATGGTCGATGTAATAATAATTGGTTGAATATGCAGAATCTGATCCATTAAGTATATATTGTATGCAATCAAAAAGCATATCAAATCTAATCAATATGATAATGATAATATATATATGTATGTATGTATGCATGTATGTATGTATGTATGTATGTATGTATATATGTATGTATGTATGTAAACATATATATATGTTATATATATAGATAAGTCAATCATATTGAAGCTATATTTTAACAGTCCCTCTTAGCACTTGAGGATTGATCAGAACCAATATCTCAAGATGTAAGTGTTGTAGAGATCCCCGAATCAGTTTGGAACTGGATATAACAGTTAATCTCTTTATATCAAGATAGCTAGCAAGGTTTGGAATACAAGCTTAATATACTCATCTTGATAGAGGAAAATTATCACAATCCTTGACTCAATTCAGAACTAGATTTAGTGATAAGTAATGGTGTCAAGATATCTAATGTAATCTAGATCAAAAACTTGAAGCACACGTTATCACAATCCCTGACTTAATTTAGAACTAGATTTAAATGATAACTTAATTAGGTCACATTATTGTAGGTCGTCACCTTACAATAGTGACCTCACACAAGAAAGATTGTCACCTTTCAAAAACATATAATATTGCAATATTTATTTTATTTTATTCATGAATACATCAATTTACATAATAGAGAGAATTAATCTCAGAAGTTTATTCACAACTTAACCATACCAAGTTTCCTTTTGAAGTACTCAATTTTTAACTTTGCAAGAGGCTTGGTAAAGATGTCAGCATTTTGTTCTCTAGTACTAATGTAGACCAATTTGATAATGTTTTTGTCTACCATGTCTCTTATAAAGTGGTAAGGAATTTCTCTATGCTTAGAACAATTGTGAAAAACTAGATTCACTGAAAGTTTAATGCAGATTTGATTGTCACAATGAATTATAGTAGGCTTTAGAGGGTTGCCAAACAAACCAAATAGTAACTTCCTCAACCAAACTACTTCTTGAGCTCCCATAGAAGCAGCCATATATTCAGCTTCAGTAGAACTTTGAGTGATCGTTGATTATTTCCTACTGAACCATGAGAGCATGGAAGATCCAAGACTAAAGAAATATCATGTAGTGCTTTTGTGATCGACTGAATTTCTAGCCCAGTCAAAGTCAGAGAATCCTTGAAGTTATATCTCAAGATTTTTTTATTTTAGGCCCATTCCAATTGTACCACATAGATATCTTAGAACATATTTTGCAGCTGTTAGGTGAATCTTCTTTGGTTCACACATGAAATGACTTAAAATATTTGTAGCATAGAAGATATTAGGAAAGTGTTTACCAAGTACAAAAGATATCCAATGAGTTGTCTATAATATGAAGGATTTGTAGGTTCTGAGTCTATGGCTTCATCTTTGATTTTGTGAAGATTAATTTCCATTTGTGTGGTTAATGGTTTACAATCCATGATACCAAATCTAGTTAATATGTCCAAGGTGTATTTTACTTGATTGAGGAAAATATGGTTTTCTTTTCGTAATACTTCTAATCCTAAGAAGTAGAGTAACAACCCTAGATCCTTCATGTGAAATTCATTTGTGAGATCTTGTTTGCATTTAGCAATAAGATGATCTTCTCCTATTATTAATAAATCATCCACATAAAGAAATAGAATTACCATTTCACCTTTGAATGTTTTGAAGTATATATTAGGATTAGCTTCATTTTTGGAGTACAGTAGCTTGGAGAGATAACTATCTATGCGTTCATACCATGCCCTAGGAGCTTGTTTAAGACCATATAGAGCTTTCTTCAATTTGCAGACGTAACTATTATTGTCAAGAGTGGTGAAGCCTTCAGGTTGTTCTATGAATTCTTCTTCTTCAATAACACCATTAAGAAATGTTTTCTTTACATCCATTTGATGTATCTTCCACCCTTTGGTTGAGACAATGGCTATAATGGTTCTTACAGAAGTATATCGGGTGACTAGAGAAAACGTTTCTTCGTAGTCAATTCCAGCCTTTTGTGAAAAACCTCTGGCGACAAATCTAGCCTTATGTTTTTCAATACTACCATTTGAAGCATATTTAATTTTGAATAACCATATTGAAGAGACTATTTTTTTCCCTTTAGGTCTAGGTACTACTTCCCAAACATCATTTTTTACAATAGATTGATATTCCTCAATCATTGCATCTTTCCAAGCTTGACATGCTAAAGCTTATTTAACAGTAGATGGTTCGGATTTTGTAAGTTCTACCATAAGTGCAAGATAACACTTCTGATTTCTTGTTCTTTTACTTTGTTTAAATATTTCATTTGGTTCAACATTATTTTCCTCAATCTTTTCTCTTGCCCATAATGGCCTTTTCTTATTGTTAGGAATCTCAACATCTTCAAGGTTAGATGAAGGAAGTTCATTTTTTTTCTATTATGTTCACATCATCTTGAGAGGCATTCTCCCTCTAATTCTCAATTTCATCATTTTTTGTAATATTCTCCCTTTGGTTCTCATTTGATCCTTCTTCTATGAGTGTAGAGACTTTTAGAGCAATATCTTCTTCAAATTTGATATCTCTACTAATGTCAATAGATTTTTGTCCTGGTATGTATACGATAGTATTAGATGCTTTGGCCCAAAATGAGGCATGAAGATTTTGATCATGCATCGTGGCCTTGCCAGCTTCAGTAATGGTTCCATTTTTCCTTTCTGCTACTCCATTCTATTGAGGATTATACGGTATTGTATAACCCCCTCTTAATCCCAATAGATATGCAAAATTATTTAAAGTTTTTAGAGATATATTCATCTCCATTGTCAGATTTTAGAGTTTTTATTTTCTTCCCAGTTTGGTTTTCCACTAATGCCTTAAATTCTTTGAATTTTAGTAACACTTCATTTGATTCTTTGAGTTTAAGAAAGTAGATCCATGTTTTCCTATAGTAATCGTCAATGAAAATCACATAGTATGAAAAACCTCCTAGTGAGAGAGTTGACACAGGTCCACACAAATATGTGTCAATGAGTTCTAATACAACTTTGGTTTTATGTTCACTAGAAGGAAAGGATCTTTTGATATTTTTCCCTAGGGCACACCCTTTACAAGTACTAATATAATTTGATTTTAGATTAGGTATACCTGTGGTGATTTTATTTATGGAAGGAAGGGTGCTAAATTCAAGATGTCCTAATCTTTTGTGCCAGAGTTCATTAGAGTTTTATACTTCATGACATAGAGATAATTTGTTCTTAATGCCTAATTTATATAGGCTTCTGGATCTCTATACCCTATATAAAAAGCATTTTTGATATTAGTGTTCTTAGTCCATATTAACATTTTATCTTCTTGAAATGTGACTCGATATCCTTGATCAACTAAGCCTGAAATAGAGACCAAGTTCCTTTTTATGCCTAGTACAAAGAGAACATCTTTGAATAATAGAGTTACCCCATTTTTCAATTTGATTGAGTAGGTCCCAATTCCTTTTTTTGGATAGGTGGATTTGTCTCCAATTATAACCTCTTCAGAAGAATCTTCCTCTAGGGTTTCAATTTGATATCTGAATCCAGTTATGTGCCTTGATGCTCTGCTATTGATTATCCAAGTTTTTTTTCTTGAATTTACTTCACTTGATAAGGCCAAGAAGAATAGAGATATTTTTTCCCCTTTGACTATGGCTAATGCTGCTTGAATTTTCTTCCTCTCTAGACATAACCTATGTGTATGTCCAAGCTTATCACATTTATAGCACTGTACTTTGGAGAAGTCTCTATTTTTGTGATTTTTTCTATGGTTTCCCTTCTTATGTTTGAACTTCTGTTTGTTGCATTTTAAGTTTGTATGAATATTTTGAGCTTGAATCTCTTCTTCCTTTTTAGGCCTAATCCCTCTTAATATTAACTAGGATTCCTCTTGAGTGCAGTCATTCTTGAGTTGATCAAACTTAGGTAGAGAAGAACGTCCAATTATACATTGAATAAAATATTCCCATGTGATAGGTAATCCTCTAAGGGCTATTAAGGTTAAGTCCATGTCATAAATATTGTTTCCAATGGTAGATATTTGATCTCTTAATTCAAAAATTCTTAGAAAGTAAGATGTGATGGTTTCCCCTTTGTTCATTTTTAAATTCAAAAGTTGTTGTTTGAGAGTAAGTAATCTACTTGTATTATTAATCTCAAATGTTTCTTGAATAGTTTTGAATACTTCAAAGGAAATTTTAAGCCTTGCTATAGAGGGAAGAATATGGTCTTTAACAACATCAATTATTATCTTTTGTGCTTTTTTGTTACGCCTTTTCCAAGTTGATTTATTAGGTTCATCTTCAGGCATCTTTTTATCCTCCTCAACATAGGAATTTAACTTGAGTTCTTGGAGCAATGTTAGGATTCGTATTTTCCATGAGAAGAAGTTTGAAGCACCTTCAAGTTTATCCTCTACTTTAATTTTTTTGGCCATTATTATTTTCTTCTTATATTTTATAATGGATCTGATAAAATTCAAAATTTGATTATATTGATTCTTCTCTAGAGAGGCTCTGATACCATGTTAGGAATATAGATCTTTAATAAAGATAATTCAATATTTTTATTTGAGTTATTCACAACTATTATATTTATGTATTTTCTAAATTGTATATACAAATATATATATATGCACTTCATATATGTTGTGGTAGTAATATGAACACTGTTATTGATATGTTTCCAGCACATACCAATGCATATATATATAGAAAATAATAGTCATGTATATGTAGAGACATGACTATATGTGTCTTAAGCCACGCATGGTCATCTCTTTACATAGACGTGTCATTTCATAACATAATGCTGGTGCTATTTACTTGGCAGTGCTAATATAATGTTTGGCATTGTTAACAATCATTGTGCTTAGTGTTACGATAACTATAGTATGATAGTTATCATAGCATAAATTAATATATGTGTTATGATAACTATCATACGATAGTTATCGTAACTTGTAACCAATGCAAAATATGTTGACTGTGGTCAATGTAATAACAGTCAGTCAAAGATAAGGAATCCAATCCATTAAGTATATATAGTATGCAGTCAACAAGCATATTAGATCTGATCAATATGATAATGATAACACACACACACACATATAGATATGTCAATCATATCGAAACTATATTTTAACATTTATTTGGGACATTATGTTAAATCTGGTTTTAGTTTCAAAAATGAGCAAGAAAGCTCCCATAATATTAATGAAGACCTTAAAAAATATTTGGATGGAAAGAGGCTCTCATTTCCTACCCATGATCTAGAAGACATCTATGATATGTTATGGATAACCTAGCTAGGATCAAAGATGCTCAATTGCCAAAAATGAGATAGAACTTGTTTGAATACTAATACACAAAAAGGAATGGAAAGATTCCAATGAGGAATGGATGGTTGCTTCACATGGAAAATCTCACACTACCAAATATCTTTGTTAATGTAGATTTCAATAGATAATATCGCAAAGGTACAAACATGATTTCTATAGAATACAAAATGATTGATATATGATGTGTATGGTAGTTGAAATAAAAAATGCAATGAAGAAAACTAAATTTTATCATGCAAGGTATCTAGAGGAAAAACTCCATGAGATTTTTGGAATGTACCCATTGTCCTAACCCTGTACCTAGTTTTTAGCCCCAAAAAAAGTGACTTTTACAAAGAGACCTACCTCTAAACACCTCCCCCAAGTCTATAACCTTGGATAGTCTCTTAAAATACATCTGATTAGAGGATTATCAATTTTATTTATTCCTATGACCTCTGCATTTACCAAAGCCCCAATTAGGCCTCCACAAACCCTCAAATCCTAGGACTTTGTCAATCTCACTCCAAAAAATCCTTTAGTGACCTAATCGGTGGTCAATAAACCATGTATTTGACATATGTATATGGATTCCAAAAGAAAATAGGGTCCTTGTTAAGGCATTTGGGATACTACAGTACCCATGCCACAACTTTCACTCACCTTCAACCCTACAACTTGCATGTTTTAGTGATCGCTCTACAATCCAATGGTTATTCTTGCATTTGGAAGGTTAGATTAATATAATACAATGTTAGGATTCATCCCCTAATTATAGACAACACACTATGAGGATGAATCTTAATTCATGATTCAAAGAAACACCAAAAATACTAAATTGTCACAGGACAGTCAAACTCGAAGACACCAAATTTAATACAAATTCCTTGAAATTAACTCAACCAATTTATTAAAACATTCACAAATGGAGTTACAATACTTTAGCAAAATGAGACTTAAATTTTTCCTTGATGCACTCTTCTTGATATGGGTGTTGAGACCATTTTTAGCTTGAAAATAGTTTTCTAAGAGTGCTTTAAGAGATTTTGGCTTAACATCCTTACTGCTATCTTGTGCGTTCCTTAGAAGACTTTTAATCACAATAGTTGAGTTGAAGGATTTTCCTACCAAGGAGTTAAAAATATGTTACATTTTACTTTCAAATCTCTCTCTCATGATATTTTCTTGATACTATCCTCTTTCCAAGGATAATCATTTGGTAGAAGATGATTGTAGATTACCGAGATTATGAATGATGAAGAATATTTGAAAATGTTCATTTGATAATGATTATGAAGAAGATTTGAAAATGTTGCACCAATCTAAATTGGATCAATCATCATTTTTAAATCTTCTCCATCAATCACCATTAGCCATTTTCCAAGAGAAACACCTTTCCCTATATGAATCTTGTTTTACATTTCCCTATAATCTTGATGCAAAATGTTTCCATGAAGTACGTTAGGGGTATAATGCATTCAAGCCAAAGGCCCAGGAGGCTGCTAAGTCTTTTGTACCAAAAAACACCTTTTTCTTGGTAATTTGAATCCAAGAAAAATAAACGTACAATCCTAAACAATTAGTATACCATTGATGGCTTCATATTAATAAGTGAAAGGTATTTTTCTAATTCGGAACCCCCTTTGGTGATGATCCTACGTAGTTCCACATAGACACGAGATGTTCCTTAGAAGACTTTTAATCTCACAATAGCTAAGAAACATAAATTTATGCATCATGGTCACAATTATTTGGAGACACAACATAATTGAGTGGTATACCCAGACAATGCAATGCAACCACTACTCCTTTGGTTCTAAGTTGACACCATAGGATCCAAAAACCATAGATAACGATGGATAAGTTGAATACAATAGAGAGGGAGAGGAATAAATTGAGAGATTGGAGGCTGGAGAGCCATAAGAAAAAAAATATTCTAGGGTTTACGAAGATTATAATTTACATATACTTTCCACAAACCCTACATTAGTTTGTTCAATATGGCCCTCCTCCTCTTCTCTCTCAATTTATTCCTCCCCCTCTCTGTTGTATTTAGCTTAAGAATTAGAGGATTAGTGGTTGTGTTGCATCGTCTGGGTATACCACTTAATTATATTGTGTCTCCAAAGAATTGTGACCACCATGCCTACAATTATGTTTCTCAGTTGTTGTGTCTTAGGACCCCTTATGACCCTTTACAATCCCTAAGAATATATCTTAGAGGTTTAGGGTACAATTGAAATAATATCATTGTTAAGTTCTAGGGTATCTTATTTCCTTAAATGCATAAGGACAGTATATTTAATAGATGTTAGTGACTTTCCTTGTGAACACTGATATTGACTATCCTAGTGGATAGAGAATAGGGAGTTTATTTGGTAGTAAGTTGTTAAGGTAGTGAGTGTGTTTGAGGTTTATACCAGATATTATCCATGTTGACATGGTGTTGGAAGATCTAAATAAGATGGTTGATCCAAGGTAATATTTTTAAGGTCAATTTTAAACATTAAAATTTTATGATTTAGTAATATATTACTTACTGAAGTTCATGTCTCCATAATCAAAGTTCTTGTCACCAAAGTGACAAGGTCAAACATGTATATTGGGAGAACTTACACATTAAGCCTATACTATCTATCCTACATTGGAGGTGCACGATACCCTAGAGCTTATATTTTATTGATGTCAAATGAATATCTATATGCTATAGATTTGAGAGGTTTAGGCATTATCCCCAAGCCCTCATATGCCACAAATTTGTCAAAACTGGTCAAACACCCTTCCCACTAAAAAACGTGATATATATGGTTTAATTATACTAGATTCAAGTGGATTCAATAGTTTTTTATGGCTCTAGGAAACACCCAATACAACCAACTCTCCAAACTACCTCAAAGGTGTAATTGCCCTGCTTGTAGCCCTCTAGGAGCACTAAATGACTTATAACTCCTAATCATTCCAAAACACAAGACAAGTACTTTGCACTTTGAGACACCCATTTTGAATTACTTCAACATATCCCAAGATTACCCCCTATTCCTTTGGATAAAATAGTACTATCCTAGCACTGTACCCTCACTAATGCATAGAAATGAGTCCAAATAACAAAGAAACTATAAGATGTTTTTATCCCCAAGACCTCAAATCTTCATAAGTCTTATAAAATGAAACTAATTGAATAAATATCAACTCAATTTCAACCTATGGCTTCTAAAACACCAAAATCCTCAAATCACCCCTTATAAACTCTTAAATCTAGGGTTTTTCAAATCTCTAACTTCCAAATTCCCTCCAAATTGGTGATGGATTCAACATTCGTATGACCCATCTTGACACTTAAAATCAAAAAAGTGTTATACACAATAGCAACTAGCATCTCTCAAGGATCATCCTCCATGATCCAATCCACACTTCAACCAATCAGTGTGCACAAATAAATTCTCATGCCATCACCCACTCTACATCTTTGAAAACATCTCCATGTCACTCAACATCATCCTAATCAAAGGGTTTTAAACATTTCAAGAGGTTCCATCAAGCTATTCTACCCAAACCACAAAACCCTCCTTTCTAGGTGCACACACCTAGGGATTTTCCAAAGTGGACTCTCTAATCACTCCCAGACCCTTCCAGTGGATCTAACACCATTAAAAAAAAATATCATGACATTCCATGCCATAAAAGATGGCCCTCCAATGGGTAAAACCTTCGTACCTTGACTGGTCCAAGTGCTAATGACTCGCAATCAGCATTCTCTGTCAATCAGAGATCTTTCCTTTTTGTCTTTGTTCATCCTTGCAACCAAACACATGTGGAAACACCAATTACAAGGAAAGAAATTCTTTCAATTTCCATATCAAGCCTAGAAGTGAAGGAATACATCTATACATTTTTATTTCAAAATAATTGACTGTTGCACATGATCATGTTGTTCAAGAACAGTTAGCCATAAACATGGTTCTTTGATTTCAAACTTCACTAAGGCAACACAACCCTGCATTGGAATGAATAAACATAACTAATCTAATCCATCCCAAGAATATTTTTATTTAAAGAAGAGTTTGAGACTGCCAAAATGTAGACTGTGTCCACATGGGTAGAGATAGGGCAGTTTACAATAAATTTACATTTCATTGATCAAAACATATTTTACATTGTTCTCCTCATTCATACACACCTACCTATCTCCACTGGAAAATTTTTGAGCATATCTAAATGGAATACTTTTTTTCTTGCATACTTAAATGGAATACACCAAGAAGTACCAAATGTTAAATGCTCAATTATTGTAATGGAAAAGCATAAGAACCGTCCATTTCTAGAACTTGGTTTTGTATAGTCTTAATGATTTTTCTTATTTCTTATCTTTTGTCCCTTTTTTATTTTCTATGTATGTGCTTGGTGATAGGATTTTGAACATTTTTGACAAAGTTTGTTTCTTTTTGTGATTATTTGATTGATCCTCTCACTTTTCCTTACTTCGTCAATTCCATTGTCCCAATCAAGTTTTGCAGTGTGTAATTGTAATCACCTAAAAATGGAAAAAGACAATTTAATGATAAATCAAGTCAAATCAAAGCAAATAAGGACATAATTGAAGCAATTGGATCACAATGAATAATTAGCCAATCAAAATTAAAATCAAGTCTTAATTCAAGATGAATCAAAATTGAGAGCATTTTAATCAAGTGAAATCAAATCAATATGCAATTAAATAAATTAATTGTATAGTCTCAGATTAAATCAAATTCAACCCATTCAAGGGGTACATGGCTAAATAAAATCAATAAAATCAATTAATAAATCCTAATTACTCTCAACAACCCAAAAGGAGAGGAAATCTGGGTAACCAATAAGATTTGAGGAAAGGCATTCACATGGATCAAGTCAAATTCGATCTCAATCACTCAACGTGAGAAGGAACATTGTCCATTCATCTTGTCTACTTGTCCCAAGATTTGAGGACTCAAACTTTTCTTTTTCTTCAAAGGGTGGAACCAAAGACTCAACCAATCCTTAATCATGATCAACTACACTACACCCCCTACCACTAGGAAAATCTATAAAAGGAAGACCAAATTCCTTCATAATTCATAACCATATATCTGAGAATTGCATAGAACCTCTTGCAATTTGAGTTTAGAAAGGCAATTTAGTTCTAATTTATCTTTCAAGTTGGAATTGAACAATTAGCTTTAGCATTAATCATTTATCTTCTCATTCTAGGACTGTCATTAATGGGAGCTTGCTAAGAGCGTTGCATTAACACTCTTGGTTAGAGAACAATAGGATGCTTAATTGTCAATTTCTAGCTTAAATAGTTTCTTTATTGCGGTTTATTTAGTTACTATTTTATTCATTGTCAATACTAATTCTATGAAGGTACTTTCCCTTATACACAAAATGGCACCCACCATGGGGTAGAATGCTTCACTTTGCTAATCTTTCAGATTTATTTCATTTTTGTCAAATTTGTACATGTTTAACCCTCAGATTTTTCAGGAAATAGAGCTTTTGATAGGTTAAGTAGCACTTTTGCTCGATAAAATGGCACTTTCACACTATGTTTCAATGCTTCTATGATAAAGTTGTGCATCTTTGTGTCAATCTACAACACTTTTGATCTTTCTATCTTCTATCTATTAGTCTCTCAACACCTTTGCACTGATCCACAGTGCATTTTTCTTGACTACGCAGGGCTTCTGATATCTTACACAACACTTTTACCTCATTTTTAGCACCTTTGCGACATTCTATAGAACTTTTATTACTTATTTGTGCGCTTTTGAATGTTTTGACAGAGATAAAACAATGCTTTCAATTAAATAAGTAGCACTTTTAAGCAGTAAAGTAGCGCTTTTAAGCATTTCAGGAGTGCTTTTGCATAAATTGATTATTTACTTAATTTGATTGTGGCAAAATGATCTTTGTGGTTCTGTAGGATGTTTGATCACTGAAAAGCTAAGAAACTAGAGAGTAAATTTAATCAAGAAGGGAAGGCTTTGGCTAGGAAAATCAAGAGAGAGAACTTTGAGCACATCAAATCAGTTCTTGAGGCATCACAAGAGGAAGAAAATCAGGTTTATGAAAATTATGTTAAAATTGTAGAAGCATATAAGATCAAATTTGTATCACTCAATTGGGTATTTGCACCTTAATCAAGTTTTTTTTTTTCCTTAAAATTTGACAAATAAGGTTTTAAGCATTCAATTTAGATTTTGCTTCTTCAAATTCATTTTGGTTTCCCTCATTGTTATTGTTTTTGTTGACTAACTTTGTTGGAGGAAAGCACATTGGAAAGGAGCTATTGCCAAGGTAATGTTAAAAATGACAAAAATCACCTAAAAATGCCCCTAGCCTATGCTAGCTACAAGGAAAGGTAAGCCTTAAACTAGTCAATATTTTCCCTTAAATTGTGGCATTGGAGCATTTCAAAATCTAGTAATTACAAAACAACCTTTCTTTTTTTGAAAAATTTAGCATTTAGGCCTATGATTTTCACTTTTTCTAGTGAATCCAAAAGCCAAAAGTGTTGAACTTTTTAATTAAGAAGAAAGGTTGATGAAATCAAGCACATAAGATCAAAGCCCCTCGTTTGTAGAAAAGAGTAGAAATACTCGATACTCTATAGTTAGTGGGTGAAATAATTGAACCTTGTTTATTCTATTTGGGAACTTAAGGAAAAGTTAGGGATATGCTCTTCACCTTTTTGGTGAACCAAATTCCCAAAAACTAATTCTTGACTTCATTTCCTTGCATATCATGAACATGCTAGAACATTAGTGGGCTTGCCTCTCAAGAAATTGCCTTAACGAGGCCAGTGTTAGGGACAACCCAAAGTGGGATACGCTTTCTTTTTTCTGTGAGAATCCACCCACTATAAAATAAAATGCATACACCCTTAATGGGGTGTGTGACAAAAGGATTTTAAATTTTCGAACCTCCTCGAGTAGTCCTCACGGATTGCGCAAAACTCCGATATACCGGTGGTGGGAGGCCCCTTAACATACTTAGGGGATGAAAGTTTAAGATCAATTTTGAATGAAATACTTATTAAAACCTTGATAAATTAGCAAGACCACCTTATTAGAGCCATGTTTATGAACCAATCTTGTGCTAGGTAGGTGCTTGAAGTTTCTTTTTGTGCAAAAACTTGTGAGAACATTCTTTCAAATCAAACATTTTATGTTAAGGGTTAAAAAGAGACAAGTGAATGTGTGATTGTTGTGTTTGAAATCTATAAATAAGTGAGAGAGATATCCATTGAAAATTCATCTTACATTTTTAATCTCTTCAAATTTAAAATCAACAATTATCGAATCAAGGATCACTTCAAATCAAACCCTTGTTGGATGCCGGTTTCCACACGGTCCTACACATATAGGGTATCTTTACAAGGAGATAGAACTTGTGTTTCCAATGAAGCAAGAGAAGAATATCAAAGCCCTTTTAGAGGTCAAGACCAAGAAGATATTTTCCCCAACTTGTTTGAACAAAGAATTGGAGAGATGGATAGAAATTCTTCTTTCAATAACAACTATCATCATGGAGAGAATAAAACCAATACCAATAACACCAATCCTAAAGACACCCTTGAAGAAAGAGTTGCAAGAGTTGTCCAAGATGATGAATTCCTAGAGGTCATGGAAAAATTAATAGATAGGGATAGAGAGAAATTATTTCTAAACCTAGCTCAAGTGGGAGTAAAACTTCCCTATGATTATGACCTAGAAAAGCTTAAGAAAGACCAAGAGAAAGATGACCCCATGAATGCTATGACTAGGCAAATAAAGTCCTTTCAAGAATAAATTGACACCATGAAGAAGGCAGCTGAACCTAAGGCCTTTTCCATTGAAGATTTGTGTCCTTTTTCTTTTGACAAAAGCTTAGTTATGACACCTTTTCCCTTTAATACTATTTTTCCTAAATATGATAAATATATGGGTAAAACAGACCCACAAGATCACCTAATGGAATTTTGTGCCCTAAGCATTGAGTTCATGCACAATGATACATATCTAATGAGACTCTTTCCTAGAAGCTTAGGAGGTCCCGCCATGGAGTGGTTTTCAAAACTACCCCAAGGAATAAAGACCTTTGAGGAACTAGCCTCAAAATTTGTGACCCGATAGTCTTATAACATCGAGCATGAAATTACTATGCTTAAGTTGTGTGATGCCAAACAGAAAGATGGAGAATCCTTCCTAGGATTCCTATAAATGTGGAGGACCGTTTTCGCAAGGTATCCACGAAGTATCCTAGAGAAAGAGAAGATGGAGACATTCACAAATAATTTGACCATGGAAATGAACTATAGATTACAACTCCAATGTCCCCAAACATTTAAAAAACTTATCAAAAATGGGATCAAGATTGAGGATGTATTGGTCAAGAGAGGTGAAATCAAACTATTTAAAGATAATAAGTCTAATAATACCAACAAAAAAAATAATAATTATGTGCCTAAATATGTAAATAATCAAGGGTCCAACAATCACAATGACAAGTTTAAATCATGGATAAAGAATAATAACAAAAACCTTGTGAATGATGGACTTGTGGAGGCCCACAACTTAAAGGCAACCCCTTTTACCTTTCCCTATGGAGCTAATTCTTCAAATAATGTTAATCAATCCAACAAAGCTCCATTTAATTCCAATAACAATGCCAAAAATTCTAACAATTCCAATAATTCCAATAATTCCAACAATGCCAATAATCCTTACAATAATGCCAACGGAAATAAGAATAAACCCTTTTACTCCAATTATAACAAAATAAAATTCACCTATCTAGGTGATCCTTATGAAAGCGCATTAAGAACTTTGGTGGCCAACAAGATCATCACATTACCCGATGTGAGAGACTATGAACCTCAAGTTAAACCTAACTGGTGGAATGACTCTCATCATTGTGAATACCATCAAAATAGAGGTCATCCAACCAACGAATGCATGAGATTGAAACACTGAGTGCAAGATTTGATCGATAATGGAACCATCAAAATTGAAGGCCCTCAAAACAATGAGGATCACACAGCTTTCAAGAATCCATTTTTGAACCATGAAAAGGGTGAATCATCTAATGCAAATAAAAAAAAAGGTAATGAGAAAGTGAGCTTTGCTCATACTTATGATAATAAAATAAATACTCTAAGAGAGGAGGATAATACTATAAATGCTATCATAATAAAAGATAAACCAAGAGAAGCATCATCAAATGTTGTCACTAGGGGGAAAGCATAAAAAATTATCCTACCAACTAATGCTCCTAAAATTGTATTATCAAATCAAGCCTCAACCTCATCATCAAAACAATACAACTTGGTTGACCAATTACAAAGAACACCCACTCAAATCTCAATTCTTGAGTTACTCAAATTGTCACCAACCCATAAAGATATTTTGGAGAAGGCCTTATTAGAAACCAATGTACCTCTAAATTTGGAGGTAGATAAATTTCAAAATATGGTGGGACACCTAATCGCACCCCATTGCTTATCATTTTCCGAACATGATGACATGTCCCACTAGTACAAAAATAGAAATATATGACCAAATAAACTACCAAAAATTATAGATAAATGACCAAATTTGGTCACATGACCAGTGGTAGTTTATTGCGGTCATTTATCTCATGACCAAATTTATGACTAAACTATTTTAGTCATTTATTTGGTCATTGATTTGGTCATATATTTAGTCATTTATTTGGTCATTTGGTAGTTTATTTGGTCATTTATTTGGTCATTTGGTCATTTATTAGGTCATTTGGTCATTTATTAGGTCATTTGGTAGTTTATTTGGTCATTTATTTGGTCATTTGGTAATTTATTTGGTCATTTATTTGGTCATTTATTTGGTCATTTATTTGGTCGTTTATTTGGTCATTTATTTGGTCATTTATTTGGTCATTTATTTAGTCATTTATTTGGTCATATATTTAGTCATTAATTTAGTCATATATTTAGTCATTAATTTAGTCATATATTTAGTCATATTAGGGCACGATGGAATCGAACCATCATCCTCCTACTTTTAAAGTAGGTGCTCCTCCATTGAGCTAGTACCCTTTAAAGAATAATCATACCATGTATATTATTACTTTCCACTAAACATGATTTCAAGTTTTTCCATCTATAGTTCAAGGGTAGCAAAGCTTAAGGGGAGGATGACTAGTGATACTTTAAACTCAATGGTGAAGTTATTCAATGTGTAATATAAGAATGAAGTGAATGATGTCATTGGAAAATACATTACATGTGGCTTGTTCCCCTTATTATAATGACAAGCATATATCTTTAGGGGAAACCAGCCACATTAAACAGAGATAAAGTATGTATCAATGATCATACCTTCTACATTTTAACTCCTAATTAACCCATCAAAAGCTTTACTGCTTTAGAAGTCCACACTCCTAATAACCTACCAATCTATTGCACTTCTATCCAATACATCAATCATAAAATTAGTATTATTAAGGAAATTTGATACACACTAAATTCAACTTATAAAAATCGATAGCCCTTTTCCAGGATCTCCTATTTGTGGTATATACTAATCCTTAAGATACATTAATAACTAATAATGTAGCATCTTTCTTATCATAGTTGGAAAACACAAAATATTAAACATTGACCTTAAAACTACTTAAGTATGCCACAAGTCAGTAATGCATTGGAATCACTAATCATTGTTTGAACACTTTAGTTTTCCAATTATGACCAAATACCTAGGTCACAAAAAAACAATAAAAGTAACTAAATCGACTAGTTCAACATTACTTTTTAAAAATACAATATTAACTGGTTTCTTTGAAAATCAAACAAAGTTATAAAAAATATCTACCATGCCTAGCATCTCCTTGATAAGAAACACACCAAAAGACTATTAGATTTTGCGGGTTTCAAAAAAAAAAAACCTATATTACCCCTACCTACAAAGAGAAATTCAAACATGCCAATTTTCTACATATTTTTTTATCAATTTTCCCTCAAAACCAAGATTGTTGTAGGTGTTTGAAAAGTAAAAATAATAAAAAATCCAAGTAAACCAAAAAGCACTTACTGCAATGGAAAAACATTCACCCTCATAGAATTTCAAGCTAACACCTTTTACAGCTTCAACTTCCTTTTGGACTCTCTTAGTTCGATAACCTATCATATTGTCAAATGACCAGAATTCCCACCATTTCCTAGTTGTGTACACTTTTATTAGATTTTGAAGCTCCACAACAACTTTAGATGCCATATCTGGATCAACTTGCTCCATGTTTGAGTTTTCATCCTTTACTCCATTATATTCAACTGAGAATGGTAGGAAATGCTATCAGGTAAAAGAAAATAACTTGAAAAATAGATGGAAGTTACATAAATACCAAAGCTAAATTTCTTTTTAAAATTAAGATGCATAAACACAATGCTAAAAAAACAAACAAACAGGAAACTGATAGTAGTACAAATTTTATAAAACAAAGATAAAAAATAGCTTATGCACACCAATTTCATAACTCAAGTAGCACAAAGATATTTATGCCCTAGAAACTTGGAATAATCCCTTACGAAAATGCTTGGAGATGAAGTATTGTTATGAAATTTAATGTTTTCTCTATGTACATTTTGTGTCAGTATAAATTCTTCATGAGTTATTATATGATTATGATAGAACTAAGAATCAAATACTTCTGAATTTAAGTGCATTACAACAAAAAAATAATTTGGGGCCTCCAATAAGAAACTCATTTTTTAAGGACTTAGTATTGTTCCACCCTAAGGCATTTACAATGCTTATTCTTTGCATTGTGCCACAATAAGTAAGGCATTCAAGGTGCATCTACACACTAGACCATGAGATAAACACATTGTCAACTTCCCAATCCTAACACATTGCATGATCTTATTGTTGCTAGTTTAATCAGCATAATGCCACAAAGAAAATATTAGGGAGCAATAGGGATAACAAATTCTTGAGGGAAGCTCTAACCAACCAGCTAGACTAAAAGGCTTATCATCCATTTACAAGTTGTTCCAAGCTTAGCGGAGGATTATTTTGGGACTTTGAAGAAACCAGGAAGATACCTTGTTTTCATCAAAATTAACAATTTTCTCTTTCAACTGCTTCAGTTGTTGTCTCAAACCTTTATTTTGATGTAAAATTTGAAATGCCTATTTGGATTGATTATCATTTTGCTCCACCAAAACCTTATTCATCACCATAAGCTTCTCATTTAGTGCCAACAGACAAGTAGCTTATGTGTGTTGCTTCTCACAACATCTGTTAACCCATCTCGTGCAATTCATGTGTGAGGAAGAAGTTTGAATATGGACATTCATGTAATGGATTATTCATGTACAAGGAGGAAGAAGACACCTTGGAAAACCTTGTAATGTATTAGATCTAAGAAATCAATAAAGAACTTGTAGGTTTGAGATTTGTAAAGTTGACAATTTTCAGCAACAGACACATTTTTCCTCTAATTATAAGTAGTTTTAATCATGTAAATGGTTTAGATATGAATAAAAAATGGTGGAATTATGTAATATAGTGAGTTAAATTTATTTTGGATCCAACCATAGGTTTGGCCATGATAAACAATGGGAGATCTAGTTGTTTTCTTAAAATGTATCATAAAACTCTATAACACAAAGTATGCAGCAAGAGTTTGATCATAACTTGTAATGCAACCAATGGAAAAAGTCTAACCCTTGGTTATTTTCAAGTAGATTCTATTAGATTTAAAATTCATGTGGTTTCATATTGAACAATGTTGTCTTGTGCAAGAAAAATGATGCCCTAGCAGCCTGTAACATGGAATTTTCTGAATTGTTTTTATAATAGAGAAAATGGTCTCTATATGGGGGCCATAAATCACAAATTTACCATTTGATTTCCCTCATTTTTTGATGTGTTGGATACAACCTAATTATACACACTCTGACCAGAGTGATTTGCTAAATTGTATCTGGTGTGAAAGTTATTAGGTACAGAATGGAGTTCTATCAAAACTGTCTAGATTAATTACAATCAAGTAAGTCTGAGTTTTGTTTCTTTAAAGGGTTTTGATCTTAAGATCCATTGGAGGATTGGTGCACTAATAAGAATTATGATTCCATTCAAACTTTGAGGAACCTTGATTAAGTTTGGTGACAATTGGTTTAATGAGTTTTGTTTGTGTGGACAACATGCTATGGTTATGGTGAACATGATAGTGAATATTTTGTGATGGACTAATAACTTGAATGAGTGCAAATATCACTTGGAAGGTAAATGTCCATACTAAATTTATTATTTTAGAGATATGATATGGTTGAAGGACCAATTATTCATGATTCTTGAAGGTAACAATGCTATAATGATGGTTAGTTGTTATGTGTAGTCATGTGAGGCTGACATACTATTTGTGTGATCAGAGAAACAAGGTATTTGGAAGAACGAGGATTAATGTGTTTTGTTGCACAAATAAGGCCTATAAGTGGATTGTCAATACAAGGCCTAATAGGCCTTGAGTTTGGACTCTAAGGTGATTTGGTGGATTTTTACTCTCATGGAGGAATGCCTCCAAATAGTTGAAGGTATTATGTTATTGGTGGATGACCTCTAACTCTGGATGAAGGATAGTAGAGAGTTGTTGAGTTGAAAGTATGACCTTGAATAAGATGTGGTTGCTAATGGTGATTTGATGTTCATTCTACTGATAAAGTTCATTAATTTCTCATTGATGGATATGTGAATATGCCTCTAGAATGTTATATCAAACATCTTATTGATCTATGTTTGCCACAAAGATAACTACCAGAAGTCCAACAATGCATTTTCACTGCTAGGTTAGTATATGATAGGTTCTGCATATGTTTGGAAAAAATGGCTTGAAGCATGCTAAAACCCTTAAATATCCATCAATCCTAGGCCCTAGCACTCCATCATGATTTATAGTTGTAGAAAAAAAAGGATAAGTATTAAAGCCTCCAACCACCCAAAAAATCTCAGTTGAACACTCCCCTTGTTTCTAAAGAATATAGAAATAAATTAGGCACTAAGCTTGAGATATTGTCAACAAATGGAGTATGCTAAGATACAGATAAACCATGATGTTTGTTGCATATATGAATATATAATTCCCTTTAATCTTGTCTGGACACCATATTTGTGATCTAATCTCAAGAAATTAGAGGTAGATGACCTCCAATTTCAAGAAAGTAAAATTCCTTGTGAAGATGTTCACATGGAGATGGTTTTGTTAACCTAACTTATTTTGTATGAAATACTAATCGGATATGCATTGTGGGATTATTATACTAATAGATCTCCACCCTATAGTCTTATAGCCAAATAGATTAGTTTTTTTAATGGTTGGACAAAGAATCAAAATTAAATTTATTTACCTGGTATAGTACATTTTGGAGTGAATCGGTATGAATGAGTATGTTTGACCCTTGATTGTCCATCATTTCCACCACTAACAAACTGATTTGTATCATTAGATGTGTGATCGTTGACATTTTCATGACACCTTATCATGTTTACATTGGTCACACCAAAATCTTGCAGCCCTTCAATACCCTACATAATGGGTGAATCTCCATTCTTGTGAACTGATTGGCATGTCTCTCATAATTGACCTTGAAACTTTTGGGAGAATGCATTGAAATTTTTTAATAGAACTATTGATTTGATTACTTGAAAAGTGTGTAAAGCATTATATTTTGGGTGAGCTCAATACTCTTTCACTTGAGTTGCATTGGACTTTGCATGAGACCTTATCATCACATTCTCTTCTTCTTCAAGGATCATTTCAAGTTCCTATACCCTTGTCTTCTTAGAGTTACAAAATATAGTAGTTATTTTTATTATAATTAAAATATCTTAGTACCTCTACTATCCATTTTTATTTTTTTATGATAATGAAGTCAAATTCTCACCTTTAGCCTCTTTATCCTCTCAACTTCCTTTTCTAGCTTCCAAAGAGAATGATCTTCACCCATTCCAAGTTGAATACATTCTTCCAGCAACTCCTATAACTCCTAGAAGTATTAGAGATACTTGACTCCTTACAAATTTAAAAGAGACAAAATAATAAATATCAGTTGAGTAGATGGAAAGGGTCATTATAAGAACTTCAAATAAAAACTAAAACACCAATAAAATCATTTACTTCAGATTAACAATCCAGCATGAAGTTTCATAACACTAACAAATGCTGGACAATATAAGAATGCATTACTTGGCAAGTTTGTGATAAAGTAGTCAATATTAAAATTATGAGTAGAATAATGTAACAAGATTGTTCTCTTGCAGACCATTCTGTAAGTTGTGCAAGGCCAATTTAGTTCAAATCCAACATTGGACACATTCAAGAGCACTTGCAACTTGAAAGCAATAAATTTATTCTAGTGTAGCAATAGAAAAGAAAAATTTAAGTGTTTGCTTCTAAAAAACCATCTACAAGAATAGTTGGATTTAAATTCCAACTGAGTCAAACTTATTTTACTCAATGCATTTTTAAATTTTCCAAGTTTTTCTCTATAGCTCCAAGATGCACCCACAACAAAAATATGTTCATCTTTGAAGTTATAGACATGATTGATATAGACAACAAAATTCACCTGCACAACTAATGTTTAGTGGCCACAAATAAATTCTAGGTTTAAATTTTACTGAGAGTACAATTCTTAACCAAGATATAATAAAAGCCTTTTCTCTCCACATTTATTGGAAGATAGAGAGAGACCAAGGAGCTAAAATCCATATTTAGGAGAATAAAGACAAATTAAATGGTAATAGTCACAAAATCCATACAACAGGAATTATTCATAGAAAGATATGGCTTTTGTTGATGATCAAAGATTTGTGACTCAGTTGATTCACAATTTTCCAGCTAAAGATGGTAGGAACTTATTCCATCATCAGAAATAGAAAGAAAAATAACATCTAGTGATGAACTAGTTTTGATGATAACAAATTTTCCATTGTGAAATCTGCCACCCCAACCATTCTTGTCAAAAAACTTATATCTCAAATTCATGACATTGTTACTCTAGTTCTAGCCTCTCTTGCAAACCTAGCAACAAAAAAGAAAATTGGTGTTGAAATTGAATACGAGGGAGTTGTTTCACACTTGATTGGGATGGTCACATGGGAGGACATTATCATACATGAAAATGCATTGAGAACTCTAGATCACATGGCTAAAGACAATTGTATGGTCCGCTAATCTATATCACATTCAAAGGTAGTTCCTAAATTTTATAGCTTACTTCAAAGTGAGAAAAATTATTACTCGTGCAAGACAAGAATCTTAAATCTTATTGTATATCTTGTCAAAGACATAGTACTCGGACAACAATTGTAAATCCAAATTCATTTCCAACTCTTATACTGCAGAGTTTAGTTATAGCTATTTTGGATTAAATCATGAAATGCAGCTTGAGATGAATCAAGAGTATTTAGAGAGGCATATAAAGTAATGTTTGTGCCACAAACCTTGTAGCTACACTCAGTCCCAACATAAGTTACATGTCTCGGTTTGAATAATTCATGTTGCATTAATAAGATACATTTTAACTCACATTGTTATGAACTTTAGCAATATTGAATAATGAAAGCCTTAATCCATTTCGATTATTATGACATACCAAACATAAATAGAATCCAATTCAACTTCTACATTGGGGAGAAGTCCTAAAATGAGAACTATGTCTTCTCATAGGAGGTGAAGAGACCTAAGTTCATATGAGAATCTTGATTTATATTAGCTATTCAGAGTTGGGCTGAATAATACATGTTGTTTGGATGGATCATGCGATACACATTGAGCATGTTTTTATAAGCATAGGAGGAAGAGATTTTTTTAAAGTAGTATAAATCTCTAGGCATGTATGGTTGTTCTTCAATCAGAACCCACAAAGACCATGATATATTACAAAAGGACCATCATGAGTATTGTGATTGGAGGTTGACTTAGATTGTCAGCAACCCAGTTGAAACTTACCTCCCTAAGGTGGAAGTTAAGGTGGTACTGTTCCCAATAGGTGGACTGCTGTTGATACCAATCAGTCCATTTTTTTCCTAGATCTACATGAATTGCAAAGGGTTGAGCACTCACTTTAACAAAATAGAAGATAAAAAAATCTCCTTTCTATTTGCCCACAATTAAGTAGTTTTAGACTAAAAAATAAGATCGGTCATTGAAATCAGAGATACTACAAGGCCCTTTATTGTAATAAGGAATTTCAAAAGGGTATGCTATATGCTATCTTTATCTCTACAAAATAGTTATGCAAAACATTTTGGTCCAAAGGTTGTTAGATTTGACTCATCTTTATCTTCACAAGAGAACACACCTTATAGTTTATTTCTACTTCAGATTCATTTCCTATAATTAGATAATAATTCCATAATCATCTGTATCTTGGAGTTGATATTAGATATTTTTCTTAAATTACATAATCTATTTTGTTGTGTTTATTTAGATTCTCTTACTTTTCGGCAACCCATTGTGTGCATCTTGGAATTGAAATTGATTTTTCTTATATTGCATAATAAGGAAAGAAAAAAAATACCCCAAAGAGAGAGTCACATTTGATCAATTACCATGGAACTTGAAAATCCTCCCTATGTAGGCTTTCCATCAAGGAACACATCATTATAGGCCCAAATCTTCTTATTGCAATACTGTTCCATTTTTCCACCACAGGCTTTACAACTATTGCATGATCCAACAATACACCCCACACCCACATGCTCTCCTATCTTAAACTTCTCCACTTCCTTTCCAAGTTTAGTCATAACTCCCATCACTTCATGCCTATTCCATAATATCCATGAATGCAACTATTACAAAAAAAAAACCCATTAAACTGAACATAAAATAGATAATGATAGTCATAAAAATGTAGGTAAATATATTTACCCAGGGACCATGGGATAATGATATAATCCCAAGTCATTTCTAATATGATGCAAATAAGTGTGAAAAATCCCACAATAAATGACTCTGAGCATCACATACTCGGGTCCTGGGTTCCTATCATATGCAAAGCAATCAATTATGAAAGAATAATTGAAGAATGTAACATTAATGGGGACAGTGAGAAGTAGTATTTCATTTCCTGCACGAGCGTGTATTTGTAAGGAAACAAATAGTCAAAAGAGTCTATTTTCAAGGAAACCCATGCTTATCTATTATGGTAGGTAGCTCTGATGCAAAAAATGTAGGTATATGTAGATAGAAAGAGATGCTTCTTTCTATAGAGAGCATCATAGTTTTTCATAGGACAAAATTATCTCATGTAGAATCATTATATGAGGGATCAATTTTTGGATTGAAGCTCATGTCGATTGTTGTATGGTTTAGATAGGTTTTAGGGTGTTGTGAGTTATACTTCCTAAAATTTAGCAAAAGAAACACAAACAAAATCCTATACAAATAAATAAGAGTTTATATGATTCATGAGAAAAATAAATAAATGTGTACACATCAAAACTCAAAAGTTACAGTGTGAAAGTTTTCAGATGTTATAGCATAAAAGCCATATATTATATTGATACATACATTACTCATGTTGTATCCAAGACATCCTATCTCCTGATTGATAGAATATGCCATGGAAGGATCTATCTCACTATATTCTAATACACCAAGAGGTCCTCCTTTGCCCCGCTAAACAAAAACACCAACCTTCTCTTGTGGATATGTCTGCCTTGCACATGAGAAGAATTTATCATACTAATAACTCCAAGCCAACTATTTTGATTCTGAAAAGTATATATTATATATACGACAATATCTTTATCTCCAAGCCTATTTGATAAAACATTTTTGAATTCCTTGTAACTCACTAATCTAGGAAAGGAAGAAAATATGAATTATATAAATATCTATAAATAGCACAAGTGATCAAATAGGAGATAAAAAGATATAAAATTGGATAGAATTCTCTTAATTTTCTAGCCAAATACCTTCCGGACAACTTTAGCTGTAGTAGCCACAACTTTATCAATAAAATAGCCCAAGAATAATGGGTTTGCTACACAGACCTAGTCCATGAACACACAACACAAAAAACATGTCTTTATCATCAAGTCTTGTTCAACCTCAACTTTAAAATGGAAGTTTATTGTTTACTTATATAAAAAGCCCTTACCAAAGCATTGTCGACTCCATAAAAATCAATGTATTTGATTCCTTTCATAGCCATATCTTCCAAACATTTTGAGGACTTCAATGCTGATAGACTAGTCCAATTATAAAAATATAAGTATATGATCCTGCAACATGCATTAATTCAATTTGCACAAGAACAATAAATAATTCTTTCATGGAAAATACCTGCATAAAATCCTCCATTACCATCTAGAGCCCTTAGGATCTGCAATTGTAGGACAAAGTTTCAAGAAACTCAAGCTTGAATTAATAAGTTATATACACTATTAAATATCCTCTACAAGCCATAGTAAAAAATATTGTCCATCTTAAAGGCCGGATTTATTTAACTACTCCAACTTTTTACTATAATTTCTAAGCACTATACATCTACAAAAATAGAATACTTTTTAATGTATCTTAGAAAATTTGAGAAGATCACATAAAGGCTTTGCAAATCATTAGTAAAAGAATGGAACCTTCCCAAGGAGATTGAAAGATTTCTTTTGGATATCTACTTCAAGGTAATTATTCAAAGAAGAAATAAGATACAGAACATGTGCTAGTATTCTTACATCACAGCATGAGCATCAGGCTTCAGTTAGCAGCCAGGAATCACTTTATTCTAGACCTAATATAAAATATGCTATTAATCAAGAGATTTTTCTACACAAAAACAATCTCCTTGGGATTTTCTAACCCCTTTGTCCATTTCAAACAAAATAGCACAATAAATTGCCTAATAAAGTGTACAAAGTCTAAGAAGGAAAGGGACTTAGATGGTGCAAGGTAGAATGGTGGTGGAAAGACTAGATCTCTAACTGTGGAAGTGTCATATGTCTATAATAGAATGGATTTAAATAGTAAACTGATGTTAAAAATGTGTGATTCATTTGACATTTGCATTTTTTCTATTTTACTTCTTATATTGTTGTAAACCTTTTCATAACTAGCATTTCAAGTAATATATGTATAGTATATAGTATATAGTATATACAACATGGCCCCCTGCCACCTCCTTGACGTCGTCCCCCCAATGTCCCCAAATTGAGGCCCTTTGTCTTGCTGTCAAGGAAACCCGTCCCGTCATCTTGGAGATGCGGTGTAACATTGAAAATTTGAGAAAATTTAAAGAACATACAAAATTTTTAAATATTCATGTGTAGATAAATTTAAGATCATTCATCATATACATTATACATAGCAATTAAGTTGAATTGAAAGTTGAAATTTATAAATTCATAAATTCATATACATGATGTAACTTACAAGTTAATAGTTAATTGATTTTACATAGAAGTTCTTTCTTTCCAGACACACAAGTAAATATAGTGATGTAGTATAGTTCAACAAATTCTTTTTATCTGATATGATAGGTGTTAATGGGTGTATGTAAAAAATTATTAAGTTTATTTACTATAGAAAAAACTAATCACTGTCTACAATCTTGAGTTACCTACTAGCATATGTTAAATAAACAGAAAACTCTATTGGCAATAGGAATTTTAACACTCTTAAGTTGCTTCTAAATAGAAGAGAGAAGAAAAAAAAGATTCATATGTAGTTTTGTTTTCATTTACAAACTGTATACCATAAATTATTTCCTTCCATTTTACAGCCAGAACCTCACAGAAACAACAAAACAACCCATGAATACTAGCATAGGATGAGCCATAAAATCTATTGATACCAACATTTTTTTTTTCATTTGGGTATTTTTTTTATAAATAGGTTGCAAAAATGGGGGATGATTGACTATCTCTGAGACAATTGGGAGACGTCTAAGACATCCCCGGCTTGTGCAATATCTGGTGATTGCTGCTGGGTTAGAGAAAGTAGACCAAAGTATATCCATACTCTATATTCCTAAGGTACAGTTCATGTAGGGAGTCTACTTCTTATAGTCCAATTCTAAGCATATAGTGCTGAAATCAGTTTTAGAAGTTAAATTATAGGCTGCTCAATATTAGATTTTATTGACCAATACTAACTATCAAGATAAATTAATGTCTTTTACCCAATCATGAATATCAAATAATAACTCATTTTCAGTATCTTTTTTATTAATATTCAAGATAGTCTTTTAGGATTTAGTTTTTGGAAATTTAGGATGTTTTTATTTTCACTTTTATCATTATACCATAGGTGAATATCTAGATCTGGCTTTCTATCATAGTCTCTCATCACAATTTGCAGACTCATGAAGATCACCAGTTCCATTCAAAACAAACCACACCATTGTTCAACAATTGCTTGATTTGCAAAATTTGCATCCCTCAAGTTCAATGCAACTACATGACCAATAGGAAGTGCAAGCATGTGATTTGGTACAGGGTCAAGTTGATGCACAATCCATGGGAAGTTTTTTTTCTAGGCCGTCAAAGGATGATTTTTGTAGAATTTTCAGCATAGATCTAGCTAGGAAATAAGAAAAATAATAGCTTGCAAAAATAGAATAAAAATAGAGCAGATCAACAATGAAATTCTATCTCTCATTCCATGATTCAATAATAAAAAAATTGACTACAATATGCACATAGTGCATGATTTATACATAACTAAACTACCATTTGCAAGAGCAAATTACAGTGAATAGTTTCAGTTATCACCAATCAACATGAACAATTAAACAGACTGTCAACCATGAATCATGGATTAGATAAAAGATAACTAAAGTTTAATTGTAAATCATCGTATAGAACTAATCTGAAGTGGTAGTTGGAATTAACTAACACCAACACCCCCCTTAATTCCAACTAAGGAGAATAAAAACTAATGAAAGAAAAGATGAAGCTAAAAATCCTTTGTGACAAGAATAATGCAGACATCTATCAAATGATAGCTACCATAGTGCTAAATGAAGAGATTCCTCTGAAACCAAAATGAAGATCAGAATCAATTTGCATGAGTGCCCCTAGCAACACTACTTGAATCAAGAACAAATGGAAAACACAAACAAAACATCTGTCAATCGAAGATACAGAAGACAATAATATGCATATGTGCTCCCAAACAATGAATTGATGGAAAAAAAAGGCAAAATATCTATCACTCAAGGATGTAGATGACACATAAATATATACGAGTGAATCTATCATCACTACTCAACTATGCAAGAATAAAGTGTTGGTTGAAAATACAGGTGCCAATTGTCTATATAACTAATCAACTATGGAAGCAAAGAATCATCAACATGAACAGTAGAAAGCCCCTCCATAATGTTGAAAAGACAAGCATGATAGGTCCACTGACATGGTGTCACTAAAGAGGAAAAGAAGGCAAGGCCCATGCAAAGAGAGCATGACCTTGACCTATCTCTGATGCAAAATCTAGCTTAGCCTCTATTGCCATAACTGTTTGATACAAGCCTCTACTTATGGGCCAAAGCAGAATCTATGGCATGCATTCGAAATAGTTGAATGGTGTGAGAAGAGCAGAGGCTGAAAACTCCATTCTTTGCAACTGATCTGATCTTTAGAACCTACAAAAAAAAAACATGCATTTCTTCTTCCTAGCACCTAAGCTCTGATACCATGTAGAATTTTCAACATAGATCTAGCTAGGAAATAAGAAAAATAATAGCTTGCAAAAATAGAATAAAAATAGAGCAGATCAACAATGAAATTCTATCTCTCATTCCATGATTCAATAATAAAAAAATTGACTACAATATGCACATAGTGCATGATTTATACAGAACCAAACTACCATTTGCAAGAGAAAATTACAGTGAAGAGTTTCAGTTATCACCAATCAACATGAACAATTAAACAGACTATCAACCATGAATCATGGATTAGATAAAAGATAACTAAAGTTTAATTGTATATCACCGTATAGAACTGATCTGAAGTGGTAGTTGGAATTAACTAACACCAACAATTTTGAATTACAAACACGACAATTGGGGAGGTATCAGAAAGGTTAGCAACAAGGGGACAAGATTCTTACTAAGCAGCAAATGCAAGATGTTTCTTTGCTTATACCTGTGTCACAACATCTTAACTGAGATTCTAATGCTAAAATGCCCATTCAAGGGGACTCTTTTGGGCACTGTATTTTTGCAAATCAAAGTAACTAGGTTTGTGATGGTAAAATACATAGATGAGATAAAATATGTACTTCAAATGAATTGTGAACAAGATACTTGAATATTCATGGAAACTCATAAAGAGAATGGAATTTTTGATTAAAATGGAACATATTATACTAACTTGAGTAACTTTGAGAATATGTATAGAAAAGTTCCACATAATAGCAAGTTCTTTATGGGAATGAAGCTCTTATTGGATAGTGTTGTATTTGTGTTTGTAGTTTTATTGAAAGCCTTTTTAAAAAATAAAAAAATCATGACACTTAGAAATAAACCCTAAGTTTAGCTTTGGCTATGTGGTTGTTTGTTGAACCCCAAGAACATAGTGACTCCACAGTACGATGCTCTAGGAGCCTCATGAATAGGAGTAGACACTTGCATCTAATAAAACATTGACATTTCTCCTTGGCAAATGAAATCCTATTTTACTTTATTTATATTAAAATACTCATATTGGCATGTCACGTACAATTGTTGAAAATGCAATTCACAAGTCTAAATGTGAAAAAAACCATCATCAAAGTGGGCAAGTATGTTAGTGATAAAGTAGCTACTACCCTCGAGAGGTTATGAGTTCAAGCTTTCTCATCTAAATTATGACATGGTATCAAAGCCAATGTTTGAATTTTGTTTGAGGATGATAGGACCTACAATTAGAGGATGATAGAAGGGGAGATTCTAAAAGTGGCAAACCTATAACGTATCCTTAATTTCTTTCACATTTCAAAAAATTTCTAGAAAAAGCCATACAAATTCCATGGGGAGATGGTTTTGCACTAAGCAATACTTCACTACCAACTTCAAAAATTGATTTTCTCACCATATTCTTTTTTCCTTTGGAGGGGATCACACTTCATTTGACCTATTATGTATCCTTAATTCATCAGTGCATATACTTATCGACCTATCAGATATACCAGACTATTTCTAATTGTATAAGCATATTTCTATATTTGACATAGCACAGTATTTATCATTGCATAGATATATAGATATTATCAAACAAAAAATCATATAGCAGTACTGCTAACATTAGTGAAAGGAAGTTCATTGGATAGGTCACATCGATATATCAGAAATGTATAGAACTATACATAAATATCTGCATATTGGAATATGTAATCTTTGCATACAGCAGTGATTTAATACCCAATCCATGTAGTATCATTGGTAGATTGTACATATTAATAAGATTAATCTTGAATATTATCATTATATATAGACTTAATCATATTTCATATTCTCAATTGTCATATTAGAGATAGTAGTGATATAGTTATCAATTTTATGCATAAACACCCATAAGAGGTACCATAGATCGTCATTCATAGTGTTAAGTGAGACTCTAAGGAAATAAGTCTCTTGCAATTGAGTTTTCATATCCAACATATGGTGCTTCCATTTAAACATAGAATACCAATTTACCAAATATAAGCAACAACAATTGAAAGCCTAAAAAATATTGAACATGGTGTCATCCTGTCAAACTTAACTAACAAAATAAATGATGTAAAAGTGGTGCTATTAAATGAATAGTGCAGAATATTTTACATATAGCATACTATTCTAAAATGGTATGAATGTTTCTTAATAGAGGTCAAAAAATGAGAATGGTACCTGGAAAGTTTACATGGGGTGCAAATGATCCTTTGAGCAATTGTATCTCATTTTCTTGTGAACCTCAATGTGGTTGGCACAAATGTGTAACTTTCCTTTTTTTCTTGTATTTTCATTGCATGTGTTTATTTTGTGATTGATGTGGCATCCTCATTTTTCTAGGAGTGTTCTCTTCCCCTCAACAGATAGAAAGTTAGAAGTGACAAAGGGTTCACTATGCTAGTTCATCGCCTATGTTTATGTTTGGTTTGATGCACCAAAATATTGTAACATGTGTCAGCCAGGGGTATCATGCTAATGTTCATTGGGGTGATTAGAGTGAACGTTGGGTAATGCATGGAATGTGTACCTTATCCTAGAGTAATGTGTGGACTTTTGGACCTAGCCTATTACACATTTGGTTTAATGTTTATTCTTATGGCTGACTTGCAGATATTGTTAGTATGTATACACTGACAATTGACAAATGAATATAATCATCACTGTAATACATATATATAGTGGATCTAAGTTCATTGCTAGTGTGACTGTTAGTGTTGATGTGCAAGTATGTTTGTGATGCTCAATAAGGAAGCATGATTATTGAGTGTAGTCATACTTAAGGATCACATAGATTGAGTGAATGTCCTGATGTATATCAGACCTGATAGAGGTTAACATTTGTAATGAACCTTTTGGGGTTTATCTTAATTTAGTCCTGAAACATTAATTACAACTTGAGATGAGAATTGCAATACACTTATAAATATAAATTTATAAAAAATGAAGACATTTCATTATGGGTGAACCCACAATAGTGGGTTACACTTTTTTTCCTGAATGGACACTGAACTGTACATTTTGAAAAAAACTTTCAGATTCAGATGCATATTCTCGTTAAACTGTTTGAAATCGGAAGATGAAGTAAATTAGAGTCTTTTAGGATTTTCTGTCTAGATTATAAATATATATATATTTTTTATTTTTGAATTTATTTGAATAGTTTTTTCTTTCTCCTACAAAAATTGGTATGTTGCTGAAAATGTCATTTTCAAAGAGTTACATTGTTTTCATAGAGCATAACTTTTTTTCTAAAATAGATATCAATGTGATTCTTTTGAATTTAGTTTTGTAACATCCATACAAAGGGCATGTAGTTGGTTTTATGACATTATCATGATTATTGCATATTTTAAAAATGTTTGAATGTGACTAAACTCTAATTTTGACATACCTTGACTACATAGCTTATAACTTGTCATGTATTTGTCCAATTTCATTTTTATTTTTTTGGATAGAAAGATAACTTCAATACCTAGGGTATAGGTATTTTCTAGAATTTTTTTTTCTCTCATTTACTATTTTTCCATAAGCATCAAACATAGAGGTAGACATACGGTAAAATATATATGTTTAGTAAAACTAAAAATACAAAGTCATAATAAACTTAATATATATTAGCATTATAATCACTGGAAATATTTTTCTCAGTAGTACCTTACTACATAGATAGGTTTGTCAAATGGATTTATTTGATGTGCCAAAAGATAAAGTCAGTGATTTTTTGTCAGCATTTTAATAGGTGCAAAGGAGACTCCATTGTAGGTATGAATGAGGAGTATGGATGTTATATCAACATTTTTTTTATCTAAGAGGATTTGAGCTAACCATTTGTAATTAATTCTTTAAAATGGAACCTCTCAAGGCTTAAATCATCATATTTTATTAAAAATATGTCATTTCAGGAAAAATCAGCATGTCTAAAAAAGTATAACCCACTATTGTGGGGTCACCCTTATAATATTTAGCTTAAAATTCTAAAATAATTCAGAAGACAGAATGTATCTTGATTTAGACCCAAGTGCTAGGATCATATATAGTTTATTACTTATAATTTTGAAAAATTATTCCTTGATCGAATGCTTGATGATTCTCCTCCTTATTTTATGCTCAATACCTTCATTCCTTTAATACTACAGAAAATTGTGAAGTCTTATAAATAAGACAATTTTCTTTATATATACCCTTATTTATGAATAGTTGATCTTATTTGGTATTTGTCCTTCCTTTAGTTAATGATTGGATATATCTTTCAATCTAGATTTTATCCTCTCTTCCAATCACTTCAACTATTTCTGTATCCTTATATGCAGATCTGACTGCAATTATTTTATTCTTTTTTCTATCTGTGTGCCACTAATATCTGATACTTCCTCCAAACTGTGATAATCTACAACAAATTATTAAGTGCCACGGTCGATAGGCATTCATTCAAAATGTAAGATCATGGCATCACATATTAATTTCCTTATGTCTCCCCCAAAACTCCAAATATTAAAAAATTTAATGTATGGTGAACCTTGCCACTATGAAATATATCATTGAATATATTATTCACTCTTTATGATAGTGGCAAGCATAAGTCTTATAGATTAGTTTTGCAATAACCATATAGTCTACAACCTTAGGACATTAATCGTAAGACATCATCAATCATATTATTATTCCACCAACGACATATATTTAACCATAGAAAGGCACGCTAGACATGTATGCAAAACATGTAAACATATACAAGGCATGCTAATTGTTTGACACAATTCCTCAGATGCCTAGTTTGATGGACTGAAATTACTATAGTATTAAGGAAAAAATAGATATATATATATATATATATATATATATATATATATATATATATATATATATATATATATATATATATATATATATATATATATATATATATATATATATATATATATATATATATATATATATATATATATATATATATATATATATATATATATATATATATATATATAATGTCTTGACAAACTTTCAAGAAAATGCAACTAGCAGATGAAAAGACAGGCATAACCCTTACCGACATTATCTACACTTAGACCAAAACAAAAGCCTCAGAATAGGGTATCCACATTCATGAAAGCAAAATGGAAGGGCACCTTAATTGTTTGGCAGCATAGCCAACAAAACACCATCTACTACAAAAGAAAAAAATCACAAAATAAAAAAATTGCCATAGTTAACTGCCTATGAGTCTGGAAAAGTAAGGTTGGGGAGACAATGGGAGATTAGTTAAGGAAGAAGATATCAACACCACCATTATCACCATGGAAATTTTTTGAAGGAAAAGAAAAATTAAGAAATTAATAAATTAATATCAATACAAACACATATTCAGAATTCTAAGTATTAATTATTCAAACAATTGTCCATTGGTGATTCTAGGGCTTAAATTATAAAATAAAACTATTTAATTTCAATAACTATTTCAATGCACGAGGTTCACAAGCATTCCATTGAAAGGAAATCTGATGCCGTCATGATTACTATTTCTGATATGGGTTCTATGGAGGTTATTAGTACATGTAAAGGAGATGATAGGATGGATGCCAAGGAATGAGAAGTACAAGATTGTCAATGTACAAATTCCACTGTAGTAGATGATTGCCAAGCTAGCTCCACTCAATAATACTTGATAACCCTTCACAAGACATGTCTATAGTTCTGCCTTCTGACTCTGATGAAGTATTAAAAATAAATAATGAAAAGGAAGAGAAAGATAATTCAAGTCATGTTGAGGGAGCTCTTCCAGAGAAGGGAGCAAGATATCTATTTATTCACATAGGTTCTCAAGCTTGAAAACCGAGCAATAAAAATATCCAGAGAAGATCATAGATAGCAATTGGATTGGAAGAGGCTTGGAAGGATAGGCATTCTCAAGTAGATGTTGATGAGGATAGTTTAAAATCATCTACTTGTTCATTGAATTCATTGATTAATAATGGAGACTTCAAATCATAAAATCAAGAACATTCTCAGGAATTAAATAAGCACCATACAAGTAAAGAACTGGCGAAAGAAAAAGAAAATAAGATGCAGAAAGATGCACTGTCAAAGCAAAATAGTGAGCTTAAGGCTTCTAGAGTCATGTATGCTCAGAAAAAGCTGCCAAACTCTCCATTGTTGAAAAATGGTTGTACTTTGTAAGGTGAAAGCAAGGGAAAATTGTTATTGAGTTTCATTTGGGTGGATCAATCAGTGAAGGCACAATCAATCCCAAGCTTGTTCCATTCATAAAGATAGCAATGCTGGTGACCCCAGTTGTACAAAGTTATGGGCTTCAACACCGATTGCACTGTTTAATCATAATAATACAAAAAAGGTGGCTGGCAAAGTTGAAAAGCCCAGTGATGTGCCCAAGGTTGATTTAATAAATAATTTCCCCAAGATGGAGAGACTGGCTTCCATGACTTCAACTTTTTGGCATCAGGAAGGAATTTGAAAATCAGATGAACTAACTGACAATAATGTTTCAGGAAGATTTGATAGTTTCTTTAATGAGAAGGTACAACTTTCTCAGACATAGCTCTCGCACAAAAAGAGTTGACACTTTGAGAAGTCAATCAAGAATACTCCGAATTTTTTTAATAAAACTGAAACTTGTCAAAGAATATTTGATTGATTGGCAAGCTAGAAAAATGCTTGATATCAACTGTTGCTTGAGGATTCGTCAAAATCTCTAAGAAAAGTTGCAATTCTAAAAGTGTGTCATCTTGTTTTGTTTTCTCAGCATTAGTAATATTGAATATTGAGTGGGTAACTGAGCCTTGGTACTAAGCTTTGTTTTGAGGGGCCTAATCCAAATGATTGTTAACCCTGGTATTTTCTAGATTGATCAATAGTGCAAATTCCTAAGGATTACATAGATTTAATAATCATAATTTCCCTCGATGGAAGAATTGTCCTTGATGCAGATGGAAAAATCAAATAGGGTTCATGATCGCTAAATTTATTCCAAGAAATTAACAATAGTCTTTCCCAAATGTTGCAGAATCATTTACTTGAGTGAATAAATAAGAGCCAGGTAGAGGACGGAGAGAAAAAGGAATACTATTATCACAATAGGTGCAAAGTAATTCCTTCCATACATTTTATCGAACATTTAAATAACAAAATGAATAAAATCTTCAGAGCATTTACAAAGTTATCAAAATCAAAATCAAAGTATAGGAACCTCAGGCCTCAAGGTCCAATATGTCAACACAAACCCTCAATAATTAAATAGATATATATATATATATATATATATATATATATATATATATATATATATATATATATATATATATATATATATATATATATATATATATATATATATATTTCAAAACAAAATCAAAGCATTTAAAAAGTTTTCATACCAAAACAAAGCATAGAATCCTAGTGAATATTAGGGCCACCTGAAATATCAAGCCCCCAACTCTAGTATGTCGACAAAAACTATCATTAAGAAAATGCAGATCTTTTCTCAAAACTGGGAAGATGAAATTTAAAAAACCACAGGCAAAGCCACCCACCCTCGATTGATTTTTGCAGAGAAAAGATTTCTATTATAGAATAGTGCATGCATGGAAGAGAGATTACCTTTTGCACAGCCCATCCTACCTATGTTCTTTCCCTCTCAATCCACTGCTCTCCAATATTCATAAAACCTGCGAACCCAAATAAAAATTATCAAAAACATGTCAAATATTCACTTCCCCCCATCCCTCTACCTTTGCCACCAATTGAAAAATTAGCATTTCTTTTGTCTTAATTTTTAATTTAAGACAATTCAAATATTTTTTATTTTTTATATAAAATAATTAAAATAGTAATTTAAGTGTTAAAGACAAATTATTATTTTTGTCTCAAAGAAATGTCTTAAATTACCCTCTTGTGTAGTAGTGATTGAGCGCATTTGATAAATGTATCTGAATAATATAATAGATAATTAAATTCAAACTTTTAGCAATAACACATGAATAGCCACACTTGGCACATTCTAACCATGAATAATCTTTTGGCTAGCTTGACCTTGCCTGAAATTAAACATATGTATCAACAATATTTGAATAATGGAATAACTACTAAAGTTCACCTTGGGATACAAACAAAATAATGAAACATCTAAAACTTATAGAGCACATAGAATAGTTAACGTGAAATGCAACAATAAGTCTATTGGTGAATAGAATATTAGAGCACACAAAATAATTTTGCATAATAAGTCTATTGGTGAACACACATTATTGCTGAAATGCAACTTCTAAGAATATAAGTATATGATATTATCAAATGTTAATGTGTAAAGGAGTATTAATCATTCATTTAGTCATTTTTATTATTAGGGTGACTAATTATGTAGTTATTTATTTGGTCATTTATTTAGTCATTTATTTGGTCATTTTACCCGATGACCAAATTGGTCATTTATTTAGTCATTTTACCCGATGACCAAATTGGTCATTTATTTAGTCATTTTAGTTGTGATTTTACCTGATGACCAAATTGGTCATTTATTTAGTCATTTATATTTGTGAATTGCAAAAAATGGGTAGAACATGATCAGTTTAGTCATGTGACTAAAAGTTTTAGTCACCTGGTCATTTATTGCCCGAATTCTACTAGTGGATCCCTTAATCATCCCCAAAATTTACCTTTACATAGAATTTTTGATCCAAAAGCATAGGGTAAAAAGAGTTCTTATTGATGGAGGAGCTAGCCTAAATATTTGTACCCTTAGCCTAGTGAAAGCCCTAGGATTTTCTGAGGAGGCTATTGACCCTAAGAAGAAGATAAATATAAAAGGATATGATGATGAAGAAAGAGCCTCGAAAGGAGTCATAGTATTTCCCATAAGAGTTGTTCCCATGCAAAAAGAGACCATATGTCAAGTGCTAGATCTGAAATTGACTTACAATATCTTGCTAGGAAGGCCATGGATCTGTGAAATGCAAGTCGTTCCTTCTACTTATCACCAATGCCTAAAATTTCCATATCTAGGGCAAGAAATAATGGTAAGTGGGGACTTAAACCCCTTCTAATATTGTAATAATGTCAAGCCTATAAATGACTCTCTAGTACCACATAATATTGAAGGTGCTATATCTAATCAAATGGAGCAAGGGAAAAGTTCCAAAGAAATCCCATTGTTGAAGGGAAAAGAAAAGATGGAAGAGGAAATTTTTATTGAAGACACACCAAAACTCACTAACTTATCCGCATCGACTAAAGGAAAAGAGAAAGTTAGTGAGGATAAAGTTATTGAAATACCAAAAGAAGCTCTCACCAAATCTATCCAAGTGTACACTAAAGAGGCCCATTATTAGAAAATGGACCAAATGATGAAGAATTTTGATAAGAAATGTCAAATAAAGCAAAAGCGAGTAGGGGAATACTCCTTATCAATGATGGACTTATGCTTATCACTAAAGTCCCATGGAAGACCTCCAAATCCACCTCATAAATATAATGAACATTTTGTAAGAGCAAGTACATCATCCGCCATGGACAAAGAAGACAATGAGATCCTGAATTGGTTATACAAAGATGAAGAGTCAAGTGCTCAAGAGAAGTGTATCAAAAACATAAGCATTCCCACACATCAATATGGGAAGGGCTTTCCCATCATGAAAAAAATGGGATACAAAGGTCAACGACCTATAGGAGCAAGAAATGAAGGGCTAATAGAACCCCTTGAAATGACTTGGTGAAATAACAAGGTGAAGATTGGCGTAGGGTACCTAGAAAAAGGGTACACCAAGAAGCATTATCCCAAACTCCATGACCAAATATTGCAATTAGAGTCTCATAGTGATAAGGATTCTAATGATTGGGAGTGGGTTATTCTATCTAATGAGTCATGACATGATAAGGGTATTGATGTGATTCACACCTATACTATGGCTAGCAAAGGAAAAGCTTCTATTCCACCACCTAATCAAAGTCAAGCATCAAGTTTGATTCAAGTGATCATGAATGACATTCCAAGCATAGAAATAGAGATAAATCAATGGGTAGGTGAACCCTACATTCCTTCATGGAGACCTACTATGGAGGAATCAAACGTTAGGTTTAATCCACATGAATTTTATCTAACGAAAACCCTAGAGGAATCTAGTGAGGAGGACTTTGATCCTTCTTCTTTAGAACATTTAGAGGAAGCCCATGTCATAGAATTGCATGATATAATGTAGGAGCCTTCAAATTAAGTATTAACCTTAAACACCATTGAAACAAACCCAAGTATTGACCCATCAACTCTCATACACCCAGAATTAATTGAATGGAATTCCAACGAACCAAATACGAATTCCAACGAGCCAAATACCCCTTCAATTTTCTTAAATGATAATTTGGTGTCCTTATACCTTACCGCGGTTGAGCCATCTTCTATCAAGGAATATCAAGAATAATTGATCAAAGAGAGCATCCAAACTTTCAATCGGAGAAAAATATAAAAATAATAAAAATAATAAAAAATGAAAAGAATCAAGTGTTGAAAACCTTGTTGTGGCAACACTTGATCAAAAAGAAAAAAAATGAAGAAATAAAGGATGTTTCCAAAGGTGAAAATCCAACTGAGGCACCTAAGGAAGAAAATTTGGATGTTCTACCAGAACATTATGAAGAAAGATCTCCAATCTTAATCGACCCAACATAAAAGATAAATATTGGATCTGAAATTAAGCCAAAGATCATCCACCTAGCGGCATCCCTATCTAGCGAAGAAAGAATAGAATTCATTGAGCTCTTCAAAGAAAAACAAGTTAACTTTGCATGGTTTTATGATGACATGTTGGGACTAGATCCAAATTTGATAATGCATCACCTAAATATCAAGGAAGGAGCCAAACCTGTTAAGAAAAAGCTAAGGAAGATGCATCCACATATAGCATTACTTGTCAAAGTGGAGTTAGAGAAACTATTGAAAGTAGGATTTATAAGGGTCATTGATTATGCGCAAGGGATCTCCAATATAGTACCAGTATCAAAAGTAGATAAATCTATCAGAATCTGCATAGATTTTAGAGACTTAAACTTGGCATGTCCTAAAGATGACTTCCCACTTCCGAGTATAGATGCCATTGTGGACCTAATAGAGGGACACTCTATGTTTTCACTATGGATAGATTTAGCAGATATAACTAGATAAAAATAGCACCAGAAGACCAAGATAAAATATATTTTACATGTGCATGGGGTACTTTCTACTGGAATGTTATGCCTTTTGGGTTGAAGAATGCCGGAGCAACCTACCAATGAGAAATGACTACAATATTCCATGACATGATGCATAAATTGATGGAGGATTATGTGGATGAAATATTAGCCAAATATCACTCAAGAAAATAACACCTACCAATTTTGGAGAAATTTTTTGAAAGGTTAGAGCAATTCAAAGTAAGGCTTAACCTAAAGAAATGTGCATTTGGAGTCCAATCTGGCATACTACTAGGCTATATTGTATCTGCAAAGGGAATAGAGGTGGATCTCACCAAGGTTAATTCCATTATGGAGATGGAAGCACCTAATAACATTATTCAAATGAGGTCCTTACAAGGAAGGATACAATCCATTAGGAGATTTATCTCCCAATTAGCTGAAAAATGTCACAATTTCACCCAACTTTTGCATAAGGATATAATTTTCAAATGGGATGAAAAGTGTGAGGATGCCTTTAATCTATTAAAGAAATATCTCATGAATCCACCCATCTTGATGCCACCTATCAAAGGCAAGCCCTTGATCCTATATATTTCAGCAATGGAGAATTCATTGGGGGCACTTTTAGCACAAGAAGATGAAATTGGAAAATAAAAGGCAATTTACTACATAAGTAGAACCTTGGTCAAATATGAGCTGAACTACACATTCATGGAAAGGGCATGCTTAACCGTGGTTTTTGCCTCACAAAAAATAAACCATTATATGCTAGCCCACAAGATAAGGCTCATTGCCAAAATTGACCCATTGAAATACTTACTAAGTAAAACAACATTAAATGGAAGACTAGCAAAGTGGGTGATGGTGTTAAGCGAGTTTGACATTGAATATGTTGATAGAAAATCAATCAAAGGGAAAGCTATTTCTGATCAGTTAGTAAAAGCCCTACTTCATGATGATTACCCCATTCAAGTGGAATTCCCACATTCATAGATTGTAAATGTTGAGGCCAAAACATGGCAACTATATTTTGATGGATCATACACTCAACATGGGTCAGGATAGGCATACTTCTAATCACTCCTCAATGTTCTACTATCCCTAAGTCATATAAGTTACTATTTCCATGCACCAATAACATAGTAGAATATGAAGCCTTGGTTATTGGAATCAAGTTAGCATTAGAATGGAAAGTAATAGAACTAAAGGTGTATGGAGATTCACAATTAGTCATTAATCAAGTTAATGAAGAATATCAAACAAAAGATGACAAATTGGTACCCTACAAAAACATGGTGGAAAATCTCAAAAATTATTTCATACTTATTACATTTGAGCAAGTGCCGAGAAAAAAGAACAAAGTAGAAGATGCAATGGAAACTTTGGCTTCACTTTTATAGATACTTGATCAGAGCGCCAGATACAAATTCTTGGTAGAAGAAGTGGATCAACCCGTGTTTGACCCTACCCACCCTTATACCATTATCTTGTTAACTACAAATGAATCACCTTGGTATGGATCTATTTACACTTTCCTAAAAGATCAAATTCTTCCCATAGACCAAACCAAAAATCAGAAGAAAATTTTCATTTGCCAAGCCACCTGATATACTATAATTTCAAAAAACATTGTATTGCAAAAGCCTTGATGGAATGCTCCTTATATGTTTAGAAGAAGAAGAATCAAACATAGCCTTATGATATATCCACAAAGGAATTTCTGGATCATAGTCAAATGGATTAACCCTAGCTAAGAATCTTCTTAGGATAGGATATTTTTGACCTATGATGGAGAAAGACGCTTGTAACTTTGCCAAATCTTGTAGAAAGTGTCAATTCCATGGAAATTTGATACATGTTCCTACACAACAGCTTCATCCGATGACAACACCTTGGTCATTCTATCAATGGGGTCTAGACCTAATACGCATGATTTATCCACCATCTTCGAATGGTCATAAATTCATCATCATGGGAATGGAGTACTTTACCAAGTGGGTGGAAGTTGTACCCTTATCAACGGCAATGGGAAAGAAGATTTCTTTGTTTATCCTCAATCATATTGTTTGTAGATATGGCATATCTCATGCTATCATAACAGATAATGCAAAGCATTTCAAAAATAAAGACTTAAAGGAATTATGCACCAAATTTCACATGATCCATCAATGCCAATGGGAGCTACACCTTTTTCCTTAGTCTTTGGTATAGAAGCAATTTTGCCTTTGGAGGTAGAACTTCCATCTTTGAGGGTATCTCTTCATGATTTGATAAGTGAGGAAGATTATAGAGTTGCTAGGTTGCAAGAACTAGAATTCTTAGATGAGAAACATAAACAAGCATTTGATCATTTGAAGGTATACCAGAATAGAATGTCAAAGACCTATAATAAGCACATCAAGTCAAGGACATTTCAAATAGGTGACCTAGTTTTGCGAGAGAATCCCAAAAACCAAGCAGAAAGGGAAAAGAAAGGAAAATGGGAAGCAAACTGGTTAGGACCATTGATGGAGAAGAGTTACAAGAACCTATCAATAGCATACATCTAAAGAGGTTCTATACATGAGGTAGATGAAAGAGTATAAAGAGTATTAGATGGAAAGCATCGTATTTATTGTACATAATCAAAGAGATCCTGAAAATACCAAAAATATTGAAAAGTAGAAAAGAATAAAAAACAATGGAAAATTGAGCATGAAGAAAGAAAAAACATTCATATAAGATGTTGTCTTGGTGAAAACATAGCAAATAGGCACCTTGATGATGTTAAAATACAAAAAAATTGAGAAAAGATAAAAATAGAAAATAAGAAAAAGAGTGCCTTGGTGAAAACCTAGCAAATAGGCGCCTTGGTAGCAAAAAAAGGAAACAACTTTAAAAATAGAAAAAAAGAGCACCATTGAAAGTCCAAGTCAGCCACATACCTAGAAGGTCACCTTGTAAATATTGCATTCACCAGCATTTGTATTTATTGCATAATAAAACTCTACAATTGCATTTGCAAGTACCTCAAGATTTTGGTCACATAATTGCCAAATTGTCCTAAGTCCCATAAATGAAATTATCTCAAACTAGGGGCAATCTACTCAAAAGGAAAAAGGATTCATCAAAGAAAGTGTTATTCAATCAAGGAATCAAATCATCAAATTTGAAAGAGGAACACTTAGTCAAATCTACATTCTAATCCAATTTTAGCCAAAAAGCAAAATTTGATCCAAGATCTTACATGACCTTATTTCTATCAGGATTAAAAGTATGAAATGGATGGAACTACACTTGAAATATGGATTTGAAAAACATTGCAATAATTTTTTCTATTTTTTGACTCAATTGATGAAATCATGTCTTTCTAGCGAATCGATGAAAGTTTTAGACTAGACAAGCTATGATGAAAGGATGATATTTTTATTGATTTCTGAATGACTATCTTATAATCAAAGTTTTAAATCATGCATTATTTATCTAAGGATGTGATCATCAAAGAATCATTGAGGACTTATACATAGGATAAAACTGAGATTTCTTCTTGTTTACGCAAAATGATACTTGGCTATTTTGATCTTCAATATCATAATACCAACCTCCACTTGCAACATAGAATCTAAAAAAATTAGTATTTGTACTCTCATGATTGGCTACAATCAATGATAGTCATACCGAACAGAGATGGGAAAGAAAACAAAGAGGTGCAACAAGTATTCATATCATCATAGTACAACTAGTGATGATTATACTCAAATGGGATTCCAAACTTGCTCAATGATGATTATAAGCTCCAAATTTTGAATAATGACAGTTAGCTGCATACATCTTAGATTAAGTGCATTGTATTTTGTTTTTCCTTTCTTAGCTTAAATTTGCAAAGGGGAAAATCAATCAAAAAGGGGGTGTACTCAAATCACAAATCAAAGGATTATCAAAAACAACTATGTAAGATTGAGTGTGTTGGAAACCAAAAGTAAAGTACATTTCATTAGTTCGCTTGCATTAAGTAAGTTGCATTAAGTCATCTTCATTAAACATTAAGTCATTTGAATGTGTCCAACATTTGAATCATTAAGTTCATTATCATCATATTACATCCATCATTAACTTGCATTATCATTAGATAGCACTCATTTAAAACTCATTATCATCATTAAATTGTATACATTTCATTAGGAGCATTGTATTTAAGTTAGAAATCATTCATGCATCCATTAAGTTACATCAAGATCATTAAATACACATCATTCATGACATGTATTATCCATCCATTTACATATATCATTATTCATTACATCATTACCTATACCATATACCATATTGAAAGAAATCAATACATCCATTACATATGCATATCAAAAGCAATATATCCATCACATTCATTACATTTCCATAAACAAGATAAATGCATTCATTACTCATTTACCATCAGAGCAACATAACCATTACATACATCCATCAATATCATTAATCATTAAACATTGCATTCATCTATTCTATGTCATACATAAGATAAATCACTCAAGAATTATTAGGACATATACATACATTTGAAAATTGCATTCTGAAAAGCATAAAACAAATCAAATAGGAAATGGGATCATATAGACCTACATATCATGAAAAACACATAAAGCAAGAAATCCAACACATGATGACATCATATATAGTGCAATCTATCAAAACAAATACCAGAGTCCATGGTAACATCATCATAACAATCAATGAGATATCAGAGTCTAAATGAATAATCATAAAAGGGATATCCAAAGATCAATGTCCAACAACTATCAAAGTATCATCATAAACAACATCAAATGATCAAAAATGATACAACAAGAGTCCAATGTCTCGATCATCATAATAGAAAGGAGATAACATCAAACAACTACAATGTCTCAAAGGAATATAATCAACTAATGGAATCACTAGCATCATCAGTACCATCACAATCCGATGCACTATCACGAGGCCGACTCGAGCTCACCTATAAATCATGCTAACTCATAGCAGCCATAAATGTCTACATCATAGAGCTCAACTATGAAACCTTCTACTGCACGACTAAAATCTGAGTCTACAGAGAAGCAACATTTTATGTTGACACTGGGGTAGGAGTATGTGCCACAGAAGATTGAGGAGGAGGAACACAAACAGAAGGCATCCCTGAAGAAGATGGATCACCCAAAGAAGGAACAAACTGGGAAGATGATGGTTGTGATGAAGAAGAATGCATCGAAGTGGAAGCATGTGCCTAAACAGAAGGAGCCTGAGGAACAATAGGAGGAATAACCTACTGAGCAAGAGGACCCTGAGACTGATCCAATAAAACCTGTGCTATATCAACATCAACCTCTCTCTAACATCTAGCTCTAGGCCTATCAGTAGGATCCCTAGCCACCTGGTGTAAAACCCTATCAACTCATCAGCCTCTAGCCTGATCACCACCCCTAGGAGGAATAGGAGTAGCCACTATCATAGGAATCTGAACTCTACCAGCCCTAGCTCCTTGATGACCCTATCATCCCCATCGTCCTCTAATCCTGCCAATGCCACCACCTTCATCATCATCCCTGTCATCACCATCATCACTACCATCCCCATCA
This sequence comes from Chamaecyparis obtusa, assembly GCA_027943335.1. Taxonomy (NCBI): domain Eukaryota; kingdom Viridiplantae; phylum Streptophyta; class Pinopsida; order Cupressales; family Cupressaceae; genus Chamaecyparis; species Chamaecyparis obtusa. The sequence goes on along the minus strand of BSBK01007398.1, from coordinate 234,349 downwards.
CCACCGTCATCCCCATCAGATAGCTCATTAATAGTGGCAATCCTCTCTATAGGATCTGTCAAGAGAGCAAAAGGAAACCTGTGTAACCATGTCGTATAGTCATCTGTAACACCTGCATCTACAATATGCTCTTGCATAGCCCAAGGAAGATATAGAAGATCCTGACTCTCTCTCATGGTGATACCAAAATCAACACAAGGGCCCCATAAGGATCTCTCTACTTGTACCCAAGCATACATAGCCACTCCCTATGGCATTCATTGTCTGCACCCATACTGATGTAATACTCGACTGAAACATAATCTCTCTATCACAAAATTAGATCACCCGATCATCCAATGAGGAGAAAACATGTAAGCTAGTGCAAGATCATCCTTAGGCCAAGCCTCACATGGAAAATAAGGCCTCCAAACAACAACATCCATGTCATTGATCCTGTGTCACCAGTAATCTAGCTTACCCATATGGGTCTGGATGATAATAACATCATACATCCATGCAAAAGGCCAACCTGGCTGATGATCTGGAGTAGTAACAAGACATGTCATAGGTTTAACAAGATGGCTCTAGTAGTCAAAGTAGTCAAATGTCTGTAAACAATAGTGTGTAACTCATGATACAACTGAGCCAACACACAAGAACCCCAATTGAACTAACAAGGATCTTCCATCAAGTCCTCTAGAATGGGACCACAGCCAACAGGGAATCCATGCCCACACCTATTAGGAAGAAGAAAACCTCCAATTAGATTACCAAGGATAGCTGGTAAAATAGGGAACAAAACAAACTGAGCCCACTGGATATGTTGATCACCAATAGTCTGATGATCGAATACACATCGACAAGAAGATCCATCATACATAGAGTGGTAATATACGAGCTCTCCTCGAGTTGATAACCATAGAATATGATACACGTCCTTTGGTGTAATCATCATCTCGCCCATAGGGAGATGAAACATATTATGGTTTGAGTGCCAATGCTCAGCCATAGCAGTGATAAGACCTCGATTCACTTAGAATCAAGGAAGGTGTAAGAGGAATGACAAACCATAGAGAGTAATATGTTGATGATCTGCCAGACTCAAATCCATAATCATACCCCATGACAAGGGATATGCACCATAGATATGCAAGGACTTAAGCTCAAGCTACAAAAATCAAGTTCAAACACATTAGAAGGGAAAATGTAAAATATTGGGATAATCATAAGTCAATGAAAAATTTATCAAATTATCAAACCATAATCAGATTTTGTGTTTCTACTCAGATAGAATGGAAATTTTATCATCACCCATCATCTGAATCTAGATTGACGAATGATATTTCAATAATAACTAACACCTAACTGACATATCACAACTTGTTAAAAACATCAAGTTTGGGAACTTCATCTATCAACTGATTGACGATAATGAATTTTTTTAAAAAGTGGACTTAATAGCAAAATTGAAAATTTTTCTTAGGCAAAAGCGTTGTTTCATAATGTAAAAGTGAAAAATTTCAAAAGCGCCATTCAAATTGGCAAAATCATATGTTTATAGATCAAAAGCGGAGAAAAATGTGAAAGTGCTCCTTGAAATAGCAGAAGCACTGTTTAATCAGTCAAAAGCGCGAAAAAGAGAAAAAGCGCACAAACATCATGCAAAAGTGGGAAAGGTCAAAATTTGGGTGAGTAAAAGTGCACAACCGTTTCGTGGAAGCATGCATTAAAGTAGCGGAAGCACTACTTGGAGGGTAAAAGCACTCTTTAATTATGCAAAAGCACTATTTCATTTTAAAAATGGAAAAAAGGCCCTAGTTACTAGGAAAAATTAGGAATAAATTGAAATAAATGTAGAAATTGACAAAACAAAATGGTATAAGTACTCACTAGAAGTCTTGAGCCAGGTAGACACTAATAATGGTAGCATCCCTCAAACTGATGCTCACGAAGAGGGACAAACATCGTCAAAAGTCAAAGGAAGTAGAGAGGGTAAAAGTCAAAAGAGGAGGTAAAAATGAATAGTAAAAAAGGGATTTTGACCCCCTTATATAGCTTTTTGACCTAAAAAGAGGTAAATTTGACCTAAACAAAGATTATAGTATTAAATTGACCTTACAAATTGACTTTATGATCAAATCAGTCAATGCAGGGGCATTTTAAATCAAACTAACTTAACATCAATATCAGAAATTGAAATAAAATCAATTAAAGATTGAAATAAATCAAGATGATTTGACCAGGAACATCAAAATTTTTGACCAACGATTAAATTTTATTTCATTTCTGAGGGGGCATACCATCAGATCATTGATAAATCAGCAATATCAGCATCAAATCAAGAGACTGATCATCAAATCAAAGTGAAAGATTTTATCAGGAAAATTTTTGTAATCAATTGAATGGGGATCACATCAAGATCAATCATTTAATCAGATCTCATATCAAGAATCCTTCATCAGATTGAATATTATATCAAGTAATCAATCATCAGAATGACCATCAAAGAGCTGCATCAATTAAAAAACATCATCAGAATTGTATCGAATCTCCTATCAGATATTAGGATCAATCATTGAAAGACATCAAGAACAAACATCAAAGATTGATCATAAATGAATCAAGGCCCGTCATCAAGCAAAATCAGAGTATTCTTTGAATCGACATGCTTCACACGTCAACTCAAAGAGGGGCATTTGTAATCACTTGAAAATGGACAAAGACAATTAAATGATAAATCAAGTCAGATCAAAGAAAATCAAGGACATAATTGAAGCAATTAAATCACAATGCATAATTATCCAATCAAAATTAAAATCAAGTCTTAATTCAAGATGAATCAAAATTGAGAGCATTTTAATCAAGTGAAATCAAATCAATATGCAATTAAATCAATTAATTGTATAGTCTCAGATTAAATCAAATTCAACCCATTCAAGGGGTACATGGCTAAATAAAATCAATAAAATCAATTAATAAATCCTAATTACTCCTAACAACCTAAAAGGAGAGGAAATCTAGGCAACCAATAGGATTTGAGGAAAGGCATTCACATGGATCAAGTCAAATTCGATCTCAATCACTCAAAGTGAGAAGGAATCTTGTCCATTCATCTTGTCTACCTGTCCCAAGCTTTGAGGACACAAACTTTACTTTGTCTTCAAAGGGTGGAACCAAAGACTCAACCAATCCTTAATCATGATAAACTACACTACACCCCCTACCATTGGGAAAATCTATAAAAGGAAGACCAAATTCCTTCATAATTCATAGCCACATATCTGAGAATTGCATAGAACCTCTTGCAATTTGAGTTTATAAAGGCAATTTAGTTCTAATTTAGCTTTCAAGTTGGAATTGAACAATTAGCTTTAGCATTAATCATTTATCTTCTCATTCTAGGACTGTCATTAATGGGAGCTAGCTAAGACCTTTGCATTATCACTCTTGGTTAGAGAACCATAGGATGCTTAATTGTCAATTTCTAGCTTAAATAGTTGCTTTATTGTGGTTTATTTAGTTACTATTTCATTTATCGTCAATACTAATTCTATGAAGGTACTTTCCCTTGTACATAGTATCTATTATGCAAGACATTAATTACATTAAATTCTCCAATTAACCCTACTTGATAACCGTAAGGTAGTAGTTTTTTATTAGGTTTCATGTTTTCGATTGTGAGGCTCCACATTGTTTGTTGTTCTTGATAAATCAGGCCTTGAATTTGACTTTCTCATGTCCAAGTTTGTGCCAATTGTGGATTTCACCTTCTTTTGATGGTATATTTGATTCACTCTATGTGGAATACTATTTTGTTCAATGATTTATTTCAGCTTGATATTCATTCATTTTTCATATACACAGAGAAATGGATAGTTCTGAGACTACACATTTGCTGATATTGTGAGACTACACATGCTAATAAAAAATGAGCTATCTGATTTAGGTTTACTATTCATGATTTTAAACAGTCAATATTTTTTATGGTACTCCTTGGTGTATTCCATTTAAAAATAACAAGGTTTCCATTTTTCTATCATGTTTACTTTGTATATAAATACAAAAAAGTTATGTTTACTATTCTAAGTGAACATAAAATATTAAATTTGAAAAGATTAGAGTTGCAAAAATGGTTGTTTAGTGACTATATCTACAGGTTGCAAATAAATCATCCTTCTTTCATCAACATTATACTCAATGTACAAGTAACTAGATAAATAAATCACTGTCCTAAGTGTATCCCAAAGAATAGGGAACAAGGAACACTTTATTTTGGTTCATTTTTGTGACTGTCTGAGAAGAGATTTGTTTAACTATCACAATTTCACAGTATAGTAAATTAGAAGGGAGTAAAGAACTACTAAAATGCTATATACAAGATACTACTAATGCTAGTATTTTTGTATTTGACAAATGATAATATTAATGCTAGTATTTTTATATTTGACAAATCACAACATTAATATCTTAATTCAGAGTATAGGAGATGATTTTTTGGTATAATTATAGCTCAAATATCTACCTATGAAGAAAGACCATGTCTGAAAATATCAACCCAAAACAAAATAAGGAAACAATTGCTAGATTGTGGTCTAACTTGAAAAGAAAAGGTGATGGAAAATGTTATTATCCCTGCAAAAATTGCAAGGGCTTAAATACTCAAAGATATCTAATCAAAACAGTTGAGGATGATTGTAGGTAGCATGGTCACATTGAAGGGGGAAATGAATTTCATCCATTGGTATACATTTGAATATTTTATTTTAACAATTTATATACATAACAAATAAATTGATGATGACATCATGGTCATGGTTAATTTAAGGTCATCATTTTGATATAGGTCAACCACCCCCGGTTTCATGTTATGGACCATGACAATCTAGAGAATGTGGATTTCCAATTGGGGGAACATGGAGGTGTGAATATCAAAGCAGAAGATAATGATCCCATGGAAGAAGATGATCTTATGGAAAATAACACAATTTAAGATGATGGTACTGGTATAGCTGATCATGATGATCAAGACGATGGTACTAGCGCAATTGATGATGATGATGAAGATGACCTTGATGTACCTATACTTGAGAAGGAATATGTGCCTCTATATGAAGGCTCCCAAACAACTCTTCTTGCCACTATATTGCTGTTGGTGAACTTGAAGGTTATGAATGGTTTATCTAACGTAGCAATCACACGTATGCTAAATTATGTCATATATGCCATCTTTTTTCATCTTTTTTAGTTGTAATTTCCTTATAGTTAACAAAGGGTAAATATTAACAAATTAGATTTTTTTCCATAGGTTGATAGGTGAGTATTTGTTACCACCATCAAACATTTTAGCTCGCTCGTATTGAGAATTATCTTCCATTATGAAAGATATTGGAATGGAGTATCAAACAATACATGCATGTCTGAATGATCATATTGTATATCATAAACAACATGAATTTGCAATAGAATGCCCTGATTTTCATATTAGTGGATATTGATTAGATCAAATAACAAAAAAGGTGCCTCGTAAGGTTATTTAGTATATTCTCATTATTCCACGTCTGCAATTATTATTCAAGTGCACTAGCTTGGCACAATTTATGGATTACAATGCACACAATAGAAGTCAAGATGACATTATGAGAATGCATGTGGATAGTTTGACATTTAATGAAATAGAGGAAGCTTGGCCACACTTCAAAGAACCTCATAATCTAAAGCTTTCATTGGTAGCGGATAGTGTCAATCCATTTGGAGAGATGAGATCTATTTACTCGGTGTGGCATTTTTTTTATTAACAATATCAATCCTCCTTGGATGTCCATTAAGAAGGAGCACATAATGTTGGCAATGATTGTTCCAGGTATTTTTTTATTTAATAATCATCTAAATTAATTTATTATAAATACCCCATCAAAATGGTCATAATAATTATGTAATATTTTTATTCATTCAACTAGGTAAGTACCAAGTTAAAGATATAAATGTATATATTGAGCCCCTTATCGACAAGTTGTTGGTGTTATAGAATGAGTTCACTATGTATGACATCTATAGACCAATAGGACAAAGACAATTTCAATTCCATGTAATACTTGTATGGACAATACATGATGCCCCTGGGCTAACACATTTGCATGTCCAATTTGTGGTCCAAAGATGAAATCTCATCATTCAAAAAGTTTAGGAAAGCAGGTGTTTGATGACTATAGAGACTTTCTCCACAAAAATCATAAGTACCGAATTGCCAAAAAATATCTTTTCATTGGGAAAGAAGAGACTACATCAAAGCCACAGAGAATGACACCTTGCCTATGGAAGTTGGAATACAATAGAATAAATCATCGGAGTAATGTCAATCCATTTGATGGTTTTTGTTTGAAATTTATATTTTGATATTGTGTTTTGTTTACTGATGATGTAATTGATGCTCATGAAGGTCATTACAGCATTAATGACCAACTTCCAAAAGGACTAAAAAGTTATCCTACACAATTTGGTAGGTTGTCGTACTATGAGAAACTCTCAATTGTATATTTGTTTGATGTTATGCATATTGGAAAGAATGTAACAGAGACATTATGAAAAATATTGGATGGAAGGTGTGACAAAGAAAAAATTGTCAAAATTTGTAGTGACATTGAAGAATCCAACCATGCAATGAAAAATTTCATTCGATCAAAAAACAATGGAGACTAGATTGATATAAGTGCCCTTCCTTGGTTATTGTCAGAGCAGCAGAGAAATGCTATAAAAGAAGTCATACAAAAAATTTGATTTCTCATAGGATTTGTTCTAAACATAAACAATCTCATATCAAAGAAAAGTGAATTTGGGCCAGGGATGAAAACCCACGATTGGCATACATTTATTAAGATAATTCATGTTATTTTGTATTTACTATATATTTGTATAATGTGTGTAGTTTTAATTGTATTATTTTATAAAATATTGAAAAGATCATTTTACAATTATTGCAATATGTTCTACCTTTATCTCTCCTACACCACTTTGACAATAGTGTCAAACAAGTTATATATGATCTTGGAAAATACATGAGGTAGTTTTTATCAAAATAAATAAATAAAAAAGATATAAAATATTGGAAGGGAAAATTCCTCATCGTATGTGTGAAATGCAAAAGTGTCTACCTTCAACTTTTTTTGATGTACAAAACACTACCTCATACATCAAGTTGAGAAGATTGAATTGTGTGAACTTATACAAACTAGGTCAATGTGGATGGTTGAGAGGCATTTAAAATTTTTGAAGGGCTTGGTTTGACAAAGAGCACATCTTGAGGGTTCTATGGTGGAGGGATATATGGTATACTAGACCATGGTGTATATTAGTGAATATTTTCTTAAATTTGCAGTAGAGATCCATGTAGATCGTATTTGGGGTCCCAGCTCCATTAACAAGTTTGAAGGGTAGTAATTGATGGGGAAAGGCAGATTGAGAAAAGTGAGAGGTAATTATAAGATGTTATTGTAGTTAGTTAGTTCTAATTCATCTATTTTTTAATATAGTTGGTCAAGAATGGGACACAGTACATTTGTATATTGTGAACAATCTTGATTGGATGATGGTATGGATTGAATGATGTCAACAAAATAGTTTCTCATTAACATGGGAAGTTTTTTCTTCATTGGTTAAAGAAGCTCATCGTAGTGGAGATTCCAATGTTATGCCAATGGTAATTGATCTAACATATGGTCGAAGAGGTAGATAGGTACATAAAAAATTATTAATCATCATGATCCATATGTTTAATACAACTCACAATGCAAGTAATTTTCACACACTTGAAAAATTGCAAGTCAGGCACCACAAAGCTATGTACTATCATGGCCACAAATTTTGCATAAAAAAGTTAGATGACACGAAGAAAACTTGTGATTCTAGGATAAATGCAATCTTCGAGGTCACTAATATTTCATCTAGAAATGACATACATCTTCAACAAACTTAAAATTAATACTATGACATCTTGGATGGCATACTTGAGTGCCACTTTAACTCCTTCAAATTAGTTCTATTCATCATCAAGTGGTATAGGTTACGACTGAATCAAAATGATCCTAATAGAACTGTTACTAAACATGATAATGGATTTACAATGATTAATACAAGGTTGTTTGAGCTAGTTGGATATGCGCCCCATTTTCTTCCAAGCCAATGTGAGAAAGTGTTTTACTTAGAGCTTCCACATAAACTGGGTTGGTCATTTGTTGTTAGACATGATCCAAGAAAAAATTTGATCAAGTATAGTGTGATGGAAGAAGAAGATACTAAGGATGATGAAGAAGAAGAAGAAGAAGGAGGTGATGATGATGATGGTGGTGGTGGTATTGGTGGTGGTGGTGGTGGTCATGGTGGTGATGATGATGATGATGATGATGAATGAAATGATTGAAATGTACAAGGTATGTGATTTGATTATTTAAATATATTTATAATGATAAAGTATATATATTTAATATTGATTTATTGATGTATTCAACTCTAATTCCATGGTATAATTACTTCATTATGTTCAATTTTAACAATTACAACATATGTTATTTATGATATACATATTTCAATTATTACTCATATATTTAATGATGCTCAATTAATTGGTGTCGATTACATGTATATGTTTTGTGTGATTGTAACCCTTTGTGGAAATAGGAAATTGATTACACACATCGGCGTCGCCCCTTCTATTGATGAGCTTGCATTCCACACATAAGGTAAAGACAAGGAATTAAAAAATATACAATTAATTCATTGTGTTCAATTCTAATGATTACAACATATGCAATTTATGATACATGTTTTTCAATTATTACTTGTATATTTAATGTATTTATTCTTAAAAAATTACCAATGTATTGCTTATGATGCTCAATTAATTGATGTTGATTACATGTATATATTTTGTGTGATTGTCACCATTTGTGGAAATAGGCAATTGACTACACACATTGACGCCACCCCTTCTTTTGACAAGCTTGCATTCCACACGTAAGGTAAAGACAAGGAATTAAAAAATATACAATTAATTCATTGTGTTCAATTCTAATGATCTTACAACACATGTAATTTATGATACACATGTTTCAATTATTACTCATATATTTAATGTATTTATTGTTTAAGAAATTACCAATGTATTACTTATCATGCTAAATTAATTGATGTTGATTACATGTATATATTTTGTGTTATTATCACCCTTTGTGGAAACAAGAAATTGACTAGACACATCATCACCCCTTCTATTGATGATCTTGCATTCCACGCATAAGGTAAAGACAATGAATTAAAAAAATATACAATTATTATGATTAATGCATATTCTTCATGTTACCTTCTACATAATTTGTAGCATGTACGTATCATGTAATTTTTAGCTAACTTAAGATAAATGATTCATATATGCAGGAAATTTAACCTCTTTTAGGAGGATCCTACATAGTGACATGGACCAGCAGGTATAAGTCAATACGCCCTATAGAAATATTTTATTAATTTTTTTCTTTCTCTTTACACCCATCTTCATTGAGTGGTTTAATAATAAGGTATGAACTTGCTCATGATTTAATGCTACTACCCTCAACATTAATTTTAGGGCCAACTTCATCAACATTACCCTTATTTAGAAAAATTTCTTGCTCCTTACCAACTATATATCTCATTTGATGGACTGTAGGAACCACCAAATAGGTACTTGTCAAATCTATCTTCCTTGAGTGAATAGAAGAAGAAAGTTTGACATGTAGTAGGCCTAAAATATGGTGATCAACTAGAGGTCAAAAGATAAGAAAAAAATTTAATAAACACATGCAAACTTTCCTTGATGAAGGGGGGTCATGTTCTTATGATGATGAGACCAAAGCTGACATCAAGGTACCCTTAAGGTACACACATCTTCAGAAATAATGGGTACCCAAGAAACTACCTCCAATTAACACTTATTTTTGTGTTAACGAGAAGATATATCGCATAGCTCCATCATCATTACATGGTTTGGGCCTTTTTTCCATGGATGGAATAAAGATTTTTTTTTAAAAAGTTGTTGAATTGATGGAGTATTTCGGACCTTGTTAAAATTACAATGATTGGATGCAGATTGTTCAATTTTAAAAAAAGTATGTGTAGGTATGCACTGTTAGCAAATTATATACAATGGAAAGAAAATGATCAAAGTAAAATATTTTCTATGTACATTGATGGAAGACCAAAAGAAATAGGGAATGTTGTTTGTTTTATAAATAGTACACAACCTGGGTCAACTAATAAGGGACCCAATTGCATATTCGAGGCGCGTGAAGGGAATCATGGTTTTGAATGTGCAATAAAATCAATAAGTGCAGGGGGAGAACTACTAATAGATTACCATTTAAATCACATAGATACAAATAAATTTACTATCATGGGGTTGGTAAGTACTATATACCATTTAAACTAACCTCCAATCTATGACTCCAATATACCATTTTATTAATAATTTTCTTTTGCTAAGTCTGTTGCTTTCATTTCACTGAAGTTTTTATATTTAATCTTTGTCACAAGATGACATGGATCCACCACATGATAGAGTTGGGGATGTTACTCCCATCCATTCTTCATCAAAGGTAAACCTTATTGTAATTGTACAAATTAGATAGAAGAAAAATGTTATATTATTATGTTCTTTTCTTTAGAGTTTTGGAGTTATTCTCATAGTTTTATTAATATTCATGTCACAAATTGATGTTCACAGAAAGGGAAAAGAGCCTACAAAAATAGAGGCAATAGCGCTAGAGATGGATGTGGACATCGAAGATATCCCTAACCCCATAAATATGGTCAAGAAGAAATTAAAAAAAATTAGTTTAGAAATTCTTGCCATTTTAGCTTATCCAAATCCAACCGAGGAGACATTGGTGAGGAAAGAGGAATTGATGTGGAAAGAACGTTGTTTTGAATTAATCAATAATGAATCTTTAGTTATTAAAAATGGTTCAATAAAGGTTTATATTTTATACTCTTTTATGTCATGAACTAAAATATGTATGTGTTCTTCTTACAGGATTTTTTGTGTGCTCAAGAAACTGCTTGTGGACATCACAGTGAGGTCGGTACTAGTACAACTCCCTCATGTAAAATAATCCTTAAGTTAACAGGTTACAAGAAATTTTTTCTTTGGAACATTCACAAAATTCATTGGACTTACTGATATCATAGATACAACTAGAGGAAAAGGTACAGTTATAAGTAATTCAAAATTTCTAAGAAAATTTCCACTCAAACTTTACTAAAAACTACTCATACTTTTATTATTTTAGAATGTCCTTGCTAACAATGTATTGTTCAAGTGATCAAGTGCGGATGACTCCTCCTCCTATGAGGACTGACTCTCTGATATTTTTGACTGCAATGTCGGCAACAAGGAGCATGCAAATATCCACGCCTTCATAGTCTACAATTGGTAAATCCTTGTTTTTCTATATTTGGCTTTCTGTTAATTATGATTTGATAATTTGTACTTTAATCTTAAGTGCATTTCATAGTGGATTAATTTTGTGCAATACAAGATACACTTGCAGCTATGGATATAGATCATACAAGTGTTGGTGATAATTCACCATCATTTTCTGGATCTACCTATGTTCCTAGTTCGGGAATGTTCAAGACATCATTGTTGATGTCCGATAAAGAATCGATTCCTTTAAAATATCTTAAAATCCCAAGTACTTTAAAATTATTATTATTTATATTCTAATTGTAATTTACTTATTCATAAAATTTTTTGGATTGATGATCCCATGATATTTTTGCAGGGAATGATTCTTTTTATGGTAAGCTTATGAAGTTGATGTTAGAGATATTCTGGCCCACCATACGTATAAGGTGGAACATCATACGTGAAGTAACCTTATCCCACTATTTTGATTTCATATCATTGCTTGAATATTTTTCCTTTCATCCATTTCTTATACTATATTCAAGGTACACAACTTCAATTCTTTTTTTATCTAACAATTTTGTTTTTTCTTAAAAGGTGGAATTTAAAAGATTAAAAAAAAAAGATTAGCTCATAAAAGCTTTAGAGCATGCCTTTGGTAGTAACATTTTTCACGAGAAGAAATTTCTTGATAGATCTTGAAAACATCTTAAGACTATGAGGGACTCGTATAGAAAGAGTCTAGTGCTCAACCCAAAGTATGAGAGTCCTCCCTTTATTTCAGAGATGCAGTGGAGGGAATTCATTTTGGATGCAAAGGAGAAAGTGAAAAATCAAAGAGGAATTACACCATCATAAAATGAGAAAAGAAGGTATATGATAGTATTAACTACTAGAATGCAATTATGCACTAATTAGTGATATTTATATTTATATAATCTAACATATTTCAAACTTTTCATAGGTTGTAAGACACATCAAAGGCTGCAAAGGCTAGACTACAAAAGTATGAGCAACACAAACTTGGCTTTGGTGTTTATTTGAAAGTTCAAGCATGAATTGTAAGTAGTAGTAAATGAAATTCCGAATCAACATTTTTATAAATTGCAAAAAAATTGTTTATTCAAACAATACCTACAAAATTGACGATATTATGCCAAAAATGTAGGGCTCAAAAATTAATGTAGAGGTTGCGGAAGAACAAAAAAAAATTCCTTCAAGGAAGGCTATAAAGGTGTGGCTGAACACCTATGCCAAGCTTGCAGTGGCCAAGCCCAAGAGTCTCCTACATCGGTTCAACATGTAAATAGGACAAATGAAAAATATTTCAAATTGAATACTTGAGCAACAATCTATTTAATATCAATTTCAAAAATAAATTGACTATTTAAAAAACAAAAAGCAAACAGTGATAACAATGCGCATGACATTGCAATGCAGACTTCTAATCCTACCATAGATAATGCACCACATGATGAAGGCATTGATGTACATCATAGTGATGGAGGTATTCATTTTCTATTGAAAATTAATTATGTAATTATTACTATAATTTAACATCTTAAATTGAAATTGGTGTAACCTTTTTTGTGTATGTTTTAGAGCATGTCGAATGTCATGCTGAACAAGTGGAGGATGTTTCGAGTGATCACCATGTTGACTTTGGGGATGAAAAAAATGTTATTGTAGATGATGTGGAATTGTCAAGTAAATAAAATATATGTTTTATTATTTTAATAAATGAAATACTTGTAACACTAATATAAAATGTTGTGAATTTAACCCATGTAGTTTTTATTGCAGCGAACCCTCCTTTGGTGCACCAACCTTGTGATCCTCAAAACATGAGGAGGAGACATGAGTTGAGATCAGAAGAAATAGAGGAGAAAAATGACATAGACATTGATGCTCTACTTAGCCATTACCTTAAAAAACAAAACAAAAAACAAAAAAATAAATGATTGTAATAAACCTTTTTTTCATAATGAAAGAACATTTTCATAATGAATGTAATTTTGTGCTAGTAAATGTTGATGAATGATGTGTTAATTTTTGTGCTAGTAAATGTTAATGAATTTTATGTGTTAATGAATGTTATGTGATTAGATTGAATTTTATTACATCATGTTAAGACCCAAGTGGCCTTATTACATCCATTCCATGATTAGATTCATAGTTGATGACTTGCCACCTATTGAAATCTTCTAACCCTCAATGACCATTTGTTCTTATATGGAACTTACATAGCATTATTCAAGATTCATTGTGTGTTATTTTTATTTTTATAATCTTTATTCAATTCTTTGGTTTGTTGTAAATTAAGAGGAGATTCCTTAGTGTTCTCAAAACACCAAACTAGCATTTTCATGCGGATCATTCTCCTTGATCCAAGCCACACCATGCTCTATCTGAGTGCACACAATGCCTTATGCCACCATAGGATCTACATCTTTGAAAACATCTCAATGTCCCTCAATCCAATCAATGACTCAATATCAAGGTAGTTGCAACCATACTCCACATCTTTAAAACCTTTGCAAGTCCTTTACTAGAGTTGAAGATTCCTTGTTGAAGATTGCAGAAATTGAGTAAAAATTGTCTTTGGGATGAGTCTATTTTTCATTGTCCTTTTGTTTTATTATGGCATTGTGTTTATAGCTCAAGTGTTCGTAAATTATTGGAAGATGTAGAAAATAGAAAGAAATCTTTAGAGAAGCCAATGGACATGTTAGAATCTCACTCATATAAGATGTGAAGTAGTGATTCCATGCAAAGTTTTTCATATTGTTGACGTTATAGGTATTTTAAAAAGTTGTTTCCTAAATTGATTGAAGATATGTAAAATATGGCTATCATTCTTTAGAGCAGCTAATGACTTCTTAGAACCTATCTCAAACAACATGTGAAGTTGTGATTCCATGCAAAATTTGTCATAGTATTAAGGTCATAGGTATTCTTAGAAGTTAAAAGGTTTTGTTGTCTAAGTTGTAAGGTATAGGAAGGAAAATATATTCTGGACAAGTGTAGATCCCATGGACCAACAATCCCAATCCAATTGAGAAGCAATAAGTTGTTTGATAGACTTGTTAGAAAGTAAAGTCCACGAAGATAACTGAGAGGGGGGGGGTGAATCAGTTATCATATAATTATAAATTTTATCATCTTCAATAGAATTAAACCATATAAGCAATATAATTACCAACCATAGAAAGAGATTCATACACAATAACAAAATAACACAAGATATGTTGCCAAGGAACCTCTTGATCAAAGAGTAAACCCTGGTGGGAATGATGCCCACAAAAGATGTACTAATATGAATATTCCTTGTGAGAGGATGGACTTTGTTAGGAGTCTTATGAAATACATTTAGTACATATGAATCCCTGTTAGGATATTTTGTATCCCTATTAAAAGATTGAAACCCGGTTAAGAGTTATGGAAGACAGAAGGACCCACTGCCCAAATAGCTTCAAGGTAAGGTCACTGAACACATTGTCCAAATAATCTTTGCATTACTCAATAGAATAATATGTTACCTCTTCTCTGACTATGCTAAACCACACTTGTTGTTACATCAGATCTCAATTTTAGATCTCTGTACTTCGCATGTCTTCCTTCACAAATTCACTTTCATACTTAGCTCTTTTCTTCACTTCATGCATACAAAATCACAACCGCTGCTACTATATCATAATTACATGCTTTCACATTACAACTAAATACAACAACATCATAACAAGGAAATACATTCCTTCCTTTATACCACACTCAAATGATTACAAATGAGTCGGCATACAATTACAAAATAAAAGTTTCCACATGCTACACCAAAATTACACAAAACTGTCGGCTTCCAAATACGATAAATCTTCACTCGTGCAACCTCAAAGTCAATGCTATCAACCAAATCACTATCAATGTGTCTCCAACTTCCCTTTAACTACGCAAAACTAGATTCCATCCTGATTAGGAGATATCATCTGATTCCCACAAATTGCTAGTCACGAACACAGCCTGAATACCGCTTCCACCAAAATGATCATAACTTCCATGAATCAATGAATTAATAATTGCACTCTTAACCATAGACATATGACATATCAAAGAGTATAACCTCAACATCATATAGCTCCAATTACAATAACCCACGTGCGCTAATCCAAACTCTGTTTGTTTCTCTGCAAGTCTTTGGTAAATCACTATGTTGACATCAATGACAATCATAGTCATGAATGCAACAAAAACTACTACAGAATGTCTGCCAAACATTTAGCATTCATTCCTAACAATCTCCCCCATTGGCATTGATGGAAACATAGATGAAAAACATCCAATGTTCCAAAAATCCAATACTGTAACACTGCTTCTTCAAATCTTCTTCATCAATCAAATCTTGCTTCGTTATCCTATTCAGTTCTCTTTAATAGATGTCTTAGATTGTTTTTCATGCATACTTCTCCCCCATTGACATGAATGACAAAAATTCCATCACTATGTCAACAACAACTCAATGTCAAAAGACACTTTTTAGAAAATACATTTACTAGAGTCCTCATGACTCAGCTCAGATACACATACTCCCCCATAGAGGAAGTACCAACATCTAGTCCAGAAGAAACATAAGGCTCATATACCACTGGATGAATGCAACCAACTACATCACTTCTCAAAAGTAGGTTGGGACATAACCCCAAGCATACCTCTTAGATACATAAATGTATCCTTAGGCAAAGGCTTTGTGAATATATCTGCTATCTGCTCCTTTGTACTTATGTACTCATGTCTGACTTCTTTCTCAGCAACTTTCTCTCTTACAACATGATACTTAATCTCTATATGCTTTGTCCTAGAATTTAATATAGGATTCTTAGACATACTAACTATATTGGTGTTATCACAATGTATAACAATAGGTTCAACACATTTTATTCCAATATCCTTCAGCATTTGCTTCATCCAAATTATCTGGTTACAATTGTTTATTGGTGCTACATATTCTACTTCTATTGTGCTTTGTGAGATACAATTCTACTTCTTGCTTAGCCAAGAAACTAATCTTCCTCTAAGGAAAAATTCTCCACCACTGGTGCTTTTCTTATCATCAACACTACCTCCCCAATCAACATCTGTATATGCACATAGGATAAAATCATCACATTTTTCATACCATAATCCATAGTCCATTATGCCTCTTAAATATCACAGTATCCTCTTCACTGCTGCATAATGTGATTCTCTAGGTTCAGCTTGAAATCTTGCTACAATTCCAGCTGAATGTGCTCTATTAGGTCTTGTATGAGTCAAATACTATAATCCTCCAATCATAGTTCTGTATTTCTTCTGTTCTATTGCAGGAGTCTCATCTGTGCTAGATAACTTATGTCCAGTCACCATAGGTGTTCCAACTAGTTTACAATCCTCCATTCCAAATCTTTTCAACAAGTCATTCAAGTACTTTGTCTAACTTACAAAGATACCATCATTGTTTTGTGTTATCTGTAATCCCAAAAAGTATTTCATTTCACCAATCATACTCATTTCAAATTCAATCTTCATTTCATCAAAAAATTTGTCACTAGCTTCATCTTCTCCTCCAAAGATAATGTCAACAACAAAAATAACTATAACTAACAAACCATTTTCAATTTCTTTTCTGTACAGATTTCTATCAGTTGTTCCTTTTATAAATCTCAATTTTAACAAATACTTATCCAGTCTTGCATACCAAATTCTAGGTGCTTGTTTAAGTCCATATAAAGCTTTCTTCAATTTACATACCATGTCTCCTTCTTTAGTTAAAGGAAAACCTTCAGGCTACTCAATGTAGACTTCTTCCATTCTCCATTCAAAAATGTTGACTTCACATCCATTTGATACACTTTGAATTTCTTGTAAGCTGCATATGCCAAAAACATTCTTACTGCTTCAATTCTTGCAATAGGTGCAAAGGTTTCTTCATAGTCAATTCCTTCTTGTTGTGAGTAACCCTTACATACCAATCTTGCTTTGTTTCTTACTACTTCTCCTTGTTCATTCATCTTGTTTCTGTATACCCATTTAGTTCCAATAACATTCTTGTCTTTAGGTCTGTCATGCCCATCAAATCACAGTCTAAATCACACCAATTTTTTTTTTAAATGAATAGTTTGATCTAAAATAATGTTGCAGGTTAACAAGTATCTTGGGCAATAGATTGCAAAGACTTTGAAGAATCAAATTGTTATCCAATGTCATTTTCCAAAAGGTCACTAGCAGATAAAGTTATAACAAGGGATTCAATTAAAGTGATAAAGTATGCAATAGAGTTCAATAGGGTTAGGATGCACAATTCTCGATTAGCATTTGGTGAAGCCAACAAGGTCTATCCAAGGATTCCTATTGGGTTAACCATTCACTAAGTGCATTATTAGAGTGACCCTTAGCAAAGAATTAATTAAAAATTAATCTATTCATGATTAGGTCACCCTACTATATACTACCATAGTACAATCTAGGAGAGTCGAATTTCATAATTTATTTTATAATGATTCCAAGTGTAAATCAATGGTGAAAACCTTGATACAAACAAAAAATTCATTGATAGAAGAATCACATAGATTACATAGAGTAGAAGATCATTACCAAAAAAATATTCTTTAAGTAATGTTCTTATATATGATGATTATTAATTTTTGATATATAAAAATTAATGAAATTATGTATTGAATATAAAACTGAATTAAATAATCAATTTAATAAATGATTATGATTAATTAATACATATGTTAATTAATTAATAATTATAATATATTAATTAATTAACTTAATAATTAACTAATTAATAATTATAAAATATTAACTCATAATTTATATAGTTAATAATTATAATTAAATAATATATATTAATTAAATAATAATTATAATATATTAATTAATTAATGTAATTATTAATCAATTAATAACTATAATATATTAGTTAATAATATATACATTATTTAATTATTGATTAGAATAAGCAATACTTATTAATTATAGGAAATATAAAAAAAATGATAATAAACAATACATAATAAAGAAACTACCTAACTAAACCCCCTAAGCTAGCACCTATCTCCCCTACACCCTATTTCCCCCTAGGATCACGTGCCATGGGAGGGGAAACCAATCATCCCAAACAAGATAGGCATTGGGGTGCGCCCAAAGGCAGAGGAAGATTGCATGAGGAGGACTAGGTAGGAGGGTCCACCAAAGTCTGCTAAAACATAGCCTATGCAAACAAATTTAAACAATTCCCAAACCTGTGCAAGTTTCCAAGGGGGGGTAAGAGGGTGGGTGATGTGGGGAATTGGGATTCCACCCCAATCCATGTGCCATGTCAAAACAAAACTTTCAAACAATGGAAAGCCAACGCCTAGTCCAAGGTGTGGAGGGATTGAGGAGACAAGGAAATATGGGAATTTGTTCCCACTCCAACCAATAATATTTTCCAAGGGTACTCATGCAGAGCAAGGGAGATATAGGAGATGACAAATTATATGCAAAGATTTTAATATGTTATGTTTTCTTCAAGTACACTGTAAGGAAAGTGCAAAGGCCTATGAAAACAAGGATATAATCTGCTATAACAAAACTTTCCATCTCCTGCGCCACTTTTTGGGGATGCAATAAAAAGGTGTGGGGAGAAATATATAAATTATTATTTATTGTCTTTTGTTTTTATATTTAGAGTAGGCAAGTTTTATATTTTAATATATATTGCACTTCATCTTGAACAAGTAGATAACATATATAATAAAATAATGACTGTGGCAATGGAATTTGTATGGGAAATTTTCCCATACAAATTCCAGAGACCTGTAGGTCTCAATTGCCAATTTTATTTCTTTGCTTTGTTTCTTTGTTCCTTCTTTTATAAATTTTGCTTTTCCTTTCACTATAATCAACTAGATATCTAAGAGGAATATATTTAATCTTAGAGGACATAATATAGCAGATTTATTTTTAACAAATTTATTTACATGAGTTCATCAAGGCAATGCAAACTAAAGAACAACTATTATGCTGAACTTAAACTTCTTTCTCCTTTTCAACATGAAATTACAATTTTCTTTCCATATACAATGCATATGATACTATGAAGATTTTCCTCGGCAAGGTTATGAAAATTCAACTTTACATTATTCATCTCATCATAGTAAATTCCATTACACTATTCCTTTTTAAATAACAACATCAACTTCACATATCTATTTCAAAAGAGTGAACTCAAGGATCAACAATAAATATTAATATTCAATACTTTGAGAAATTTTCATTATACATATTGTATTCAACTTTGTATAACAACCATTGTGTTCACAAGAACATGATTCTACATTAACACATATGAAACTACCACATGATTTACAACATATTCTCACAACTTATTACAACCACACTTGATTCAATACATGACTTGGAGATTCATCTCCACTACAATAACAATTTACTCCCTTTACATAATTTTCACAAACACATAGGACAAATAGTGCCTCTTCTTCCAATCCTACAAAAGCAACCTGAAAGAAACAAGTCAAAAGAAACCATGGTACTCTCCTCCCTACCATAGGTCCAAATAGATGGACCACCCCCGAGCTAGGGGAGTTCAAGCCAACCGGGTGACAAAACATACACATTCCTCTTTACATTTACTTCCACAAGATCATTTACTCAACAACTTCAATTGAAACCACAAAAAAAGAAACACTACAATACTTAATAAGAAAGCTTCCCAACCCATGGCTTTCACAAGAGGCTTAACCACAAGCCTTCAATGGGTGAAGGTGGACCAAGTACTCCTTTGTGAGAAAAAGGGCCTGCAAATAAACATGCCTTCAACAAGGCTCAATATACAAAATACTCTTCATTGGCACACATGGCCAAGATCACAAAACAACCACCTTATGCCCCCCAAATTTTAAGCAAGACCCATCCATGGAGCCCATACATCCATGGTGCATTACCCTCTTTACACATCAAGGTGTCCATTGAACCCCTTCACCCTCAAGGATTTCTCTTCCCATCCCATGGGTGAGTGAGTCCTTGCACAACCCCAAAAATCTTGACTCCACACAACACAAAGAGCACAAAAAAAACAAGAAAATCAAACAAGCTCAAGAGAGCATGAATCACTTAGACTTCAAAACAAACTTCAAAAGAACAACAAGATTCACAAGCATAAACTCTCAAGAATACAACACTGGAACTCATACAATACACCAATACACATCTTCTCCAATACTTGCATAAAAAAAACATTAAGCAAATGAGTAAGTGAGCCAGCAACCTTGGTACAAGCTAATGAGTCAAGTATTGGGAGTGTCTCCTATATCCAAGCTCTCTTCTCTATCCTACTCCAAGCTCCTTAGTTGTCTCCAAAATTGGAGAGTGGGTGATTAGGGAGCACCCTCCAAGTTTTCCACTAAAATAGGCTCTTCACCTTCTCCCATGCCCTTGGGTGTAGTGGGAGTTTCCTATTAGATGATCTAACCAAGGTCTTCCAACTTTCCCTAAATGGAACTCTAAAAAGTGAATGGGGAAGAGTAATGGAAGCTTTTTGACTCAAGAGTTCCCATGTGACTTTGGGATTTTCGCAACTTTTCAAAAAGTCACTTTTGGAGGGCTTCCCAAGGTGCTCCTAGGGTGTCCTATGGTTAAAAGGGTGCCTTACCCATAGGTATAACCCATGGGCCTTCCATTTTATGAAAAGAAACCTTCTTGGAGTCAATTTGACCCCTCAAAACCCAACCCCAAGGTGAAATTCGAAATTCAAAGTGATGTGACCAACTATTGGTGTTCTAACCAAGTTGAGGTATGGGGAAGACCAACTTGTACTAGGTTGGATGGTGACATTCATCCTCTCCATGTGGACTCTTGCCAACTCACATCACAAGAACATGTGTCAATTGACACTACAATACCATACACATAATTACTTGGCAAGTCCACTAAACAATGTAACAACATAAAACATTTACTCTTTTAAATACATTCATAATCATTTCACTTCACAAAATAAAATACATTACAAAGGCCTTGTATCCCTTTGGGACACAACCTTGGTGTCACGGGAATAGTACAAATATGTTGGCTTGACTCCCCCTAATCCATGGTTTATACCTGCACACTTGAGACGAACATCAGTAGTCCCGAGAAATAATAATACCAATGAAAAGTGCAAAACTCAATCATAACTCAATTAACTATCAAGGTATTATATCATCACATTAAATCATTTATCAATTTCATCCATACCTAACATTAGGCACAATTAGGAATTCATCATTTCCTAAGCTACTAATTTCCAACAGAATTCACATTTACTTATAATAGAACAATGGCCCTGATTTTCACAGTCTAAGATACTCAACTTTTAAAATATGAATACTAACATCAATAGATCAAGGTTCATCTTTACAACACAACATCATAATAATAAAGGCTACACATTCATCTATAACATAACTAGTAATCACCACATAGTTCATTTGTTTTCATCTATCGCTTAATTCAATAATATCCTGGTACTCAAATAATTGCATTAGTCTTTCACATTATAGCTAAACCAATTTTGCATAATTTGACATCATTATTCAATTGCATAATTCATCATCATTATTCAATTGTATCCCTAATCATTGTAATACTCAATTCAAAGGAGTCTAACCTCATTCAAATATTTTTACAACATTCATCTTACTAACTCATCCAAAACATTATCCTAAACATGAAAGCCATCTGGCTCAATCCACCTATATTATGTTAACATGGAAATTAAATCAAATTCAGTGATTCCTTCATAGTAGGGTTGCAATTTCCTTAGGTCTAATTTATCTCTAAATTAAGTAACTAACATCAAGATCATAACACTTCTTATAAGCCATTCTTAGTCATATACTTCAATTATTTCTTTTATTGTGCCCTTGGCAGTCAAGGTACACTTATTGTTCTTAATTTAAGTTACAACTTATTTTCCCATTAACTTTTCCCTTTCTAATAATCTCTGAGTTCCTGTCTTTCACTTTTAGTCTATTTATATTATAGAAAATATAAAATTTATAATACACCAATATCCGTATTCAATTTTTATTTTTATTCTTTTTATTTTTGTTCCCTTAAGAGATTAGATTGAAGGGTTTGATAATGGGGACAGGGCCCCACAAGGATTTTATAGAACATCCAACTATACTAATCCTTAGCTATCTTTTAATAATAAAATTTAGGTGCATCTCATAGTCTCAACATGCAGTCCTAGCACCTAAAATCCATTAGGGTGATCCAACTATCAGAGGGAAAACATGAGGGGTCTTACAAGCTAAACCAATTTTGCATAATTTGACATCATTATTCAATTGCATAATTCATCATCATTATTCAATTGTATCCCTAATCATTGTAATACTCAATTCAAAGGAGTCTAACCTCATTCAAATATTTTTACAACATTCATCTTACTAACTCATCCAAAACATTATCCTAAACATGAAAGCCATCTGGCTCAATCCACCTATATTATGTTAACATGGAAATTAAATCAAACTCAGTGATTCCTTCATAGTAGGGTTGCAATTTCCTTAGGTCTAATTTATCTCTAAATTAAGTAACTAACATCAAGATCATAACACTTCTTATAAGCCATTCTTAGTCATATACTTCAATTATTTCTTTTATTATGCCCTTGGCAGTCAAGGTACACTTATTGTTCTTAATTTAAGTTACAACTTATTTTCCCATTAACTTTTCCCTTTCTAATAATCTCTGAGTTCCTGTCTTTCACTTTTAGTCTATTTATATTATAGAAAATATAAAATTTATAATACACCAATATCTGTATTCAATTTTTATTTTTATTCTTTTTATTTTTGTTCCCTTAAGAGATTAGATTGAAGGGTTTGATAATGGGGACAGGGCCCCACAAGGATTTTATAGAACATCCAACTATACTAATCCTTAGCTATCTTTTAATAATAAAATCCAGGTGCATCTCATAGTCTCAACATGCAGTCCTAGCACCTAAAATCCATTAGGGTGATCCAACTATCAGAGGGAAAACATGAGGGGTCTTACAAGGTCTAGGGACCAATTACCATGTCTTGTTCTTTTCAATCTAATCTAGTTCTTCTTTCATAGTATTACTCAACTTTCATCTTCACAAGCTTCATTAGTAGTCTTAGGTTCAATTTGAGAAATCAAACATAGTTTTTCTTGTGCCTTATTTCGAGTAAGAACTCCTCTTTTGATGCTCCCAATAATCTATTCAAAAGGATGATTCCTTAACAAACTCTTACTAGGTGTCACTATCTCAGATCTCTCTTCAGATGTAGGTTCTTCAATAACTTCACTATGGCTTTCATTCAACAAATCACTGTCAATTAGATAAAACAATTCAGTAGTTCCAATGTTAGGTTTAGGATGAGCTTCTTCATCAAATTCATAATCAAGCATTCTTTCCTGAATTTTGAACTTTTCATCAACTTTAACCTTTGCACTTTCAACAATAGTCTTACTTCTTTTATTGAAACATCTATATGCTTTTCTTTTCAAAGAATATCCAAGAAATATACCTTCATCACTTCTAGGATCAAACTTTCCAATATCATCATCTCTCTTTATATAACATTTTCTTCCAAAAATTCTAAAATACTTAACTGAGGGTGCATGTCCAAATCATAATTCATAAGGTGTCTTGTCTATGTTTCCTCTGATTTGTACTCTATTTATTGTATATACTGCTTTGTTCACTGCTTCTCTCTAGAATATCTTTGCCAAATTATTTTCAAACAACATAGCTCTTGCTACTTCAGTCATTGATCTATTCCTTCTTTCTGCAATGCCATTTTGTTTAGGTGTTCTAGGGGCTGAATACTATCTTTTAATGCCATTTTCTTCACAAAAGTTGTTAAACTCTCTAGAAGTAAATTCTCCACCTTTATCAAATATTAAACATTTAATCTTCATTCCAGATTCATTCTCAACTTTATTCTTAACAATCTTAAACTTATCAAATGCTTCAGATTTTTCTTTAAGAAATGCAATCCACATCATTCTTGTAAAATCATCAACAAGAATCATAAAATACCTTTCTCCATAGAATCCTCTAGTCCTGGTAGGACCGCTCAAATCTATATGAACAATCTCTAGCTTCTTTGTAGATGTAAACTTCTTACTAGGAAAAGAAATTCTCTTCTGTTTAGCCATTGCACATTCTTTGCAAATCATGTTAGTAGGCTTCATAATTTTAGGTAAATCTCTTACTGCAAGTGTAGTACTTACTTTCACAATGTTATCAAAGTTTATATGACAAAAAATTCTATGCCACAA
Source organism: Chamaecyparis obtusa (assembly GCA_027943335.1). Lineage (NCBI taxonomy): Eukaryota > Viridiplantae > Streptophyta > Pinopsida > Cupressales > Cupressaceae > Chamaecyparis > Chamaecyparis obtusa. Next base: position 209,595 of record BSBK01007398.1, on the reverse strand, counting down.
CCAACTGTCATCAATTTTAATAATCAAACATGTCATCTCAGTAGGATTCAACTGAAATACATTACCTCTAGTTCTAGATCTAGTTCCAATCAGATTTCCATCTTTATCCTTTATCACACAAGTTTTCTCAGTAAACCAAACTTGATATCCTTTATCAACTAATTGTCCAACACTCAAAAGATTATGTTTCAATCCATCCACAAAATAAACATCATCAGTATTAGTCTTTCCATCAAGAGTAATAGATCCTATACCTTTAATCAAACAAGGTGCATTGTTTCCAACTCTAACAACTCCTCCATCATATTCATTCAACTTTATGAAATTTTTTATGTCTCTAGTCATATGATGTGAACAACCACTATCTATAATCCAATCAGATTTCTTTTCAACTTGAGAAACTAAGGCTTTTTCTTCCTTAACATCAGTTTCAGGATTTTCTTCTTTAATTGCTACAAATCCTATGTCATCATTATTTTTATTATCACTTTCACTTAAAGCTCTTTCTATACTAGCTTCAAGATCTTCATCATTAGCATAATAACATTCCTTAGATCTTCTAGGTTTGAAATTGCTTCTGTACTTTTTAACTCTCTTAGGACATGTAGATGCAAAATGACCATATTCTTGACAAGTCCAACATTTAAATATTTTCTTACCGTCTGGTTCTCTTTTCACAAGAAAGGAAATACCTTCTTTAATCTTCTTATCTTATTCATTTCTAGATCTACTACTGCCAGCATAATCTCCACTCACATTGATGCTTCTTGACAAAGTAGGGTGAACACTAAGAGCATTGAATGCTATCTCCATTATGGGTAAGTCTCCTGATAATCTCAAGTTCATTTCTGCTGCTTCCAATCTTCTAAGAAGAGTCTCTCTTGTAAAGTTTGTTGTACAAGGTATCACTTGTTCAATCATCTGTGTTTTTTTCTTAAATACAGGAGTTAATATCCTCAAAATTTTCCATATCACTTCATTCTCTATCTTTGTTCCTCCACAAGATTTTATACCTGTAATGATCTCTGACATTCTACCTATATAACTTCTAATAGATTCATCTTCCAACATTCTTATATCTTCAAATGCACATATCCAATTATGTAATCTAACTCTTTTTGCATGTTCATCACCTTCAAAAGTAGAGTGTAAAGCATTCCAAATTTCATGAGATTTTTTCAAATATTTTACCTGACTGTACTCATTCTCCAGAAGTGTTGTAAAAAGTGCTTCTCTTACAAGTATGTTACACATCAATAGATCTCTCTCTTCCACAATACATGTTTCAAGATTTTCCTCTTCAATGATAGTCTTATTATTCTTTGTAATCAACCAATAACCTGGTTCTAAACATAATAGGTGTGTCTTCATCTTTTCTTTCCAGTTGTCAAAATTTACTCCATCAAACTTAGGGCTTTCTTTCCTAAAATTTGCCATGGATCTCCTTAAGATGTTAAACTTCTTTTTCAAGGACCTACCACTCTGATACCAATTGTTAGAAAGTAAAGTCCACCAAGATAACTGAGAGGGGGGAGGGTGAATTAGTTATTAGATAATTATAAGTTTTATCATCTTCAACAAAATTAAACCATACAAGTAATATAATTACCAACCATAGAAAGATATTCATACACAATAACACAATAACACAGTAACACAAGATATGTTGACTAGGGAACCTCTTGATCAAAGAGTAAACCCCGGTGGGAATGATGCCCACAAAAGATGTACTAATATAAATATTCCTTCTGAGAGGATGGACTCTGTTAGGAGTCTTATGAAATACATTCAGTACATATGAATCCCTATTAGGAGATTTTGAATCCCTTTTAAAAGATTCTAACCCGGTTAAGAGTTATGGAAGACAAAAGGACCCACTGCCCAAACAGCTTCAGGGTAAGATCACTGAACACACTGTCCAAATAATCTTTGCATTACTCAATAGAATAATATGTTCCCTCTTCTCCGACTATGCCAAACCACACTCACTGTTACATCAGATCTCAAATTCAGATCTTTGTACTTCGCATGTCTTCCTTCACAAATTCACTTTCATACTTAGCTCTTTTCTTCACTTCATGCATACAACATCACAACCGCTGCTACTATATCATAATTACATGCTTTCACATTACAAATACATACAACAACATCATAACAAGGAAATACATTCCTTCCTTTATACCACACTCAAATGATTACAAATGAGTCGGCATACAATTACAAAATAAAAGTTTCCACACACTACACCAAAATTACACATAACTGTCAGCTTCCAAATACAATAAATCTTCACTTGTGTGACCTCAAAGTCTATGTTGTCAACCACATGACTATCAATGTGTCTCCAACTTCTCTTTAACTACACAAAACTAGATTCCATCCCAATTAGGAGATATCATCTGATTTCCACAAACCGCTACTCAGGAACACTGCTTGAATACTGCTTCCACCAAAATGATCATAACTTTCATGAATCAATGAATTACTATCTACCCTCTTAACCATAGACATATGACATATCAAAAAGTATAACCTTAACATTTCATAGCTCCAACTACAATAACCCACTTGCGCTAATCCAAACTTTGTCTGCTTCTCTGCAAGTCTTCAGTAAATCACTGTGTTGACATCAATGGCAATCATAGTCATGAATGTAACAACAACTGCTACAGAATGTCTGCCAAACATTTAGCATTTATTCCTAACAAGACTCATAGAGGAAGAAATTTTTAAATAATATCTATGAAGCTCTTGATGAGCTTGATAATGATGACATGATATTTGACTTCCATCTTACATGAATTTTCTTTCAAGGACTATTTAAGGTATATATTATGTGGGGTAGTTGACAAAGGTTTCCTAATTTAAGTATTGCGTGTTTGTAAAAATTAATAATTTTAGTTCTTTTTAATTTTTACTATTTGTCATGCCATTCTAACATTTTTTTTCCAAATAGTCATGAAATAGATCAAATATTTGGCTATGAATTGCTGAACTTTGACAAGTACTTTGGGTTATATATGGAGATTTTGATATGATTTGGTAGCTTATAATAAATTTGACAACCTCCCTATTTTCTAGACAACTAGTAGATGAAAGACTTAGTACTATATGTCCAATAAAATATTGATTTTTTATCCCAATGTTGACTTCCATCATTCTAACATTACTTGGTTTAGGTGGACAAATATTCACTTTGGTACTAAAAGGGTTGTCCAATGGATTGGCATAGACATTCATGTATTTCAACCGATCTTTTCTTGTGCCATTTCTTTTGGTTTATGATTGAAATCATACTTCTTGACCATTTTTCAATCAAGTTTCACATTGAATGACAAGTTGTCATGCCCAAGGTAGAAAAAATCATTTTTCCTCAACGTTTTATTATTGAGTCCTAAACCTACTCTTGTGAAAATGCAATGTATATGGAACATTCAGCTACATTCAAACTCTAGGGATTGGTAAATTCAATAATGGAAAGATTCCATCAAAAAGACTTCTTGCATTTTGTGCATATATAGATGCTAGCTAGACCTTTTTATTGTCATTCATACGAGGCCACCAATTTGAAACTTTCATATGCCACTATTTTTCCCTTTACTTACAACTTTCCCAAACAACTAGGAAAACCCATGACTATTTCATATACCCTTTTAGGTGCTACAAAACATACCAATACCTAAAGGTAGGTTATTTTGGACAAACTACCAAATCCAACACACTTGCAACACCCCAAATAGCCCTAATTAGTGCCCATTTACAAACAAAATCATAAGATTGCTCACTCCCTTGACTCCCAAACTTGAAATAGTCTTCAATCAGGGTTAAAAACAATAATTTTCAAGTTTTTAGGGCATCACCACCCACCTATCCTTCTAGGTACTAAATCCTCCCTCTTAGGGTCTCTAGGCTAGGGCTTGTTGGAAACTACAATTGAAACAATTGTTGTATTTTCATTGATGACAAACCTTAACTGGCAAGACAATTCCTATCTAAGAGAGTACCATATCTATTGATTGATGAAAAGGACTAGGGAAGGGAGATAAGAAGATAACCTAAGGATAGGTTGAGTTATTTGATACTTCAATGGGTACTTGATTATTTGGCACATTGATAAGATAATGTATTGTTTATCTAAGTAAGAAGAAAGACTGAAGAAGTAGGCTTAACCGAACAATAGTGAAGAAATCTAGTTTAAGCTGAGTGATATTAGTGTCAACTAAGTGCCAATATATGCTGAGTGAATTTAGTGTTGACCGAACTTCAATTTATGACAAGCAATAGGAAATTACCAAGCAAGATAGTGTTAGCCGAGGAAGACAGTTTGTAGAGATGACCGAGTTACACAGTGATGACTGAGGAGATGAACATAGTATTGATTGAGTGTCAGTAATTTACATTTGGAGAAAGAATTTAGATTCCTAGCTAACATAGTTGAATTCTTGGGATATGTAAATCATGTTGACTTTATTAGTTGATTTTTTGGAGAATTTTATGCATGCAAAGTCATTTTATTATGGATTCAATAAGAAGTTTGAAGATGTATCTAGAAGGAAGGATGAAGAACTTAAATGATGGAAGGATTTGATGAATCTGACCTAAACCTAAGATCTACGAAGGAGATTAAGTGGTGAAAGATGGATCTATCTAATTGAAGATGTATAAAGGAAAACCTAATTGTGAGATTACGAAATGGGCCAAAGTTGTTGATGTTATTGATTGACACATCTAAGCAGAAGGTTGAAGGTGAAACTGTGAAGGAGTTTATCAGAGTTGTGATTGCTTGAAGAAAATTCCAAGCAGATCAGTGATGGAGATGGAAATGGAGCTCAGTTAGTAAATCAACATATATGTGTGAAAAGGATCTATTATTTGCAAAGTGAGTTGTATGTTTTTAGGTCAAAAACTACTATTACTTTCTAACCATTGTATTAGTCTAAATCCTTTAATCAAGGTAAACCTAAAAGTTATTGTTAAAATCCTTTAATCAAGGTGGAATTCTAATGAAATGTGTAGATCCCTATAGTTTTTTTGACTATTAGTGACCCACACTTAGTCATTTATCTAGGCAATGATGGTCGGTCATCACTGCGACTGAGTCATTATGTAAAGGTCGAGCTATGTAATGTTTACCTACCAAGCAGTAGTACTACCAAGTAAACTTAAGGTCACTATGTATTTTTGTATTATGCCGAGTCTAGTTTTTTTTAGTCATATATGCAATGTTTTCTAAGTGACAGAGATATCAATAGATGTTGAGTACAGTGAATGCCGAGTGTTAGGAACTGCATTTGCTAAGTTAGCTAGGAATGACATAAGAGTTTGTTATGGCACAATGATCAAGGTAAATCATTTTGGGTGATATTCATGTTTTTTATTTTGTTAGATGGAGATAATTACAGAGGTAATTGCGCATCTACTAAGAAAACATTGATCCCTATGTAATACCTAGAGCCAATCAGATATTAGTAAGGCTTAAGCGGCAAAAGGAATTAATATGAACCGTAGATCTTGATTCATGAAGATATTTTGTTGATTATATAAGGATAATATCTAAACCTTAAAACATAATAGAGAGGGATAGTGAATGTGCAGTAAGGCATATTCAGTGAAGGAAAGTATTTAGACAGTTTTCAGTGACCGAGCTAAGCAGTGAAGGGACATAATAGTGATAAATAAGATAGAAGAGATCTATACAAATCAGTAAAGAGAAGATCTATAATCTGTATACAATGCAAACTGAAAGATCATTTACCAAGACATTCTAATTAGTGCATCAGGGTAAATCTCTTAACTGAGTAGTCCTAACAGACTTTTTGTAATCTCTTAACCGAGTGCTTACTTTTTTGTAAGTTTCAAATCCTTTAGCAAGGTAGACTGTATAAGTCTTTTAGCTTTTAATAGAGCAGACCCCTCACAGGGTAGATCATGTTTTGATCAAACTTTGTAAGCCCTAACAGGAAAAATTTATTACTACAATAGTGAAGATTTGTGGGTGTCATCCCCACCCCAGTTTTACCTTTCAAGGGTTTCTAAGTAACCAAAATTAATTGTGTTATGAGTACTTTCATGGATGTTGTTTAGTATGCTAGATATTTTGTTATTATCAAGTATTGTTGATGCTATGCAAAAGTTTTATTCAGTTCAAAATAAATTATTAGGTGATATCTAATTCACCCCCCTCTCAGTATCACATTTCCCAATTATATTTCCAATAATTGGTATCAGAGCAGCAAGGTTTCTCTTGATAAAGTCTAACCACTTGAGGAAAAATATATTGAGATGGAAGTCTATAAGTTGGGAAAGTTCATAGAGAATCAAAAGATTGATGTACAGTTGGCATTACAACAACTAGAAGCAGCAAGAAATGAACTGAAGAAATCCTTGAGAAAAAGAAGAGAAATTGCTATTCAGCAAATTGAGTCACAATATCAAGAAGAGGATACCACTAGACTATTTGATAATGGAAATTCTGCAAAAAGTGACAAAGCCATAAAAGAGCTATTGGAGAAAAACACCATACTAAATGATGACATTAGAAATCTAAGAAGAGAAAAGGAAATTCAATCTGTTTGACTTTGTGAAGTAGTTGAATAGAAAAAGAAAGCTGAAGATGACAAGACAATGGCTGAGGAAGACAAAAGACAAATTTCCATGAGACTAGATGAAAAGACAAGTGACATGCAAAGGTTAACTAACAATCAATTAGACATGGTAGATCAACTGTTGATGGTTAATCAAGAGTTGGGCAAGAAAGATATGGAGATCAACCAACTGAGGTCTGAGAATGATCAATTGAGGAATGAACTAAGATCTAAAAAATAAATCAATGAAAGGATGAACAAATCTAATGAAGCTGCAAAATATTTTGAAGAACTATTGAGGTCACCTAAAAGATCTAGTGATAGATCTGGACTTGGACTAAATGAACATGAATCAAGTACTAAAGAAGGAGAATCATCAAAGAATGGAGAGTAGAAGAATGCAAAACCAAAGAACAACAAGCCCACATGCCATCACTGTGGAAAGCCAGGACATACAGCCAACATATGCAGAAGAAAACATGGTAAGTTTGGTTCTAAACTTAAATTCAATGGACATTGATTTAACTATAAGAAACATGGACATCAGGCACATGAATGTAGATCTAAGGTTAGTAATCCACCTACCTCACCTAAGGTTCAAGGCAATTGTTTCAACTGTCAAAAATATGGGCATAAAACATTTGAATGCAGATCTAAACTGAGATGGTCATCAAATGAATAGACTAAGTCCCCTATGAAGTATAACTCATACAATTGGGATTATAACACTTGGTACAATTGTCATTACTGTGGAAAATATGGACACATTGGAGTAAATTGTATGAAAACTCATTTTAGAGGTAGATCTAAAAGTTGGATGAATGGAAGCATGGTATGCTACAAATGTAATAAGATAGGTCACATAAAGAAAGATTGTAGATCACTTATGCTGATCAATGATCAGAATAAGAATGAAGATATCCATGAAAAGTTGAAAAGTCAGATGGACAGGACATGGAAGAAGAAAGAAGAAGGAAGCACAAGTGAAGCTAGCACATCTGAGGTCACCTAATTTTATGGATTAGGTGATCACACTTCTTCTAACTAAAGCATAAGAGGTATGTTTGGAACTAAATTTTACAAAGCTTTATTTTACATTAGTTCCTAACATAAAGATTGAGCAAAAGTCCAATCTGCATAAATAAAGATGCATCAAGACATATCTTAGCAAAATGGAAAATTTCATTTTATACCAAGCGTAGTGTCTTGACTAAGTTATCAGTGTATGTCGAGTACCTATTGTGGCTGAGATGCTATAGATACTGAGATGTATCATAATGGTTATATTGACTGAGCTTTTGTTAGCCGAGGTTAGCATGAGTTTTCTGAGATAGTTGTATTCCACTCAAAAATTTGTACAGAGCATTTATGAGGCCCTAATTCTACCATTTGGAATCTATAAAGTGAAAATTTTCTACTCATTTCATTTCACCTAGCGAATTGAGATTTCCTTGAGCAATTAAGAGTGGGTGCAACTAGTTTACTAAAGATGATTCCAAATCTCTACAGCGTGCCGTCAGCAAAAATCATCTTCAGGACACTAATGAGAAAAAGGTACTTTACCAAGTAAACACTTCCTTTCAAAAATTTGAATTAACATGGCATCATCATCAGCTACTGCAGTGAAGAAACAAGGGATGGAGGTTGTCAACGCACAATTGGTAAGAAACAAATTTTGGAAGCCACATATTTTTAAGGCAATTTTGGAAACCGCTATTAAAGGAGATTTGTCCAACACCCTATCTTCAATTCCAGAAAATGTGCTGATTATGAATGATATTAGGTCATGTTACATGTGTAAGATCAGAGAAATCAGAGACTATGAGATCAGTGAGGTGTATGACAAATTATGTGTAAATGGAGTATTAAAGCTGGAGTACAAATCGATTGCCGAACAAGGGTTAGTGCATGCCCTAGATTTCCCACAAAATTTCAAATTTGAATGGATAAAAATAGTGTTGAGCTAAGTACATGACATTCAACTATGGCTGGAAGATGGACCCGTGAAGATTACCAAGGAAATGATCCAACAAGTCATTGGATATCCCACAATCCAAGGTAAAAGAACAATGAAGTGTTCAAGCTAAGAAGAGATTTAGGAAAACACACAGGCGGTATGTAACAAGCGTGGAATGATGATCTCCACCATAACAGACCTAGAAATTGACATTGATGTTAGGGTTATCTCGCATAAATTCTACCAATCTAGTCGGTTCGACAGTGTCCCCTATATGGTAGTTGATTAGGCATGGAAAATCATAAAGAAAAGACACACGTATGATCTTACCAAGCTCCAGCTGACTTAGCTTTCTGAGAACCTAAGTTCAATCCAGACTGCAAAGAATTCAATGTGTAAGTTTGGCTCCTTGCTACTTTGTTTATTCTTTTATGTAAAGAAGCATTTTCCTACTTATGGAGGTGTAATATGGGATAAGAAGAGACCCATTACTGTGCAAATCAATGAATTCATCAGTCAGATAGGAGATATTTTCAATGGTGTGATTGATAATTATTTTGTTGAGTTTAAGAATAAAATGAGGAAGAGAAGTAGAATCCCTGTGTCATTATTTTCAAGTTGACATAGACTTTACATATGCACAAGAGGTCTTGCCTAGGGTTTCATGGCTAATGCCACTACCCTATGAAATAAACATAGATGAAGCCACTGCTACTATTACAACTCTCCTAGCCAAAGAAATTGATAGTAAAGCACCCTACTTCAGAACTTATGAGGAAGCTAAATCTAAAATCACTATGGGTTTAATGGCTACAACCCTAGAAAGGAAAAGAAAGAAAATAGTAATGAAATTGGAGAGATATGTAGAAGAAACAGATAAGGATGCACTGTTGGAGATTTTCCAGTAGGCCAGTATTGACTATATGTTTGTCATTGATGACAACATATGGAGAGTAGCATGCATGGAAGTCTTATGTAGTAAGCCTTTAGTATATGATGCATGGACAAGATATAAGCATGATATCATGGGTGCAGAGGTTAACTATAAGTATAGACAATTATATAGCAGCTTGTGTCAATAGTGTTCTTGACAGAGTTACAGGCAGTGTTCTATGTATGGTTGTCTGTATAGTTGTCTTATGGGCATGCTCCCTAGGATATATGTTGAAGACATGTTAGTGATGTTTCAGTTATGAACACATAGTCTAATGATGAATGCAAGTGAAGTTATGCAATCGCTATTCACTAGTAGCAGTTTCTTGTGTTTGTTCAGAAGAGACGATAAAGATTTTATTATTTCTTGAGTTGCACCTATCTTAAGGATATGCACCCTTGGATTTTAGCTTGTAGAAGTGTTATTGATGTTTGGTTAAGAGCGCATAAGTTAATTCAGCTTACAAAGAAAGTTCTAGTTGTTTTGGTAGACCTGACAGTGTGTGGTGTGCGTATATAATTATTTTATTAAATAGGTCCCAGAATGAGTTGCGTGCATAATAGAGCTGACAGAATGTTTGTTGGAGTTTATTATGGTTTCTCTAATATGATTTCAAGGTGGTTCTAATAGGCCAACTTGATTATATCATTTGGAGGAAAGATATTTATAGGCAGTCATTTGTGATTTCTGAAGTGTGGTTCATGATTGATTAAGTAGAGCAGAGCAGAGTGTGTGAAGTGTTGAACCATTAGAAGAAGGTCTATGTGACCAAGTAGAGTATGTATTATATTTATTGGAACTAATCTAGACAACAGGTCAAAGCACAGTTCACCAAGATCTAGATATAGTGTGTATCTATTATTCAGAAGGTTGTAGCCTTCACCCATTTGAGCAGTGAGCTCTCAGACAGTGCGTCCTCTCCCCTAACAAGGAAAATTGTAAAAAACTCCTAAAAGGGTCCAACCCTTAACCAGGTCTACTATACTTAATATATTGTAAAGCTACTCCTAACAGGGTAAAGGATCTTCTAGCAAGGATCATTATACACTAGTATAGAATATTAGTGGGTATCAAGTCCCACCGGGGTTTTTACCTATTTGGATTTCCCCATAACCAAAATATTGGTGTTGTGTTCAAGTGTTCTTTCATTTTGTTTATTCTTTATGTTTAAGTATACTTAATTGGATAAAGAATTGAAACTTGTAGATAATTGATTCACCCCCCCCTTTCAGTTATCTCTTGGGACTATTCCTAACAATTGGTATCAAAGCCAAGTGCCTTGGAGAGAAATTTTAACAACTTGAGGTTGATCAGATGGCATACTTCAGGAAAGAGAGTCCTAAGTTTGATGGAGAGAATTATCTTGATTGGAAGAACAAGATGGTGACCCATTTGTTGTGCATTGCTTTTGAAGTTTTTAATGTAACCATCCAAGCAGCCAAGATTCCTACATTAGAAGACCTTGCAAAAGATGATACTACTGATGCTCAAAAGGATTTGTTTCATCAAAATGCTATTGCTAAAGAAGCCCTTATCAGTGCCCTATATGATGGTGAATTTTTAGAAGTAAAAAAGATAGATACAACCCATAAAATTTGGAAGCACCTTGAAGACATTTTTTAAGGAGACAAACAAGAAAAGAATGCACGTAGAAAAACATGGAAGAAAAGATACAATGCATTAGAGATGCTCCCTAAATAAAATATCAGAGCTTACAATCAAAGGATTAATGAAGTAGTTGCTGGAATCAGGAACAATGGTGGAGAGATTTCTGAGGAAGACATTATGGACAAGTTGATGACTACTCTTACCCCAGAATATGAGAGAAAGATCAACATCCTTGATGAGACCATGCAGCTTACATCAAATTTCAAGAGAGAGACCTTGATCAGCAAAATCTCAGCTTTTGAGATTTCAAGATTGAAGACAGAACCAAAGAGTGAGATAGCTTTCAAAGCAACAGTTCATGGTAAGAAATCTACAAACACTTCTAGTAATTTTGATGATGATGATGAAGAGAGAACATTAGATGATTTTATTTCTATGATTTCCAAAAGAGAAAAGAAAGGAAAAGGAAAATATGAAGGTCAATTACCATTTAAGTGCTTTTCATGTAATAAGATTGGTCACTTTGCACCTAAGTGTCCCACTAGAGCTAGAAAGTTCAAAAAGGATTATAAGCCTAATTATTCTAAGGAATGCTACTATGTTGGAGATGGAGTCTCAGATAAAGAATCAAGTGAAGAATAAATTGGATTAATTTCTATTGTAGACAAAAAAAATATTAAGTCAATTCCTAAAAATGGGAAAGTGAATCAAGAGCTAGCATTGATTTCCCAAGCAGATATAAGAACAGATTGGATTATAGATAGTGGTTGTTCACATCACATGATAGGTGATAAAGGCAAGTTTGTTCATTTGGACAAATAAAATGGAGGTATGGTCAGATTTGGAGACAAAACTCCTAAACCTATAGTTGGTAGAGGAGCCATCACTTTGGATGGAAAGAATAATACTGATGATGTTCTTTATGTTGATGGTTTGAAACATAACTTCTTAGTGTTGGACAGTTACTTGGTAAAGGCTATCAGTTGGAGTTCAAAGATGACAAATGCATCATTAACAACAAAGATGGTGTTATAATTGCATCAGGCACAAAGACAAGAGGTAATGTTTTTCAACTCAATTCAAAAACAAGTTGTTTTGTTGCTAAAGTTGATGACAGTTGGTTGTGGCATAAAAGACTATGTCATATCAATTTTGATAACATAGTAAAGATAAGCAATGTTAAAGCAGTAGGAGATCTACCTAGCATAGCAAAGCTAGTTGATACTATATGCAGGGAATGTGTGATGGGGAAGCATGTGAGAAATTCATTCAGGAGCAAGCAAAATTCAGCAGACAACAAGTTGGATATGATTCATACATACCTATGTGGACCAACTCAAACAAGATTATACTATGGTGAAAGGTATTTTATTTTTTTTATTGATTATTATACAAGGATGATGTGGGTTGCATTCTTAAAAGATAAGTTAGAAGCTTTTGAGAAGTTCAAAATATTCAAAGCTAAGGTTGAGAATGAATCTGGATTAAAGATAAAATGTTTGAGATCGGATAGAGGAGGAGAATTCACCTCTGACAGATTCTATGAGTACTATGAAGAACATGTCATAAAGAGATAGTTAAGTGCACCTAGAGCACCTCAGCATAATGGTATTACAGAGAGAAGGAATAGGGTCATTCTTGATACAGTGTGCACCATTATGATAGAAGGAAAATTTGCACAAACCTATTGGAGAGATGTAGTCAATACAATAGTCTATACAATCAATAGAATTCAGTCAAGGCCTGGCATTGAAAAAAAACCTTATGAGCTATGGTTTGGTAATGTTCCCACTATAAAATACTTTAGAATATTTGGAAGCAAGTGCTACATCAAGAGGGATGAAGCAGTAGGCAAGTTTGATGCAAGAAGTGATGAAGGTATTTTTCTTGGTTACTCTACTAAAAGTAAAGCTTATAGATGTTTCAATTTAAGATTGAAAAAGATCATTGAAAGTGCTCATGTAAAGATTGATGAAAAGTTTATGATTCAAAAAAGATATCATGATTACTCACCCATGATTGAAGAAGAACCCAGACCCTCCACTAGTGAGATAGTTATTGAGGAAATGTTAGACATCATTGATGTGTTGTTCAATGACCCTAAGACAAGTGAAGAAGGTACTCCTAAGGCTGATGAATCAACATCACCTAAAATTCCAAAGTTTACATCAAGAAATAATTTCAAGAAAGACATCATTGGAGATCAGAGCGGAAAAGTCTTAATAAGATCACAAGCCAAGAACTCAGCTAGCAGTGATGAAGTATGGTTACTATCTCAGATTGAACCTTTAAGTGTTGAAGATGCTTGTAAGGATTCAGATTGGCATGATGCTATGAAAGAAGAACTTGATCAGATCATTAAGAATGACACTTGGGAACTAGTCCCAAGACTGAGTGATAAGAATGTGATTGGAACAAAGTGGATATTCAGAAACAATATGAATGAAGATGGTACAATAGAAAGAAATAAAGCAATATTAGTATGTAAGGGATATGTGCAAAGAGAAGTCATTGATTATTCACACACATTTGCACCTATGAGTAGATTAGAAGCTATTAAGTTGTTTTTAGCTTATGCTATAGTTAAAAACTTCAAAGTTTATCAGATGGATGTCAAATCAGCATTCTTGAATGAAGACTTAAAAGAAGAAGTATACATTGAGTAGCCTGAAGGATTCACCTTATCAGACAAACCTGATATGGTATGTGGATTGAAGAAGGCCCTCTATGGACTTAAGCAAGCCCCTAGAGCATGGTATGAGAGACTAGATGGATACTTAACAAAGCTTGGATTAAAGAAAGGAGCAGCAGATTGTAATCTATTCATTAGAGAGACATCTGAAGGTTTATTACTTGTAGCTATATTTTTTTATGACATTATCTTTGGAGGTAATGACAAACTCAGTGCTAAATTTGCCAAAGAAATGAAAAATGAGTTTGAGATGAGTATGATTGGTCCTATCAAGTACTTTTTGGGATTAAATGTACAGCAGACAGAAAAAGGGATTTTCATTAATCAATCAAAGTATGTGAAAGAGATACTAAAGAAATTCAAGATGGATGATTGCAAGCCAATAGGAACCCCTATGATTACATGATGAAAGTTTACAAAGGAAGATGACTCACCAATAGTTGATATAACATTGTATAAGTCTATGATTGGTAAACTCATTTATCTTACTCAGACTAGACCTGGCATTTCCAATGCAGTTGGTATAGTTGGAAGATTTGCAACAGAGCCTAAACAAAGTCACATCATGGTAGTAAAGAGAATATTCATATACTTGTAGGGCACTATAGATTATGGTCTATGGTATCCTAATTCAAAAAATGTTGAGCTTCATGTGTACACTAATGCTGATTGGGTAGGATGTGTTGATGAAAGAAAAAGTACTTCAGGTGGAGTAGTGTTTCTTGGTGATAGACTTCTCACTTGGACAAGAAAGAAACAAAACTTTATTTCTTAGTCAACAACAGAAGCGGAGTATGTTGTAGCAGCCTTGAATTGTTCTACAATTGTTTAGATCAAGCAGATGATAAAAGATTTTGGAATTCAGATTGATTATCCTATTGTTACTCACTGTGATAACACTAGCACTATTAATATGTCAAAGAACCTGTGATGCATGCAAAGAAAAAATATATTGAGATCAAGTATCAGTTCCTAAGAGAGAAAGTGGCAGAGAAAGAAGTCAAGTTGGACTATGTGAGTACTAAAGAATAGTTGGTAGATATATTCACAAAGCCCTTGCCTAAGGATACTTTTGAGTATCTCAGGGGGAAGTTGGGAGTAATTCCCTTCCCTAATTCTGCTTAGAAGGAAGCAAGAATGGCATCAGTCCTCAGGGACTGATGGAAGGTTGACTACTCTACCTCAAGAGTAGTACTGGTGCTTAAAATGAGTCACGCCCTTTTCCATTGATGTCAAAGAGGGAGTATATATATAGAGTCATGAAAAAAAAAAGTAAAAAGAGGATTAATATACTAAGGGGGAGCAACATTCAGTTATGATAGCAATACAGTTGAGGAAATGGTGAATATTAGAAAATATTGCAGCAAATGGAGGATTCATCTTTGGGGAAGTTTTAAAGAGGAAATGGAGAATGTTATAAAAGAAATGTTCATTTGGGTTGATGGTGGTTTTTCATTCCACATGTTGTCATCAATGCCAAAGGGGGAGATTGTTGGAGATTTGCCAGCATGCCAGTACTGACTGTATGTTTTTCATTGATGACAACATATGGAAAGTAGCATGTGTGGAAGTCTTATGTAGTAAGCCTTCAATATATGATGCATGGAAATGATATTAGCATGATATCATGGGCATAGAGGTTAACTATAAGTACAAACAATTATATAGTAGCTTGTGTTAGTAGTATTCTTGACAGAGTTACAGACAGTGTTCTGTGTATGGTTGTCCATACAGTTGTCTTATGGGCATGCACCCTAGGATATATGTTGAAGACATGTTAGTGACGTTTTAGTTATGAACGCATAGTCTAATGATGAACGCAAGTGAAGTTATGTAGTCTCTATTCACCAGTAGTAGTTTCCTGTGTTTGTTTAGAAGAACTGACATAGATTTTATTGTTTCTTGAGTTGCACCTATCTTGAGGATATGCACCCTTGGAGTTAAGCTTGGAGAAGTGTTATTGATGTTTGGTTAATATTGCATAAGGTAATTCAGCTTATAGAGAAAGTTCCATTTGTTTTGGTAGAGCTGATAATGTGTAGCGTGCGTCTACAATTATTTTATTAGACAGGTCCCAGAATGAGTTGTGTGCATAATAGAGCCGACATAATGTTTGTTGGAGTTTATTATGGTTTCTCTAATATGATTTCAAGGTGGTTCTCATAGGCTGACTTGATTATATCATTTGGAGGAAAGATATTTATAGGAAGTCATTTGTGATTGTTGAAGCGTGGTTCATGGTTGATTAAGTAGAGCCAAGAAAAGTGTGTGAAGTGTTGAACCATCAGAATAAGGTCTATGTGACCAAGTAGAGTATGTGTTCTATTCATTGGAACTGATCTAGATAGCAAGTCAAAGAACAGTTCACCAAGATCTAGATATAGTGTGTATCTATTATTCATAAGGTTGAAGCCTTCGCCCATTTGAGAAGTGAGCTCTCAGACAATGCATCCTCTCCCCTAATAGGGACAATTGTAAAAGACTCCTAATAGGGTCTGACCCTTAACCAGGTCTACTATACTTAATATATTGTAAAGCTACTCCTAACAGGGTAAAGGATCTTCTAGCAAGGATCATTATACACTAGTATAGAATATTAGTGGGTATCAAGTCCCACTGGGGTTTTTACCTATTTGGGTTTCCCCATAACCAAAATATTGGTGTTGTGTTCAAGTGTTCTTTCATTGTGTTTATGCTTTATGTTTAAGTATACTTAACTGGATAAATAATTGAAACTTGTAGATAACTGATTCACCCCCCCGCTCTCTTAGTTATCTCTTGGGACTATTCCTAACATGCACCACTAAAGTTAACCCAAGGACTAGGAGAAGATGAACCGAGTGATCCTAGTGATAGTGAAGAAGAAGAAGAGGCTTTTAAGTAGAAAATAAGAAAGGTAAGAAGCCAGTGATTTCCGAGCCTGCAACCAAGAAAAGAATACTTAAACCTAAAGTGTATTTGACACCTGTGCTGAGGCCTAGAACAAGGGGAGCTACTGGTAAGATTCTTAAGAAATCCCCTGCATCCAGTAAATGAAAACTTGCACACCCTAAGGTTGTGCTAAGTAAGGTTAATAAAAGGCCTAGAAGAAAACTTGTTTTGGAACAAGAAGATGATGAAGGGACTGAAAGTGATGAAGAAGTGAAGAAGAAGGTTGCATTGCAGGATGTCAAATCTTCTATGGATGAAATATGTCATAAGATAACAAAATCTACAGGAGTGGAAGACTTGAAGGCATTAAATTTTGGAAGCTTGAGTATAGGAGAGAAAGAAAAGGTTGAAGATGCTATTCTTGAAATGCTTTGCACTTTCAAGATGTTACCAATTCAATTGGAAAACCAAATTCCTAAGGATTTAAGCAACCGAGTTGCAAAAAAATGGGAATATGCTCTTAACATAGAAAAACAAATAAGGGAGAGCACCCTAGAACAAGTGGAGTCAATCCTCACCCCTACAAACATCAGCAAAATTGTGGAGAAATACCAAGCAAAATTTGATCCTAAGCTTAGAGCTTATTCAATCCTTCAACACAAGGTTGAGAATGTTGTACAGGAAAGTATCAGGATTTGGAAGATAGTGTTTGGTTTATTGATTGAAAAAGGTGAAAATAAAGGCTCAAGTACATCTAAGGATGTTGAGCCTGCAACAGAGCAAAATGCAATGGAATCAACCATTCTAGAGATCAAAGCTTCTAAGGAAGAGAAAATTCGGAAGGAATCAAAAGTACACATTGTTGATATAATAGAGGTTACACCAAATAAGAATCTGGTATTGACTAAGGAAGATATATGGGCTGTGAATGCAAAAGACACATCTTTGCTAGGTAGTAACACTATACTTTTGCAAGTCAAAGCTAATCCAACCATTGATAAGTCATCAACTGGTAACATCACCCCCACCAAACCTATAGTTGCTACAGTTGACATGTTAGCCGGTACAAGCACTACCGAGGAACAAGTCATGTTAGTATCTGCAACTCAACCCACATTTGTTGAGGAGTTACACTAGGAAAAAGAAGAGAAGTTAGAGGAGAAAGCTACTAATCCTCATTTGGAGGAAAAGGGAACAAAAGGAACTAAAGAAAAAGACAAAGAAATTGAGGAACAAGAGCCTACCAAGCAAGAAGCAATACAAGCTCTTGTAGAGATGCCAAGTGGGAGCACACCAAAGAAGGCACTCAAGAAAAAAATATAAGTCTTTTCCCTAGAGGTAACCATTGATGAAGTTATTACTATTCCCAAATGGGATTCTGATAACTTAACTTATGAGTAGATGCAAATATTGAAAGATCTGTTTACAAGGAAAAGCAGACATGAAGAACTTAGGAGAGAACGTCAACAAAAATAGGTTCTATATGAAATTAAAGACATATTTACTAATGTTTATGAGTTGTCAGATGTAAAAATCTTTGCTCCCATATTGGAACAACTTGTACATATTGTTCAAAAGGTCAATAATATAGCATGTAGCGCAAGTGATAAGTTGTTTGAATGGTCAGAAAGAAATTTCAAGACCAAGATGCTAGAGAAAGTATCTGTCAAGATTGTAGTTAAACAAGTTGCACTTTCTACTTTGGTAATAGAGACCGAAGAAGTAGTTGCAAATGCACACTCTCTGCTTACTAAATTTTGTAATATAGAACAATTTACTAAGGAGAATTAATGACTGGTTGATCAAATATAGCAAGAACTCAAATCCACTAGTCAGTCCTTAAGTGTGAATTTTGAACATAGTTCCAAGCATTATGCCAAGATCATGCAGACATAAGGAAGGATAGCTGAACTAATGGCTAATGATGGAAAGATTAGATCTAGAATAATTTCTATGCAAGAAACTTTAACACCTCATCTGGAGACCATTCAGAGAAATTTAGTCAAGGCAAAGGACCTAACTTAGAAGCATCTTAATTTGTCTACTGCCAAGGGACTAATCAACCTAGCTGCCGAGCTAGAAGTGCAGACTAAAGTATTGAACATTGCTATTGGTGAATGGGAAACTGCACTACACATGGTTATGATGTTGTACAAACCATTTCTGGAGAAATATTTTCAGATCCCCACTCCAGAAGAAATTCATCATGTCAAAAATAAGGGGAAAATCAAGATGACATGACATGACAAAGGGAAGGTAACAAAATTTTGAATGTATATATATCTTAGGGGGAGTATACTTATTGTTTTGTAAATGTATGTAAATGAAAATGTAATGTCATGACAAAGTGTTTTTTGCCACTAATGTCAAAGGGGGAGATTGTAGATCCCTATAGTTTTGTTGACTATTAGTGACCCACACTTAGTCATTTATCTAGGCAATGATGGTTGGTCATCACTACAATCGAGTCATTATGTAAGGGCCCATTTGGTGCATGGAATATAGAATGCTGGATATAGTCAATTCTAGAATATGCTACAATTCGGGAAGATACATATCCTCAAAATGATTTCCAGAATACATGTTGGAACCATTTGGTTCACATGGAAGATGACTGAGAAGATATATTTTCCATGTCTGGTTCACTTGGAAGATGACTGAGAAGACGTATTAATAAACACACAATAGAAAATGGTCCAGCAAACTCACAAAACCTTGGCAAGTTACTTACCTCAAAATTCTACATAGATAGTGTCGTGCAATCAATGATGTCGATGAGAAAAAACAATGGGAAAAGCATGGGGGAGATCACTCACTTTAGGTTAAGCTCACTATTTTGCTGCATGAGTGTGAGCTTTACCTATCCCGATCGCTCATTATTTACCTATTTATCCTATTATGACTATTTTGAGTTACCTGCAATCAATCTAGCAAGTAGGAGCATGGTCCAAGTGATAAATGGTATTGAAACCAACTCAAATATTTTTAGTTTTCCACTACCCAGCTTGTTATCTACTCGTAATCTCCAAAACGTATCATCATTGTCATTATTGAAGCCTGCAGGAGAGATACTGCAAAACCCTACCAAAGCAGAATTGTTTAAATCACCCTCCCTACCGATGAGAAAAAAAAATGGGCAGAGCATGCAGGAGAGAGGCCAAACAAAATCACCCTCCCTACAGCTGCTACTGCAATCCCTTCACTTCCAAGAAGAGGACTTACGTAGCCGCAAAGTAGCCTTGTGAACGATGAAAATGAAAGAGGGAGCCACAACGTTCAAAATTTCAAACATAAAAAAAAAATTATTATGCAAGCGGACCCGATGGACAACATAAAATTGGCATTTGAAAAGTGGAATTAGAATGAGAATTTCTAATTCCACCTTTTCAAGTGGAAGATGAAATGCTCATTTTGTGGAAAAAATTGGAATTTTGAAATTCCAATTCCTACTTATTTAGATGGACACAAACATGGAATTCAATAATCCAAAAATGCTATTTCAGAATTAGGGTCCATATTCCATGCACCAAACGGGCCCTAAAGGATGAGCTATGTAATGTTTACCTACCAAGTAGTAGTACTGCCGAGTAAACTTAAGGTCACTATGTATTTTTGTATTATGCCGAGTCTAGTTTTGCTGAGTCATATATGCAATGTTTGTCAAGCGGTAGAGATATCAACAGATGTCGAGTACAATGAATGTTGACTATTAGGAACTGCATTTGCCGAGTTAGCCAAGAATGACATAAGAGTTTGTTATGGTACAATGATCGAGGTAAATCATTTTGGGTGACATTCATGTTTTTTATTTTGTTTGTTGGAGATAATTACGGAGGTAATTATGTATCTACTAAGAAAACATTGATCCCTATGTAATACCTAGAGCCAATCAGATATTAGTAAGGCTTAAGCGGCAAAAGGAATTAATATGAACCGTAGATCTTGATTCATGAAGATATTTTGTTGATTATATAAGGATAAGATCTAAAACCTAAAATTTAATAGAGAGGGATAGCGAATGTGAAAAGAATGTGTAGTAAGGCATATTCAGTGAAGGAAAGTATTCAGACAGTTTTCAGTGATCGAGCTAAGTCGTGAAAGGACAAAATATAGATAAATCAAATAGAAGAGATCTATACAAATCAATAAATAGAAGATCTATAATCTGCATATAGTGCAAACTGAAAGATCAAGTACTGAGACATTTTAATCAGTGTATCAGGGTAATCTCTTAACGGATTAGTCCTAACAGAATTTTTGTAATCTCTTAACCGAGTGCTTACTTTGTTGTAAGTTTCAAATCCTTTAGCAAGGTAGATTGTATAAGTCTTTTAGCTTTTAATAGAGCAGACCCCTCACAGGTTAGAATGTTTTGATTAAGCTTTGTAAGCCCTAACAGGCAAAATTTATTACTACAGTAGTGAAGATTTGTGGGTGTCATCCCCAACCTAGTTTTACCTTTCAAGGGTTTCTAGGTAGCCAAAATTAATTGTGTTATGAGTACTTTCATGGATGTTGTTTAGTATGTTAGATATCTCGTTATGATCAAGTATTGTTGATGCTATGCAAAAGTTTTATTTAGTTCAAAATGAATTAGTAGGTGATATCTGATTCACCCCCCCTCTCAGTATCACATTTCCCAATTATATTTCCAACAGAATGTACTTAAATCCTTTAACCATGTCACTTTTGACAGAGTGTTTAAATCCTTTAATAGGGTCACACCTAGTAGTGTGTTTGTAAACCTTTAACAAGGTTGGCTTTTCACAGAGCTTACTTTAGTAGAGTGAAAATATCAGTAACATATTACAAAGTGGTTTTTCCCAAGTTGGGTTTCCACTATAAATCCTAGTGTTATACTTGTGTGAATGTTGCTATATTCTGCAAGTTATTTACTTTTGGACAATGGACTGCATGTTATATATTTTTTATATATACTTTAGAGACCGAGTTGTGTTGGTAATTAGATCTGAGATTGTTGAAGTGTTTAAAAGTTCAATTGGTACATCTAGAACTGAGAACAACTGATTCATCCCCCTCTCTATTGTTCTAAATAATATTAACAATTGGTTTCAGAGTTGTTGGTGCTTACAAACAAAATTTTAAAGGTACTTGAAGCTAATGATCAAGATGTATAAAAAAGAGGTACCAAAGTTTTAAAAAAAGAACTTCCCTACATGGTAGAGTCTGACGAAATTGCATCTAGCTGGTATTGGTGATTTGACAAAGTACTATGTGGAACCTGACTATTTTATACCTGCTACATCTTTGACTATCAAGGAGATGAAAGAAAAATAGGAAAAAAATCAAGCAATATTGGAGATTGCATCTACCTTAAGCTATCATGAATTGGAAGATATCAAAGATTTCACTACTGCAAAGAAAATATGGGATACTCTTGCAACTATCTATGGTGGTGATACAAATGTACTGAGAGAAAAATCTAAAAGCTTGAGAGGTAAGTTTGATGAAATGAAAATGCAAGAAGGTGAAAATATTGCTCAATATTATGGTAGAATTAAGGAGATAGTGATTGCTATTAGAGGAGCTAATTGAATCATTGATGATGAGACTGTTATTGGTAAGGTATTGATAACTTTCCTTCCTATCTATGCTATCAAAATTTTTGCAATTCAAGAATCAAGATGTAACCCTGGTAATCTTCTAACTCTAGAAAGTCTTGTTGGTGAGCTTACTAATTTTGAGCTATCTAACTATGATAACTACATTGTTCCTAATGTTAAAATTGCATTCAAGTCACAAATGGTTTTGCATAATAATAAAAAGGAAAAAGGAAAATGTGTGGATAGTGATAGTAACAGTGATAGTAACACTTCTGATGAGGATCTAGATGATCTTGAGGCACTCATGGCTAGATGATTAAAAAGAGGAAAAAGAAAATATAAAGGTAAACTTCCTATAGTCTATTTTTCATGTAAAAAAGTTGGCCATACTGTAGCAAGATGTCCTGACAGGAATGACAAGGATGAGGAAAGAGAAAGAAAGTACAATGATAAGAGAGATAACAGGGATCACCAAAGGTATAGAGACTACAAGGATAAAGGTAAGAAATCATGTTATATTGCTGAAGAGGAAACTGATAGTGACACTAATAATTTTGATATTGAAGTAGTTTATGTTGCTATGAAAGATGATTTTGATGAAGATGATAAAATTGCACTTATTTATTATGTGAGTAAAGGTGATAAAAGGATTATTGGTAGTGGTTTCTCACATCACATGATTGGTGATAAAAGTAAATTTGGAACCCTAGATCATTACAAAGGAAGAAGTGTTAAGTTTGGTAATGATGCACCATGTCCTGTGAGAGGTAAAGGATCAATTAAGCTGAATGATAAGATCACATGTGCAAATGCCTATTGGGTTGATGGTCTTAACTAATTTTTTTTGAGTGTTGCACAACTAAATAGTACTGGTTACCGAGTGGAGTTTCATCATAAAAAGGCTAAAATATTTGATGCCACTAGTGAACTAATTGGAAGTGGAGAACAAACAAGAGGTAACTTGTTCTATCTAGACCTATCTGAAGAGACATGTTTGTTTGCACAATTTGATGATGTATGGTTATGGCATAGGAGGATGTGTCATGTAAAATTTCACAATCTGGTAAATATTTGAAGAAACCTGATAATGTGATGTGTAAAAAGTGTCAGTTGGGAAAAATGATAAAGTCTAGTTTCAGGAGAAATACATTTACTTCTAAAAATGTTTTGGAATTGGTTCATACTGTTAGGATTAACAAGGCAGAAATAACAATTATATGCAAATATAACTAATATCAGAAAATAATAAACCACATAGAATAGAACACAATACACATAGATTTAACATGGTTCACCCAATCCCTGGGCTACGTCCACCAACAGCGAGTCCAATATTATTATTATCCAGTGATTACAACCTGATTACAATCTGTAATCCCTTACAGCCCAATTCTGCCGCAAGTACTAAAATCATACATAATGAAAATCCCTAACCCTAAGCCATATTATACAATATTTTCCCGCTTTAGGGTTAGAATGAGTTATAAGTAGTCGACCCAAATAACCGAAAAGTAGTCAGCCTCAAAAAAATTTGAAAAGTGTACAGTACTTTCCTGGATAGTACTTTCCTGATTAGTCACCACAAGCTAACAATCTCCCACTTGGTGACTGATCAGTATCCACACTATACTAAAAAACCTCCCACTTGGAGACTGATCCTGTAGCAATACCGCTACCCACATGAGGCTCCCACTGAATTGAACCACCTTGGACTCAGCTGTTCCTTTATTTTGTTCAGTCTAGAAGACCAACTGAAGCTGAACATGAGTTCAACTTCTCCCTTGTTACTACCTTTGTAAACATATCTGCTGGATTATCATCAGTATGAATCTTTTCCAGCCTTAACTGTCCATCATCCAAAACTGATCGAATGAAATGGTACCGCAACTATATGTGTTTTGTCTTTGAGTGCAAAGCAGAATTCTTTGCAAGATGAATGGCACTTTGGCTATTTGTATGTAGAAAATTATCCTTTTGTGGATGTCCCAATTCTTCCATGAAGAATTGAAGCCATATCATCTCCTTGGCTGCCTCTATAGTAGCAACATACTCTGCCTCTATAGTGGATAAAGCAACCACCTTTTGTAGTCAAGAAATCCAACTCATTGCTGTCCCACCAATAGTAAATATATAACCTGTAGTACTCCACCTGCTATCTATATCTCCTACCAAATCTGAGTCAACATAGCCTTGTACAGTAGTAGTAGAACCCCCAAAGTGTAAACACTTACTGGATGTGCCTCTCAAATATCTGAGAATCCATTTGACTGCATTCAAATGCTCAATACCAGGGTTACTCATATAACGGCTAACGACTCCCACTACGTGTGCAATATCTGGCCTAGTACATACCATAGCATACATTAAGCTCCCTACAGCTGAAGCATAAGGTACCTTAGACATTTTAGTCTCTTCTTCTAGTGTCTTGGGACACATATCCTTAGTCAATTTCAAATGACCAGGCAAAGGTGTGCTGACAGCTTTGGCATTTTCCATAGAGAAACGTTGCAACACCTTCTCAATATAATCAGCCTAAGATAGAGATAATTTCCTATTTTTCCTATCTCTATAAATTTTCATACCAAGGATTTGTTTTGCTGCCCCCAAATCCTTCATAGAAAAAGGTTTTTCTAACTGTTGTTTCAACCCCTTAATGTGATTCATGTTAGACCCAGCTACAAGCATATCATCAACATATAAACATAAAATAATGTAGCTGTCATCATCCAACCTCTTAAAATAAACACAATGGTCAGAATGACACCAACTATGTCCATGCCCATTCATAAAAGTGTCAAATTTAATATACCATTGTCGAGGTGCTTGCTTCAAGCCATATAAACTTTTCTGCAATCTGCACACCAAATTCTCCTTACCCTTGACCTCAAATCCTTGTGGTTGAACCATATATATTTCTTCATCCAAATCACCATGAAGAAAGGCTATTTTAACATCAAGCTTCTCTAAATGCAAATCTTCAGTAGCCACAATACTTAAAATAGTACGAATAGAAGTCATTTTAACAACTGGAGAAAATATCTCATCAAAATCAATACCATGTTTCTGTGCAAATCTTTTTACGACTAATCTGGCTTTAAATCTTTTCGTACCTCCATCCTCTTCTTTTATCCTGTAAACCCATTTATTCTGTAAAGCCCTTTTACCTGCAAGTAACTTACATAAATCCCATGTCTGATTTTTCAGCAAAGAGTCCATTTCATCTATCATTGTAGACTCCCACTGAAGCTTTGTATCCACCTGCACAGCTTCATTATAACATTCAGGTTCACCAGCATCTGTTAACAAAATAGAATACAAAGATGGAGAAAATCTTTCTGGAGGTCTACTTAGCCTTGTTGACCATCTAACACTCACTGGGGTGTGTGGTATTTGTTGTTGCTGTTGTTGCGGAGCATAAGGAACTATTGGAACATGAACTTGTGGAGTATCATCTAGTACTACATAGTCATTTTCTTTCTTCTCATGCTACAGCAACAAATCTTTGTACAATACTTTCTCATTGAATATGACATCCCTGCTTCTTACAATTTTATGATTTTCAAAATCTCAAAGCCTATAACCAAATTCATCAACGCCATACCCAACAAATACACATTTCTTTGACTTAGCTTCCAGCTTGGTTCTATTTTCAGAATCTATAAGTGCAAAAGCTTCACAACCAAAGGTTTTGAGAAAAGAATAACTCACCTTCTTACCACTCCATGCTTCCTTTGGAATACCACAGTCCAAAGGAGTAGAGGGGCCTCTATTGATTAAATAAATAGCAGTGTTCACTGCCTCTGCCCACATATTTTCGGGCAGCCTAGCATGCAACCTCATACTCCTTGCACACTCCATTATTGTCCTGTTCATGCGTTCAACCACTCCATTTTCTTGTGGAGTCCTTGGTACAGTTTTCTGCCTATGAATACCATTAGAGGAACAATATTCTTCAAATTCTATGCTGCAATACTCACCACCATTATCAGATCTAAGACATTTTAACTTTTTACCAGTCTCATTCTCAACCAAGCATTTCTATTTCTTAAAAGTTTGAAATACATCAGATTTCTATCTAAGGAAATAAATCCATACTTTTCTTATTGCATCATCTATAAATGTAACATAATACAGAGAGCCACCAAGGGAAGATACCTGAGCTGGTCCCCATACATCTGTATGCACAAGCTCTAATCTCTCATTTTTCTTTTCCTTCCCACTCTTCACAAAACTAACTCTCTTTTGTTTTCCATAAACACAACTTTCACAGAAATCCATATTGACACATTTCAGACCAGGTAAAACTTTCTTTGAATGAAGTAATTTCATACCTTTTTCACTCATGTGCCCGAGTCTGTTGTGCCACAGTGCTGTGTCAGAATCTACAGCAACAGTTTGATGTTCTTCCTACTCAACTGCAGCCACTGTTCTTGAACATTCATTATCTTCTGAAACAATTAAAGTAGAAGGAACAGTATGACCTGTACAAAGATATAAGGTGCCTACTTTCACACCTTTTGCTACTACTAAGGAACCTTTTGAAACCTTCCAATTTTTATCATTAAAAGTAACTGTGCAACCCTCATCACCTAGTTGCCCTGCTGAAATTAAATTCCTACTCAGCCTTGGAACATGTCTTACCTCTTGTAGTAGCCAATGATTCCCATTCTACAACTTAATCTTAATTTTTCCCTTTTCAACAATCTGACAGGGTTCATTATCTCCCAAATAAACTAGCCCAAAATCCCCTTGGACATAATCAACAAAAAAACTTCTATGGGGTGTAGCATGAAATGAAGCCCCAGAATCTAAAACCCATGAATCATCAATACTTTCTAAGGACAAGAGCAAAGCATCCTCCTTGGATTTGTTACTTACCACATTTGCCTCCTTGTTTCCATCATTTTTGTCTCCTTGATCTTTCTTCTGAGACCAACAATCTTTCTTCTTATGACCTAGTTTTCCACAGTACCAGCAATCATTTGGCCCTTTAGATTCGGACCTCTTTCCCTTTGATTTTCCTCTTGATTTCCCATGATTTCCAGAGTTGTTTCCTCTATCTCTTGTTCTGCCTCTGCTTTCTGTGTTCAATACACTACCCGATGTGGATGCCCCTAAGCTTTTCCTATGAATTTCCTCACTCAATATAACACCAATAACATCATCATACTTTAGGGTATTAGAACCAAAAATAGAATTACTAACAGCCATTACCAAGCCATTCCAGCTTTCTGGCAAAGAACACAAAATCAAGAGAGCCCTAACCTCTTCATCAAAAGTAATTTTAACTGAGGTTAATTGACTTGTAACTGTATTAAACTCATTCAAATGATCAGTAACTAATCCACCTTCTACCATTTTCATATTAAATAAATGCTTCATAAGAAATACCTTGTTTGAAGCTGAAGGCTTTTCATACAACTTCACTAGGGTTTCCATCAGATCTTTAGTTGTCTTTGCTTCAGTAATATTGAATGCCACCGATTGTGCTAGGCATAGATGAATACTCCCCAGTGCCTTCCTATCCAAAATATCCCAATCCTCCTGAGACATTGATTGCTCTTTCTTGGCTACTCCCTCTAATGGCCGCCATAGATCCTTCTGATAGAGATAATCCTCCATTTGCATCTTCCATAACTAGAAGTTCTGCCCATTAAACTTATCAACCTTCAGCCTACCCTCGTCTGCCATTTCTCCCACTTAACCGAGAGACTCTCCCACTAACTCGTGAGACCTACTTCAGAGAATAGATGAAAGAACGAATGAAATAACCTCACTCTGATACCACTTGTTAGGATTTACAAGGCAGAAATAACAATTATGTGCAAATATAACTAATATCAGAAAATAATAAACCACATAGAATAGAACACAATACACACAAATTTAACGTGGTTCACCCAATCCCTGGGCTACGTCCACCAACAGTGAGTCCAATATTATTATTATTATCCAGTGATTACAACCTGATTACAATCCGCAATCCCTTACAGCCCAATTCTGCCACAAGTACTAAAATCATACATAATGAAAATCCCTAACCCTAAGCCATATTATACAATATTTTCCCACTTTAGGGTTAGAATGAGTTATAAGTAGTCGGCCCAAATAACCCCGGCGAGGTCGGGAGGAAAAGTGTATAGTACTTTCCTAGATAGTACTTTCCTGATTAGTCACCACAAGCTAACACATACTGACCTTTGTGGACCTATGGGTGTACAAGTTTATTGTGATGCTAAGTACTTTATTCTTTTTGTCGATGACTATAGTAGGATGATGACTGTAATGTTTTTGAAAGAAAAATATGATGCATTCTAGTTGTTTAAGTGGTATTTGGCAAAAGTTGAAAAAGAAATAGGTAGAAGTTAGAAATGTATGAGATCTAACTGAGGTGGAGAGTTTATATCAAATGAGTTCAATCTATTCTACAATGTGTTAGAGATTTTTTTGTATGAATCACAATGTTTTAAAAATCACTTGAAAACTATACTTCTTAGTGTTGATTCAGACAAAAGAAATGCCTAATTGCTGAGGATTGGATAAGATCCTCCTTTGTTTTTGAGCTCCACATGCTCAGGTAGGTTTTACCTTTGTTTGATTACTGATTACATAGCATATAAAAGTGGACACTAATTTTTTGTTGACCTTTTATTGTATCAACCTATAAAACACTATGCATATGGTTATAATCAACCAAATACAGAGTCTCATTAAATAAACCATGATTGTAAAAATAAAAATAATCATTGAGATAAGGATTCTCATCTTTCTTCCTTTTAGGAGGGGAAACCTAATGATTCACTCTTCAAGGAATCAACAAATATGAACTATACCATTAGGGTTCAGTTTCTTCGAAGTATGTAAAAAAATCTTAAAAGTAAAAATGCTGGAAATGAAATGAATTTTAAGGTTTTCAAAGACTATGAAAGATAACTTATGAGGAACAAACACTAAACCAGTGCCTAATCCAATGGGAAAAATAGTCTAAATACAAATCCATAGAATTATCTTAAAATAAATACAATAGCATGCCTTAAAAACTGTCTACAACTTGAATAGAATGCCTTACAAACTATTCTGTCAACCTAACATTACTATCATCGGAATCTTCACAAACAATGTTTACTCTGTAAATTTGACAATGAGAATTTTAATTCTTTCCTTGAAAGAAACTCATAAATCAATTAAAAAAATTTCTTGACAATTGGTATATTCTAAATGCCTTACATATAAAATATACAAAGAGAAAAACATGAAAAGCAAAGAGACAACAACAATAGAAGATAGAAATTTCAGTGTATTTGTATTAAAATAAAATTGTAAATTACATACAAGATCTTTTTCTTGGAAAACTAGACACAAAATTTAGAATTCTCTTCTATAGCAATTGTATTAAGCTTTCTATTGTCTTTCAACTCATACCTCAAAATGAGGTTACAACTCTTATATATCTCAACCATCTTGGAATTCTCTTATTAATGAGAATGCAACAAGCTCTGGATGGTTGAAACCCTAAAACCTAAAAGCATATAAGACAAATTACAAAATATTCCCTCAGGCAGTGGAAACACAAAAATTTCTTGGACTCTTATGTTCCTGGTTCGTTGATCACTGACACCTTTGTCTGTCGGTATTCATAATAGCTTCTTTGAGTTGTTGTGAGATATGGTGACCACCATCTGGCTAACTTACACCATTCTTTATTGATAGCTTATCATCCCTGTGCTTTGAGATCAGGTGTCAAGTACTCCAGGTGTCCTCTTCATTCTTCATCTAGGATATCAAAGTCAACTACAGTAGATTTGATCTTCTTGGGCTTTGTGATATTATCCTGCACAGTTACTTCCTCCTCTATTGGCTATTTATAACTCTAGATATGTTGTAATTGTGCCTTCTATCTCTCCCATCTAGTGTCTAGTATCAGCTTGACATCTATGATGAATTTGGTGAGCTCCATCTCTGCTTTTATGGCTTCATCCAGAGTGATATTAAACCTATCAATTTCTATTTCATTTGTTTCATTTAGGAATGCCTCTTTTCTAGGTAGAAGAGGATTAAAATCCAATCTTCACTATTTAAGACTCTTTATTGCACCATCCCCATCTTTAATGGGAGGGATAAACCTGTTGAAATCTGAGCCAAACATGGCTATCTTACCTTTAATTTGATTTTATTTTCCCTTAAATAGTGGCAGAATGGCCTTAATTTGGTTTATCTCTTTGCCCACTTGCAGGACAACCTCTGGTATATCTATTCTTAAAGGTTGTACTGCTGCCAACCTTTCAAAAAGAGGTTCTCTAACTGACCAAGTTGCATAATAAACATTCAAAATTGAAACATAATTATTGACCTCAATTTGTAAACCAAGAAATTTATTGTAAGTAGAAAAAACTATATCTTCTTTGTCTTTAAGTACATCAATCATGTGCTGCAAAATGTTTAATAGGCTTTGAAAAATAGCCTCATTCTTTTCTAATTTATTCTTTTCTAAACTTGTAGCAGCATCTTCTTCACTTGTACCTTTATGTTCTGGTGTTGTTGGAGGTGTTGGTGGTGCAGGGGGTACTGAAGGCATATTTATAATCTGTTGTTGTAGGTCCTCCATGGTTTTTTCTAAATATTTTTCCTTTATCATTCGAACATCCCTATCCTTCAAGAGTGCACTATAATCTTCCAACAAAGAACCATACCTTTCTGACAATTGCTTTGTTTTTTCCTCATTAAGCCTTGCAAAGTGAGTTAGAACTTGGGATATTTCTAAATCCCCTCTATTGTGGATTGACCACACAATTTTATCTCCATCTATTTGTTCTTTTAGATTCAAAATTGATGGTTTCCTGTCCTTAGGATACATCATCCATAGAGCTAGTTCTTGATTCTTTGGGCTATACCCAAATCCTCTAATAATTTCTCCAACTTGTGTCTCTGAGGACAATGCCATATCTTCTTGTCTCCTGATTTGATCAATAATGAAATCAAAGTATAAGTTCCACCCAGGTACAAGTAGCATATTGCTATTTTTGACTAGTTGTCTAGCTTCCTCTGGGGTGATTGTCTTGGATTCAAGGTCATATTCTTTTAATGTTTGAATAGCCTCATTAGGCACTTGACCATCCTCTATTATCTAGACACTTGATGTAACATGATGTTTCTTATGCCATATTAAGAAGCTCTTGAATTCATCTGACTTGATAAAATTGTCATCCTTCAAGAATGCATCTTGCTCTATCAACTTTTCATCTTGGCAAAGGGCCAAGGGAAACTCAACTTCTACATATTCAAGTGTTTGTTTTCTATTCTCCTCCCTTATTCTCTTTCTCAACTCGTAGTTATGAACACCTTCTCCTATAAAGAGGGCTCCCACTCTATCTTTCTTCTTCCTTTGAGAAGACTCTCTAGTTAGCAATTTTTGCTTTTTTGCTGGAGGCTCGCTTGTGTCCTGGGGGATATGCAATTCTATCAAATCAACCAACACATCTTCACTGGCCTTATGCTTCTCAGCTATTATCTGTTCCATGGCAAGGATATTGTGTACATAGTATCCACCATCACTATCTTCCTCACACTCTAACTCAGAATGGACATCATTCCTTCCTTCCTTTTCATCAATTTGGTCCTAAAATGTTCTCATCAAAGTGTGGAACTAGGCCATCATTTGTTCTAGCCTTTGGAGACAAGGCAATGTGGGGAAGAAACCACTAAATGTCAATCCTTTTTACTTTATTTTCTTCTCCATGGAAAATAATTGATTTATTTGGTCAGCTCTTTAGACCACCTCTTCCTCATTAATTATATTCCTTATCACATCCTCTTTAGGATATTCTTCATGTTTTTTATTGAAAGGAATACTAGGGATATAATATCTCCTAGAAGCAACCATGAATCCCTCTGTATCAATATACCTATAGGATGTAGCATGCATTTTGAATTGTCCTAACCAATCATTTACCTGATTGAAGGCATTCTTACCTATTGTAAGATTATGCACTCTGAAGTGCCTTGGGGTGAGAGCACCCTTTCTATGAGAAGCCAAATGCTCCTTATCAGTTATAATTAATTGTGATATAAATTCTAAAAATGCCACCCTAGGTGGAACAAAGAATGGTAGAATGTGGGGAGGTTGGGGCCATCCATATACCCTGATCATAGTATAGCCCTTCTCATAATAAATGTCTCCCCAATTGTGACCCTTGGTCCATTTATCAACAAATTGTTGGGGCCTTATCAACTGCAAAACCTTACTTGATAATCTTGAAATATTGATTCCCAAACAAACAAGAATAGACTACACAATCCAGTTCTCAAAAGCATAGAAATCGCATCTTGAAGAAGAGGGACTCCAAGCCCTTATCCAAAATTGCTCCGACTTCGGTTGTCCATTCCACATCATTTGTGGCTAAAGGCCTTCCATATTCATGATATCATAATTGAAGTACAAAATGAGATGCATCAATAAAGAGTAGTGCATGAATCTAGGTGTAGAACCAGACGTATGGTTCTTCAATGCTATCAATCCCTCATGCATTTTATTGATTACATATCCTATGTAATCATATCCTTTCATCATATGATGACTTTGTAGGTCCAACACCATCATGAGGATGTCTGAAGTTATCCTCTCTGCCCTACCATCAATTCCTATAACTTTGCATAACCCATATGCAATATACTTTATGTAAAAACGGAGATCTTTGTAAGAATATGGGGTTGACCCAACCATTGATGCAATGTAATTTCTATTTCCCTGGGGCACATGGTTTTAAATTTCTTTAGAAACTACTGCAGACTCTCTGGTATACCTATTGGCTTGAGCCTCTAGGTCAATTTTAGTAGCCATAGGAATTTGGATACCGAAGGCTCACATGAATGAATTCCTATCAAGGGTGACCAAAGGAGAACCATTTCCCTTCCTAATTGTCTTGGACAATGGATCATAACAATGAGAAAACACAATTAAAACATCAATGTCTAGGAAAACTTTTGGGATAATCAACTTGGCTAACCCTGACATCCAAGGGTTTGAGACAAGGACCGAACTATAAGAATTCTTATAAAAATATTTAAATAGACACATTCCAGTGATATCTGGTGTTCTAGCATCCCT
This sequence comes from Chamaecyparis obtusa, assembly GCA_027943335.1. Taxonomy (NCBI): domain Eukaryota; kingdom Viridiplantae; phylum Streptophyta; class Pinopsida; order Cupressales; family Cupressaceae; genus Chamaecyparis; species Chamaecyparis obtusa. The sequence goes on along the minus strand of BSBK01007398.1, from coordinate 176,278 downwards.
ATAGTATGCAAGCTCATCAGAGAAACATTCATCACTAACCTTCTTATTTTGTGATGACCCAGGCAGTAAGATGAGGAATTCATCTAAGTAGCTCTCCTTTGCCTTTTCCTTGGTACTCCTACTAGTCGAGGCCTCACTGACTGATAATTGACTCATGTTTGTTGAAAATTCAAATTCTGCAACAAATTCTAAATGTATTGAACTTGGAAATTGCTTTGGAAGTTTGAAGAATTCTATCACCTCGACTCCTCTAAATGCTTGGTAATTCAAAATGAATGACAACCAACTGTATTTATTTCACATAATTGAATGCAGCGGCCCATCTGAGACTGAAAAGATGAAAATCATGTCACTTCCACCATTACCTGGCATGAGTAGAACTCAAATCACTAGCCGTAAGCTGAGAAAATGATAGGTAATCAAATTTTAACCTTTTGGCGATCTAGCGACTACAACACAATCTCGTAACAGCTAAAAAATTTAGCACCTTCTTCAAATTTTCAGAGATCTGGTGACAACAAGAAAACTTTAGTCACTATCAAATTTTATTTCTTCTAGAGATCTGGTGACAATAAGAGAGTCTCATAATCGCTGAATACTTTTACTAGCCTCTTTTTCACTTCACATTTTCATGACAGCCGTAAGATCAAAATCTGATAGTAGTTGGTCAATCTTAGCTATTTTGAGATGATGTCACCTTTATCTAGCTATTAAGAGACAACCGCTAGATTTCCCTTTTAAAATATACAATCAATGATAGTTGGATGATCTTAGGAACTTTGTCTTGACTTTGACTTTCTTCAGAGATCAAGCGATCAAGAGATTAGGCAACTATAGAGAAAATAACATTGATATACTTGATATGGAGATTCAATGACTAAAGTAATTTGTCCATTGCTCATTACTTTATTTACCTCATCACCCAATCAAGGTAGGACACATCCCAAAATCTGGCAAACAAATTCTCATATTTTTCAACTTTTTTATCCTTGGTCAACATTTAACTCTGAACCATTTAGCGATTACACAACTGAAAGAAGTCTCCAAATCACCAAGTACTTTTCTTGAGTTTGATCAGGAGATTGAGCAACAAAGTAGATCTTGAGGTCGCTAGAAATTTTTCTAATCCATGGTTTAATTCTGAGATTACACGACCATCACTTGATCAAAACTAAATCAATAGCTGGAAACTGCTATCTACTGACCCTTCTATTAACTCATCTCTATTTGGTGACCACATGACTGAAGACATCTCCCGATCACCAAATATTTCCTTTAACTCTAGTTAAGACTGGTGATAACATAAAAACCTTCATTCTCCAAGTCGCTAGAAGATTTACTTAACCTTAGTCAAGTAATGAGATTAAATATCAACCACTAATCAGATCTTCATCCAACAGCTCCTGCTAAGTCACAATATCTTAAATGACTTAACCATTACATTAGGAGATTCAGAGATAACCATGTCACCGAAATTCTAAATGTAGTACCTCCATATTTTGCTTTTAGTTTTTTAGATGCCATACTCTTTTAGGCCACATTGTTGTGTGCAGATCTTATTATTTCAGTGACTATTGATGATCTAGATTTTGATTATGATTATGTGATGTCATATTTAGATGTTGATATTATCATGTGGTGATGTTTTATGTTTCAGTTGGATTATGATGTACTTACCCCATACTAGCATGTGCATGGTGTTCATATGTATGTATCTATTTTATGTGTTTGTATGGTAGAGGGTGGAGGCATAGTTACTTGCTTTGTCAAGATCCACATGACCAACCATGCCCTACCATTATTTGTCATTTTTTGTATGTACATGCTTTGATTTGTGATGACAGGTTTGCAGGTACAGGGCATCATCTTCCTTGAATTGGTAGGAGTGAGCATGCCCATAAATACTCATCTCAATGGTAAAGAGGGGAGGTAACATATGGACCCAAAACCCTTTTCTAGACCCATTTATCCTAATTATTGGATAAGTATCTGTTGACTACCCTACTCAGATTTTTGAAGGTGACAAAGTTCATGGTTCCCTATTTTGAGTTTGTATGTTTATTTGATGATCCTATTTTATTGCAGTTTGAATATGTGATTTTCTATAGTTATGGAATTTAATATTATAACTAGAAAATAATATTAAATTTATTTCCTATGTTATTGTATGATTATTAATTAATTAAAAATCAAATATTAGGATATTTGGTTTTAATTAATTAATTGCGTGAAAATATAATTTAATATTGTCCATTAGATTTTTATTTTTTTTTGACAAAAGTGGGCGAACCACTATATATATTATTATTTTATAAAAAAGTTGATTCAAAAAAGCTCAACCGGGAAAGAATTAGTAACAAAATCTAGCATCGTCGCTCATATAAAAAGATCATTGATATTTACAACTATTTATATCAATGATTAATTGCTCAACCTTACAATTTAGAGATTATCCTTCCTCCCATATTTACAAAAAATTGAGCAATTAAATACAAATTCATCAGATTTTGACAATATTTAATCATAATTCAAAATATCAAAAAATGTATTCATGACCATTATTATTCCTCCATTTCTACACATTCCTCCCCATGTGCCGCCACCAGATCTCCTGACATACACTCCCAGCCAATGGGTGATTGGTTGTGGGGAAATGCCTCCCACCCCGACCTACTATCTAGGCCCAATTCAAAAGGAGACCGAGCGGTTACCTCTTGCTCCCATCGATGAATTTACACACCCGAGTGGGGCATTTTCCTTCCTACAATAGTGGCCACCTTCCTTGGAAAATTCATTATTTTGAGTTCATTCACTCGAGCAGCTACATCATTAACATCTTGCACGCCATGCGCCAAACCCTGACTCGAAGATTGCCCCCGAAGAGAAACCCCTGAAGAAAACCCCTCATAGCTCTTTAGTGCATAGTGCACATTGGAAAAACTCAGCATATCCAAGATAGCATAACCAATATGCTTCACTCTTTCTTCAAGTTGATATTCCAGAGCCCTAGCCATAGTTTGAAGAGCCAATTTCATGATGCGAGGGTTCTGTTTCTCAAATGACTTTTGAATAGCATCATACATAACCATGAACTCATGCCTCCATAATAATTGAGACCTTTGAAACAACCCACCAACTAATGCATGTACAACCCATAAATCATACTATTGCATTGCCTTTCTAAGCTTGTTTTCATTCCAAAACTATGGAAGGACAACCTTCCTTGCCAATATTTCTAGCAAAAGGACCGACTGTAATAAATCCATGGCATTCGAGAAGAAGATAGACACTACGTTTCATGGAAACAGAAAATGTCAAGTTGACGGGGATAGAACTTCTTCCCCAATTACCTGTCAAATACTCTGGTGAATAGTAGGAGAATTAATAGAAAACATTGCATCCATTACTATTTTAGGAATTCGCAGGGGCAGAACTATTTCATCCACATTTGGAGTAATCCAAATTCGGTAGTTTTTAGGCAATAGGTTCTTGTGAAATTGATTGCAAGAGTCACACTTAACGCAAGACTCCAAAGAGATTGAGATTTTTAGATGAGGAAAATTTGAGCTCACTCTAATCTATTAGAATGAATGAGAAGATAATCCAATCTCACCTATTATAAGTGCATCTCAAAAGAGGGCTTCATAATATTGAGGCATGTATAATAATTATCAAGCACATGTAGATATGTGCAGAAAATTTGAAGGACTAAACACCATGTGATAGATGAAACTAACTGATCTCCTTACTGATCTCACATCATGCTAGATATGCCATGCGGCAAAATTAGGGAGTTTTTCATATCCAGTTGACATCGTTTGTCTTGAAGCATGACAGCTAAGACTAAATTGACACGAGATTCATTCGCCTCTCCCTATGCATTGGTAATGAATGCGATTGGGGATAATAATTTATGATTAACCCTGACACTCCACTAACTAATGGGTAATCAACATATGTAGATCTTTGTATTGCTCAATGATTATTGCTGGTTGCAATGTGAAATTAGTGATTCCATTGCAGCCTAGATTGGAGAGACAATCTACGACTTTATTCCCTTGTCTAAGTGTATGCGATATAGTCACTTCAGAAGTTTGGTCAATTAAAATCCAAATTTTTTGTAGAATATACTGAAGCTACCATGAAGATGTTTGTCTCTTGATACATGCATTCACTATTACTTGAGAATCACCTTCAATCTAGACCCGTTGATATTCCCCTTTCTTTGCAAGAATTAATCCTGAGAGTAAAGTTTGAGCCTCTGCTATATTGTTAGTTCCTACTCATAAAGGGGTCATTGTAATTGCAAGCACATTACCTTTACAATCTCTTAAACATGCACCTAAACCTGATTTACCTAGGTTGCCTCTGGATGCCCCATCAAAATTGAGCTTCACAAATCCTAACTATGGAGGTTTCCATTGCACTATTGATCTATCTATTTTTGTTTGATTTCTCTTGATTCCAGTTCCTAATGGAATAAATAATGATTTCCATTCATGAATGATACCTCTGTCCCATGTAGTGATAAGTGGATTGATTTTACATTTACTAATGCTTGCATTAGTAACCTCTGATATCGATTTTTCAATACCCTCTCTCACCTTGTCTAGGGATGAGAATTATTTTTTGAAGATCCTCTTATTTCTTTACCACCAAATTTCCCAAAGTACTAATGCTAGAGTGCATTTCTAAATTCCCACAAAGAATGCATTGGGAAAAAGGATTGGCCATGCTTGAAAAATATCCCAAATGTTATTTTGTAATGGAGTGGGGTAATTTAATTTTTGGAAAACAAAAGTCCAGCACTGATATGCAAATTGACACCTTACAAAGAGATGATCAACTAATTCATAGTATTCATCACATAATACACACTTAAATGGAGGAGCAATACTTAACCTTTCCAATCGATCACTTGTTAGAATCCTATGCTTAATTGCTAACCACACAAAGAAACCTGCCTTTGGTAACACCACATTATTCCAACGGAACATATAGGCTTGAGATGGACTTTTCTCTGATGCAGCTCTTTGTAGAAGTTTGTAGCCTTCTTTGATTGAATATTTAACATTTTTGGCTGGTATCCACAGTAATCGATCCTCATGGTTACAGACAAATGCTAGTCTTTCTGAAAGTATAGTTTGAAAAAACTATCTATTTTGGTTATCTAAAGGGAGTTGATCCGGATCCTTCCATAATACTTTCCTTGAAAAAAGATAGACTGCATCTATAAAATAAATAACAAGATTTCCCCAAGCTGATTCTAAAGTTGTCACTATTTCTTGAATGTTTGGCAGTGTGATTAGCGAGGGTTGACCATTCCAGGAGTCTCTCCAAAGCTTAATCTTATCACCATAGTTTAATTCCCAAGAAATGTACTTGAGGAAAATGTCTCTGGAGGAAATCATAAAATCCCAAATAACAGAGCCCTTAGGGGGATCTAACATGGAAAATATTCTGTGTGGATCATTGTTATCTAAGTATTTCTGTTGCATTATTTGGCACCATGTTGATTGTGATTTACTATACATTTTCCAAACCAACTTGCCACCAAAAGCTTTATTCCTCTTTGATATGTCATGCACTCCTGCACCCCCTAGTGCAGGAATATGTGCCATGTCTTGAAGAGAGATAAGTGGAATTTTCTTTTCATTTGTCATATTTCCTACCCAAAGAAAGCCTCTAATTAGTTTCTAAATTTGTAATAGGACTGACGAGGGGGCTTGCAGGATAGCCAAGTAGTAATTTGGAATTGCAGCAAGTACTGATTTAATAAGTAAGATTCAGCCTAATAAGGAAAGCCATCTTACTTGTCAAGACATAACTTTACTCTTAATTCGTTGAAGAACACCATTCCAGTAGCTTTTCTTATTAGATCCCATAAAAAAAGGAATACCAAGATAAGTGGAAGGTAAAAAATCCTCAAAAAAACCTAAAATATATACTATCTTATCTGATATGACTCTATTAGTGTTGAATAAAAAGATCTTTGACTTTTGAGAATTTATTTTCTACCCTGAGACATCTAAATATAGTTGTAGAATTTTCTTAATCTTCTTAGCTTCTGAAACTTGCGACACTCCAAAGAGCAATGTGTCATCTACAAACAATGAATGCGTAATGGATATTGATGTGCCCTCAATTTTTGCTCCTTTCCACTTGTTAATTAAATGATGATGCTTACTATTCCTGCTAAATTCTTCAGCCATGATAATGAATAGAGCCAAAGAAAGTGGATCTCCCTGTCTGACACCTTGTGTAAAAGAAAAGAAACCTGATGCTGATCCATTGATAATAACTAAAAACCAAGCCCTCGAAATGCATGCTTTGATCCACTTACACCAACATTTGGAAAAACCCATTTTCTGAAGAACTTGAAAAAGAAAAGTCCAGAAAACTCTATCATAAGCCTTTTGCATATCTAACTTGATAACAAAATTGGAAGACTGATTAATGTTAATGGAATGGAGAACTTCATGAGCTACCATTGCTCCCTCCATTATTTCCCTACCTAGAATGAATCCACCTTGTTTGAGAGAAATTATGTGCAGAAGAAGATGTTGAAGGCATAAATAAATAGCTTTGGTGACAATCTTATATGTCAGATTGCAAAGTGAGATTGGGCGGAAATCAGAAATTTTTTTTGGCTCCTTAATTTTTGGAATGATGGCAATATTTGTAGTATTAAAGTACTTGAGCATAGAACAGTTTTTTCTAGATTCTTCAATAGCTGCTAGTAAATCCCAACCTATAAATTCCCAATAGCTTTGAAAGAAGAGTGTTGTAAAGCCATCTGGTCTTGGAGCTTTGTCTGGAGGAAATGAGAATCCTACCTCTCTAAGTTCTTGAAAGGTGAAAGGGGCCATCAGTTTGATATTCTCATTGGGAGACACCATTATTGGTATATTCAGAAGGAGATCATCCACTTGGGAAGGAAGGGGAGTTGGATACTCTGCTAGAGTGAGTAGGTTCTTAAAAAACTTGACACCTTCATCTCTTATTTTCTATGCATTAGATAGAATATTACTCGATTCTGAATCTTTGATTTGAAAAATTGTTTTAGCTACTTGCTTTTGTTGGGCTGATGCATGGAAGTATTTTGTATTTTTATCTCCTTGTTGTAGCCATACTTCTCTAGACTTTTGTCTCCAATACTCTTCCTCCCTACTACACAATTCCTCCCACTCTTGCTGAAGACATTTTTTCTTAACATAAGAATCATTGTTCATCCCATGTTGAATGATGTTACTATATATTTCATCCTATTGCGATTTGACCATCTCTTTCTATTTGAATACATTCTTGAAAACATGCTGATTCCAATTTTTAATCTGAGCTTTAACATGTTTCAATTTCATGGAAAATTGATGCATCCTAGACCTTGGGACAAAGGGAGCACTGATCCACCATTGATTGACAAGTGGAAGGAAATGTGGATGTTGCAGCCACATTCTTTCAAACTTAAAAGAAGACTTATACTAATTCTGATCCACATTTATTGGTTGACTGATATTTAGGGAGATTGGAAAGTGATCAAAATCTGGTAATGACAAGAGTTCTGACTAAATATGATAGCTGCCTAATTTCCATTCATGAGAAAGTAGAAATCTATCCAACCGAACTGTAATTTGTGCAAAACCAGCCCTTCTGTTCATCCATGTAAATTTTCCATTAAGAGGTTTAATGTCCATGAGATCATTATTTTCCACAAATTGTGAGAAATCCTAAATTGTTTTGAGGGTAGGGCAAATGCCTCCAAATTTCTCTTCATGATTTAAAATTGCATTAAAATCACCCCCAAGATAACTTGATGAGAACTTTGCATTTGAATTAACTGAGATAGTTTGTCCCAAGTTTTAAGTTTATCATGAGTAGAATTAGGACCATAAACATTTATCAAAATGAAAGAAACATAAAACTCTGACATCTTCAGCAATTGCCAATTCGAATGTTGGTGAATTAACTGTCCTTGAATTGTTAATGGATTCCATAAAATAGCAAGACCACCAGAAGCTCCAATGCTAGGAGAATGCGATGAAGACCACTTTGGCCATTTAGCTATAGTTTTTTCAAATGTATCTTGTGATAATTTTGTATCTTGTAGCATAACAATATCAGCCTTCATAGTTTCAATTGATTGGTGAATCCATCTTCTTTTTTCAGAGGCATTAATGCCTTTGACATTCCATGAGTTTATTTTCATTGCTAACAAGGAGAACATTTTGTTCTCCTCATCACTCTTTTGGTAACTACAAACTTGTCATCCAATGTCATCTAAACCCCTGAAGTGATCTCAAATCTAGTCTTTGACCCCTTTCGTCAACCTCTCGATTTGGGCATCTTGAAAGTATGTTGTCGTTGAGAAGGAGACTGACGATTGAAAAAGATTGATGGTGATCAAATAGGTTCAAGGTGTTCTGAAGTTGTGATTCAGACTGTTCCCTAATAACCTCAATCTCCCCCAAATTTGTATCCTCGTAGTGGGAATCTGAATTTTGTGCTACTTGTTGATATATACAATCCTCAACTCCTAGAGGACCATTAGTAGTGAAAGAGTCCAATAAGAGAGCCATTTTATCAGCTTGGCATGCATTTTCTTCAAGCTCTAGAATCTTACAACTATTAGCTTTCTTTGGGGCAACCTAACTATTCCAAGACTGAAAATATTTAAGCAGTTCATCAAGATCATAACTCATCTGATTGCCTAAATTGAATCCTTCTTCCTCTGCTATACCAAAAAATATATTAGAAGCAATCGCTAAAACAATTTAGTCTCCAACTTGATGTGTTTTCCAATCTGCATATTGATTCTTAGTAACCAAATCCCTTATTTTAATACAGAATGGTGAAGATTCTATCTGTGATGGTTTAATCTTCAATACACTCGAGACCATGTTATGCAGGGGAGTTTTTATAGGTGAATAGATATAAAAATCCTTTGGCCCAGCTGAAAAGCATTGAATGAAAGACATGACTGATTTGAAAGGCATAGAAAGCTTAACTCTTGTAGAATTGTGTATGACCAAATTGTTATGCTCATGTAATGAATCCTTAGGAGCCATATCACATTCTTGTATAACTTTGTGCGCACATAAGTTGGGGTCTATACTATGATCTAAACATACTTCCTGTAAGCCCTGAACTATATGTTGACATTGGGTATTGAAGTGACCCAGTCTTGATTGAAATTTTTGAACCATTTGATCATCTTGAATCTTGGTAAACTGATCCCATAAACCCCACTGAGAATTCATCAAAATGTGTGTAGGAAAAGACTTCTGAATGTCTAAGAGAAAAAAAACTCTAACATCCAAATGTGGATGATCATAGGGGATAAGATCATGCTTGAGAAAGATTCCCAATTTATTAGCAAGGATTTCAATAATTTGGGGATCCCGATATTCAAGAGGTAGTAGCGGTAAAGAAATCTAGTAAGGGTAAAAGTGAATATCAGCAGGCTGAGGTTTGAAATTAGGAATCCAAATCATAGTAAAAAGACCCAACCCACAATAGAACTAGCTTTTTTGCTTGTGAACCAAATCCCTAGATACCTTAGAATCAAAGATAGCTACAAAGTATTGAGATTTCGAATCAATATAAAAGATATCTTTAAGACCTGACCAAGATGAAAAGGCCCATTCCTTCACATTAGAATAATATAGTAAACTGGACAAAAACTTACCTATTAAGGTAGATTGCCGAATAAATCCAATCAAATTTTGTAGCAAATGGCTTGAAAGTGTAATTGTCATCCGATCTGAAGAGTGCACATGAGACTCATGTGGATTGACTATGAGGCCTTGCTTCTTTTTCCACACCTGTTGAGGTTTCTTTGGATTGAAGGGAGCCCTAAGTGGACCCTGAGTCAAATCTTTTGATATCGTGACAATAGGAACTGACTATGATTTTGATCCTTCTGTGCCATGAAAATCAGCTAATAATGGAGTATCTTTACCCTGACCCGAGCATAGAACCTTAACCATGGCCTTCGAGTGAGAGTATGTGATATGAACTGGAGAGCCAGGTGGGGTCCCCTCACAAATATCAAAAAAAGGTTGTTTTTTGGTGCGATGATGCTTGTTGTTACCATGAGATCCATTCTTCCAACCTTGATGTGAATGGAAAAAACCCCCGTTCCTTTGATCTATTACAGAATTCAAAACTTTGGGATTTTTTGAATTTTTCACATCCCACCCAAAAGGTTTTTCAAAATGCGAATTTTTATAGGATATGTTTTGGAGCCTGTTTTGATGACTCCCCTTTTTCAAAATTTGAGTATCCTTGCCAAGGTAGCAATTTGTCCCCGTATTCCAGAGGAGAATCCAACTTAGATTGTCTTGTAGGTTTGTCTTTAGGTTTTTCTTTCTCCCGTCAATCATGAAAGCAGGGATTAACAAAAAAGGGTTTTGTAGGCTGAACCACCGCTTTCTCTCGAAAGATTGATTTCTCCCCCTTGCTAGAATGTGTTTCCTGAAAATGACACCTCTATAATCAAAGATCATCATGAATGTTCACAGTCAGCTGCACAATGGACATTCAGGAGAAAATACTTGCAAAGGCATCATGATGGAAGGCTTTATCATTCAAGAAAACTCATGGATGTTTTGATCCCCATTGAGCGTTAAACCATGCACCCGACCCAAATCCTACTCCTGCTCCTGCTCCTGCTCCTGCACCTGGTCAAAATCCTGCTCATGTGCCTGGACCTTCCCATTGTCAAGCCCCTCTCATCATCCTCTAATCATTGTCCATTAGATATTAAATTAATAGATTGCATTATTTAATGATGTTGGAATATTAAATTATTTAATAATGGATTTTAATATTAGCATGTGTTTTATTAAGTTTGAATATGTCATTTTTCAAAAAAAGGAGTCAATTTGTCTTTAGGAGACTAAGATGAGTTGTGCATAAAAATATGTATTTTTATTAATAATTAGTATTTTCTTTCAACATTAAGAGAGGGAGTTTGAATAGATGTCCTATGAGTCATCTAGGGTTTCCATATATGGTGGAGTTGAATCCCTAATAGGGGGATTTTGCATTCATTTGGAGTAAATAAGGTTGATGGAGATTTGTGCAGAGAGCTTTTGGAGACATTTTTGTGTTCTTGAGGTTTTGTGTGTGCTTGAGCTTTGGGGAAAGATTGCTTTGGATTTGGAATTGTCTTGGCTTGCATTGTTGATTCAGATCTGCAGGGCTGAGTATTCATCTGATAGAATTGGAATTTTCAACATTCTATAGGCATTCCAATTCAGTTTTTAGCATTAGAATTGAGGTAGGGTTTGATGAAATTCTATTCAATTATGTTTGTGTAAATTTTGATAAATTCATTGTGCCTGGATTATTTCATTGGCTTTATCGTATCTATTTTTCTTTGTTGGTATTTCTAGGTTTTAGAAAACTCATAGATTTGTTATTTTATTATTTTATCTAGACTTGGCATAGTAGGGTTATGCTGTCAAAATTTTGAGAGAAAACTCATCCTAGATCACTTAGAAAATGAAAAATTAATCTAGCTATAGTTTATACTATAGAGGACATAAATTAAATTATTAAGTCTTTGTCAAAAAATGAATTTGAGTGGAAAATTACTATTCTGGAAAAAAATCCTCTTCTTTGTAAAAAAAAAACACAGTCAAAAAGAGATTACCAGAAAAGACAAAACTGGTCTCGTAAATCCAATTTTGATGTAAATTAAGCAATAATGTTAGGAGGAAAAAGACAAAATAGAAAGGAAATAAGGTTTGGCTTGTATTAAAAAAAAATTCAATATTTCTATTTTTGGAAAATTTCCTTCTGTACTATCATTTCCATTTAAAAAAATGTACAATCGTGTGATAATATATTTTGAAACAAATGTGTTAGTATTGTTTTTATATAACAAAAATTAGAAAATATAAATTCCATTGGAAACAAAATTATTGTTCTGCAAAGTTAATAAAAATTTGGAAAGTTTTTAAATGGCTATTAAAAAAAATAATATTGTTTTTGGTAGTGGGAAGTGGGGACCAGCGCACCCCCCACAATCCCCGAGGCTCTGCGCCCTAACGGTACCCAAGGTACCATCGGCATAGAGGACTCTGCTGGTGACACTTTATAGTGTCATGCGACAGAGCTCCCTACCAGTGGCACCTTGGGGTGCCGTGCGGTGGGGCTCACGTGGGCACGGGTTTGTCCCCCCATGTAAAAGTTAATTTGGTTTTTTTTTTCCCTTTTTATAATTTGTTAAAATTTATAAAATAAACTTTATTATTTTATAATTTTTGTTAATAAGATTTGTTAGTTAGTTTATTTGTTATTATTTTCATTAATAATAATTTTGATAATAGATTTTATTAATATTTGTAATTTATGTTAAAAATTATTATTTAATAATGATTTTTATTAAAAGAATTTATTAAATTCTTTAGTAATATTTATGAGCCATTATTATTGTTAATAATAAATGTTAGGGCTAGTTTTTTATTTATTTATGGTTAATTTTGTAGCAATATTTGTTAATGGTTATTGATTAAAATATTGCTTTGGATTATTAGGGCTATAGATAAAAATTAATTTATTGTTTTATCATACGTTTAGAGAACTATGTTCGCTAATGGTATAGTGAACTTTATATAATATCTTATTTAAGTCGAAATGGACATAGATTAGGTTAAGTTGAAATTATGGAGTTTTTGAAGTGTCCATTTTATCTAGCCAAGGTGTGAAGTATAAAGTGTGTATGCGATTGTATGTTTAATTGAACTCTTATTTAATGTCAAATGTTCAAGTTATCATTTGATTGTATATGCATCATTTTACACTGAAATTGGTTGTTTTATTCAACATAATATTATCTTTCCTAGATGATGGGTTTATCAGTTTTATGGGTACTAGATGACCTAGGAAAGACAGAGGCTTGGGAATTGTCTTTTATGTTCATGTTGTTTCTTATGTTTGGCGTGAGTGTGTATTGTTTATATTATAGTTGACCTTATAGGCTTATGTTTTACTATGTGATTAAGTGATTACGTTTATGTAGTCAATCCTGGTTTCTGTGATGATTCTAGATGTATGACTATCTGATTTATTTGTGATTTGATCTTGGAGAGATCTATGAGCCTAGGGTAGTTTACCTAGATATATGTTAGGAGGTGGCTTGCAATAAGCGTTGAGGCCCAGAAGTGGCTACCACGATCACTTATTGTTAGTTATTGTAATCAAGTGAAAACCTAATATAACACTGAGAGATATTAAAATGAACCTAATAAGATAATTTTCCTCTCCCATGCTCGAGTGCTAGTACAGATTGAGGTGAGGATGAGATGATGCTTGCTGCCTATAGAGGTGTGTGTTCTGGCATAGTCATTGGCTTCATCTGCATGAGAATTTATTGATACCATGTATGGTCACTTGAGTGCTGGGATCTAGAGAGATTACCAAGATGAGACTCAAGGGTTAGATGTACATGATGACACCTTCCTACACATAGTCTAGTTATCCTATATGGTCGATTTCCTCTGGATTAGTGAGTCATACCTATCACCATATATGTTGACCTTGAGTTAGTGAGCTATCAGGATTCCTTTCCTAGTGGTATTTCCGGATTTGACTTGATTATCTGATTGGGGTCCAATGTTATCTCCTCAGCATGGTGGGGTAGGCCTTTGTGGTTCTACATGGACAAGTGGTAGTGTATCTTTACCATTTGAGATTTGACATCCTAGTACCAGTGCTTGATGGTGTCTTTGCAATTGGATCCTTATGTTACTTCTTCATTGATGTTCTTTATATATATTCTTTATTGTAAATCTTATATTAGAGTATTGCATGTGATGCCTAATCTGGATATTGTAATTTAGTTGTTAGGGTGATTACTGCATACCCTATGACATGTGCAGTGGATGTATGTTTATTAGGATTCATGGATATTCATGGAATGTAATCATTTTGATGTATTTGTTGTATTTAATTTATGGAATCTTTTGTTGATGTTATTAAATGAGGTATTGTAGAGTTAATACTATGTCATGAGACCCATTAGTTTTGTAACCTATGTTTATGATGTGTGTTATGTGAGTTAATGGTTAATGCTTTCATGTGAATGATCATCTTATATGTAAACTTTAGAAAAAAAAATTGTTCACCAAACTTAGTATCCTGTTCTAGGTTAGTTTCTTTTGGGTTCCCTGGCGGGGTGTTACATTTGGTATTAGAGCGGAGTTTATACACTGGGAACTCTAGGTATGTACGCTCATTAGGTTTTCTGTGTATATTTTAAACTTGAAAACAAAACTTAGACATATAACATTTCTATTTTAGACTATTACTTTATGATCATCTTTTCTTGGTTTATGTTTTGATCTATGTTGTGAGATTTTGCTAGTTTCTTTATGTTGCAAGAATCATGCCTAAAACTAGAGCAACCAGAGGCCAAGGTAGAGGTAGATCTAGAAAATGTGGAAGGGAAAGGAAACCTAGACCCTCCACCAGTGTTGAGCAAGTTAGTAACTGCCAGTAGTCAAGAGATGAATAGGGAGATGAGCATCAGGGAGAGTCTGATGGGCTCGATACTAGACAACTACTTTGGGTAATCCTTACTCATCTTGGTCTTGATTAGGATAGAGAAAATTAGGATGGTTCACATCATTCCCAAAGGAATGAAGGATAGAGAGAGAGGGAAAGATCCAGGAGTCCTCTAAAGAGGAAATTCACTTTGGATCCTTCCATGGTGGTAGCAAACCATATGAGGGATCTTATGAGGGGATGACCTATTCCCTTTGATGGGAAGAGTACAAGACTTGAGGATGAGACATGGTTGATAGCCTTGCAGTGAAGTTTCACCATGCACCCATTTAGCAACAATACTAGAGCTAGATATGCTATGACATAGCTCATAGATTTTGTAGTTGTATGGTGGAGGATTGAGGAGGAGAAGCTAGGTCTTCAGATAGATAAAGTTACATGGGAGTTGTTCTTAGAGCATTTTCAAGAATGTTTCTTATTTGATCACTGGAGGAAATAGAGGGCCGATGAGTTTCATAATTTGAGACAGCTGACTATGACAGTGAGTGAATATGAGTGCAAATTCTTTGAGCTCAAGCAATATGTTGGATTTGGACATGATATAGCTTTACTGGTACAACACTTTGTCAAGGGGATGAATGCACGTATCATTGGGGAGGTCTTACTCTTTGAGCCTAAGACCCTCAGAGAAGCAGTTGTTAAAGCTACACTCACAAAGGCTAACTTAGCCTTGGGCCATGGTCAATTTTTAGGTGATTCAGTAGGTGGACCTTCAGGTTCAAGATATAGAGGGAATCAGTCTCATGGTGGTGGAAACTTCAAGAATTCATCAAACTTCTATAGAGGTAACTAGAACCAGTAGTAGGTTAAGTCACCTCCACCTCCTCCTACTCAAAGAGGTGGTTCTCATTCTAGGAACTTCCGCAATGGCAAGTGCTTTAAGTGCAATCAGACTACTCAACCAGATTAGAGTTCTCAGTAGAGCATTAGCAGAGGTAGCTTCCAGTAGTCTAGTGCACCTTCCAGTGGGAAAGGCAATTTCATGAGCACGGGTTGTTTCACTTGTGGGCAGTTTCGACACATTGTTGTGAATTGTCCACAGTGCCTACCTCAGTATTCTTCATAGAGACCAGCGGCTTCAAAGCCCGTAGTAGGAGATGTAGGACGCTCTCATAGAGTGTTTGCAGCATTTGATCAGCAACAAGAAGATCATCAGGGCATAGTAGTAGAGACTATAGGTACTATTCAAGGCGTATCCATTTTTGTTTTGTATGATTTTGGTGCTACTGATTCTTTTATATCTCCACATTTAGTGGAGCATTCTGGGCTATTGGTTGCAAAGCGAGATAGTAGTTGGCAAGTGGAATTAGCCTTAGGAGCTAGGGTTATAGCAAGATCTTTGGTTCCTAAATGTGAGTTGAATTTGGGCAGATTCACTACCTCAATAGATCTACGTATGATTCCTTTGGGATCATATGGGGTCATTTTGGGTATGGATTGGCTAGGAGCTCATGGAGCTAGTATGGACTATAGGAAGAAGACTATCAATTGCAAGGATGATGAGGGCAAGGAGTGTCAGATAGTGGGTAGCCCACATTCCATTTCTCTTCGGATGATATCAGCCATGCAACTTAAATGTTGTATGTGAAAGGGTTGCTAGATGTTTGCGGTGACCTTGAATGAGATTGATGAGGAGGAGAGCAAAGACAAGACCCTAGATCATCCTGTATTGCAGGAATTTCTTGATGTCTTTCCAAAGGAGATTCTAGGTATGCCACCTAAGCATGACATTGATTTCTAGATCGAGCTTGTTCCATGAGCTGAGCTTATCTCTAGAGCTCCATACCAGATGACTACTCATGAGTTGAGTGAGCTAAAACTTTATTTGGAAGAGTTTTTGGCAAAGGGGAGCATTAGACCTAGTGTTTCTCCATGGGGAGCACTAGTCCTCTTCGTTGAGAAGAAGGATGGATCTTTATGCTTGTGTATTGACTACAGACAGTTGAATAAGATAATGATCAAAAATAGATATCCTTTGCCACGCATTGATGACCCTTTTTATCAAATTAAGGGAGCCAAGGTGTTCTCTAAAATTGATCTAAAGTTAGGCTATCATCAGCTATGGATTCATGATGCAGATATTCATAAGATTGCATTTTGTACACAATATGGGCATTATGAGTTCATAGTAGTACCTTTTGGCTTGACAAATGCTCCATCGGTTTTTATGTGCTTAATGAATGGAGTGTTTCATGAGTACTTGGATCAGTTTTCTTTGGTCTTCTTGGATGACATATTGATATACTTCGCACTTGGTAGTGCGAAGTGGGAGCCACCACACCCCCCACCACCCCCGAGGCTCTGCGCCCTGACGGTACCCAAGGTACCGTCGGCAGAGAGGACTCTGCTAGAGGCACTTTATAGTATCGTGCGACAGAGCTCCCTGCTGGTGGCACCTTGGGGTGCCATGCAGTGGGGCTCACGTGGGCGCGGGTTCGTCCCCCCACGTAAAAGTTAATTTGGTTTTTTTTTTTTTCCTTTTTATAATTTGTTAAAATTTATAAAATAAACTTTTTTATTTTATAATTTTTGTTAATAAGATTTGTTAGTTAGTTTATTTATTATTATTTTCATTAATAATAATTTTGCTACTAGTTTTTATTAATATTTGTAATTTATGCTAAAAATTATTATTTAATAATGATTTTTATTAAAATATTTTATTAAATTTTTTAGTAATATTTACGGGCCGTTATTATTGTTAATAATAAATGTTAGGGTTAGTTTTTATTTATTTATGGTTAATTTTGTAGCAATATTTGTTAATGGTTATTGATTAAAATATTGCTTTGGATTATTAGGACTATAGATAAAAATTAATTTATTGTTTTATCATGGGTTTAGAGAACTATGTTCGCTAATGGTATAGTGAACTTTATATAATATCTTATTTAAGTCAAAATGGACATAGATTAGGTTTAGTTGAAATTGTGGAGTTTTTGAAGTGTCCATTTTATCTAGCCAAGGTGTGAAGTATAAAGTGTGTATGCGATTGTATGTTTAATTGAACTCTTATTTAATGTCAAATGGTCAAATTATCATTTGATTGTATATGCATCATTTTACACTAAAATTGGCTATTTTATTCAACATAATATTATCTTTCCTAGATGATTGGTTTATCAATTTTATGGGTACTAGATGACCTAGGAAAGACAGAGGCTTGTGAATTATCTTTTATGTTCATGTTGTTTCTTATGTTTGGCGTGAGTGTGTATTGTTTATATTCCAGTTGACCTTCTAGGCTCATGTTGTACTATGTGATTCAGTGATTATGTTTATGTAGTCAATCCTGGTTTCTATGTTGATTCTAGATGCATGACTATCTATTTTATCTATGATTTGATCTAGGAGAGATCTATGAGGCTAGGGTAGTTTACCTAGATATGTGTTAGGAGGTGGCTTGCAATAAGCATCGGGGCACACAAGTGGTTACCAGGATCACTTATTGTTAGTTATTGTAATCAAGTGAAAACCTAATATAACACTAAGAGATATTAAAATGAACCTATTAAGATATGTTTCCTCTCCAATGCTCGAGTGCTTGTACAAACTAAGGTGAGGATGAGATGATGCTTGCCTCCTATAGAGGTGTGTGTTCTGGCATAGTCATTGGCTTCGTCTGCATGAGAATTTATTGATATCGTGTATGGTCACTTGAGTGTCGGGATACAGAGAGATTACTAGGATGAGACTCAAGGGTTAGACGTACATGATGAAACCTTCCTACACATAGTCTAGTTATCCTACATGGTCAATTGCCTCTGGATTAGTGAGTCATACCTATCACCATATATGTTGACCTTGAGTTAGTGAGCTATTAGGATTCCTTTCCTAGTGGTATTTCCTGATTTGACTTGATTATCCAATTGGGGTCTGATGTTATCTCCTTAGCACAGTGGGGTATGCCTTTGTGGTTCTACATGGACGGGTGGTAGTGTTTCTTTACCATTTGAGATTCGATGTCCTGGTAGCAGTGCTTGATGGTGTCTTTGCAATTGGATCCTTATGTTACTTCTTCATTGATGTTCTTTATATATATTCTTTATTATAAATCTTGTATTAGAGTATCGCATGTGATACCTAATCTAGATATTTTAATTTAGTTGTTAGAGTGATTACTGCATACCCTATGACATGTGCAGTGGATGTATGTTTTCTAGGATTCATGGATATTCATGGAATGTAATCATTATGATGTATTTGCTGTATTTAATTTATGGAATCTTTTGTTGATGTTATTAAATGAGTTATGTTAGAAAGTAATACTACATCATGGGACCCATTAGTTTTGTAACCTATGTTTACGATGTGTGTTATGTGAGTTAATGGTTAATGCTTTCATGTGAATGATCATCTTATATGTAAACTTTAGAAAAAAAAATTGTTCACCAAACTTAGTATCATGTTCTAGGTTAGTTTATTTTGGGTTCTCTAGCGGGGCGTTACACTGACTGCTTGAGACATAACCGCCAGAATTAAGAGAACACGCGACCATATAAAATGCCAGGTCACTGAATAAAAGGACTAACCATCAAAAATCTTAGGGCCCATTTGGAACACGGCATACAGAATGCCAGATATAGTCAATTCTGGAATATGCTACAATTCTGGAATATACATATCCTCGAAATGATATCTGGAATATGTGTTCGACCCGTTTGGTTCACCTGGAAGATGATCGAGAAGATGTATTTTCCAAGTTTGGGTGCCGCATTTTGGAATTGGAATATGCACTGAATGAGAATTTGTTTTATTAATTTCTTTATAACAATTTCTGATTTTTTCAAATGTTATGATGTTTTTCACATTTTGTTCATGTTTTTGAATATTTATTTTACTTTTGTAATAAAATAATATTATAATATTTTTAATTTTTTTAATACTTATTTTATTTTATTTTATTTCATTTGTATGTGATTTTGAATATTTATAATATTTTGAAATAAAATTATGTTTATAAGTTTATAAAATTTTTAACATTTTGTATAACTTTTTTATTAAAAAAAAAAATTCCTATTCAAATTTATAAAATATGTAGACCCAAAATACACAAATTTATAAACAAGTCATTTATTTTATTATTTATTTTTTACAAAATGTTGCCAACCCAGCTCAATAGGAGCACCGGTAGGAAAGAGCCGGGTGGAGAAAACCTCTGGTCTAGCCCCACAAAATCATGAGCTGATATAAAATTACAACTTGAATGAGGCATTCCTCATTTTACATAATGCAGATACAGTGTTACAACTTGAATGAGGTATTCCTCATTTTACATAATGCAGATACAATGTTATAATTTAGTCTGATGAGTCTTTGATGCTCTGTCATGCCCGAACTCTTTTTTTGTCTCTAGACACTACATACATAGAACATACAACTACTTTGTGCTTTTGTTAGTACACCAATGAAGTACATTCAGTTGCTAACTTTTGTATGAGTTTTTAAAAAAATTCTTATTAATTATTATTACCTTTTATGACCTCCTTTGATTCTTACTTGAATGATCCATGCTTGTCAAGATCAAAACATGACCAATTAAATGAGTTTATACATGATATATCTCTGTTAATCTCAAAATTCCTCTACAAACCTAGGTTAGAATTCTACAAAGCAATAACCATGAAAACAACGTTAAATCATGTGACTGATAGCAGATTGGGGCTCACCTAAGCCATAAACATGAAAAATTATTGTGAAAAAATATGTGGACCATATATATGCACACTTGGGGCAAAGAGGAGTTACGCCATATCCATATTAAAATATTTAGTTACAATATCAAAATACAAAATTGACTAATTCCTGAGCTCGTCTTCGCATATTACAATATCAAAATACAAAACTGACTAATTCCTGAGCTCATCTCTGCATATTACAATATCAAAATACAAAATTGACTAATTCTTGAGCTCATCTCCGCATATGGTCACAAAAAATATATGCGATTACAATACAGAGAAGGCATTGTAAAAATATAATTCTAGCATTTGCCCTAGCTTGACAACTTTTGCACTCAAATCCTGGATTTTGGATGAGTGGAGATGGGTGGATGTCTGGATCATGGATGACTGGAGATGGGTAGATAGATGTAGATGGGTTGTCATCGAACCACCTAAAGTATCTAGAATCATAATGGCCCTGTGATGCCCAATCTACATTAGTTTTTATAAATAATGAATAGTATTTACATTACAAACATTAAATATAATAAGATCAAGATCTATAGTCTTCCCACATCCTTCTTGCTATTTCATCTCAAAAATTGCCCCAATCATCTCTTTCATGCGGGCTCAATCCATATGTCTCAAGCACTAGTACATCTATCCAATCATGACCATCTTCCTCTTCAAATTCTACCTCAGATGGAAGGCCATCCTCTATCGTAATGAAGTTGTGAAGTATGCAACATGCCAAAACAATATGTGTTTGTGTCTTGATTTGATAAGATGTTGCATGCTTCAAGATAGGAAAATGTTGTTTCAAAATCCCAAATGTACGCTCTATTACATTCGTAAGTGAGGAGTGTCAATGATTAAACAACTCTTCTGAGGTGTTTATTGGGTTTTCTCTTGAAAGCTCCTTTAGGTGGTAGCGTGTGCACTGATAAGGTGTGAGAAATCCTAGTACATTTGGATATCCAGCATCGACCAAATAATATTTACCTAAACAAAAAAAAATGTCATTATTATAACGTTGTCTTATTTTTTGTATGCTTCAATAATATAATCATATTTTATAAACTTGGGGGAACTACCAATGGATCGGCTCTAGATAGAGCCAAAGCTAGAACACGGCTATCTGCAGCAGACCCTTCCCAACCAGAAAGGATGTATTGAAACTTATAATCAAATGAACACACTCCCATAACATTTTGTGACAAGTTGCCTTTTCTATCATGATATTTAGCTTGCAGGTTGACATCGACAGTGACTGGTATATGGGATCCATCAATTGCTCCCACATAGTCCTGTAGTTAGATAAATCATAGGTCTAATGAACACGCAATAATAGGATTACAACTCTAAACAAAATTAAACCACTGGGAGATATACCTTGAAGAATGGATCAAAACAGGTCTTCCCACTGATTTCCTGAGGAGTGTCTGGACCAGGGGGTATAAAATAATCTGAATGGAGGGCTAAGATAGCCCTCAAGACCTTGTGGAAGTATCAGCTGATCATCTCTCCAGAGTGCCCAAAGTTATGGGCAATCTTACGATTCCTCAGATTGTGGCCAAGAGTATGGAGGAACATGATTAATTGTTCTTCTAACATGAGGAATTCTATATCTCTAATGCTTCCTTTTTGCCTTAAAATATTGGCTAGTTTAAAGAAGGATCATCTACTCATGCGTATTTGGTCAAAGAAATCCATCTCATTGGATTTGATAACATGCTTATAAAAAGGAATTACATCTCTTGTGCACTTACACATATTTTGACTACCTTCTTTTATACACTCCACTATGGTCGTGACAGGGGTGGCAAAAACAATTACAACAACAGGTAGGACTCTTCTCCTCCTCATAATCTCTCCTTCTATTTCAATATCATCTTCATCATCAATATCATCAATGAGATCCATTGAATTACCTAAAAATACCAACAAAACAATCATGAAACAACATAAGAAAACACCCAACTATAATGCATAATTAGATAATAGAGTTGCAGGTTGAGTATACAACATATGTATCAAAGAAAGTACCTTGTGTAATTTCACTAAATGAGAAGTTCTCACAGTGATTGTCCTTGTGTAATTGCCACTTGAATGAGGACAGTCACTGTAAAGACAACATGATAATTTACAATGTACACTCACTGTAAGGACAGTCACAAATGAGGACAATCACTCTAAAGACAACATGATAATGTATAGTCACTATAAGGATAGTCACAAATGAGGACATCTCACAGTGACTATCCCTTTTGTAATTGCCACTTTTAATGTATTTCTATTGAACCACATTAATGATTTTCTTCTTGAACAAATGATGATAGTCACTGTAAAGACAACATGATAATGTACACTCACTATAAGGATAGTCACAAATGAGGACATCTTACAGTGACTATACATTATCATGTTGTATTTACAGTGACTATCCTCATGTGTGACTGTCCTTGTCACAAATGAGGACATCTCACAGTGACTATCCCTTGCGTAATTGTCCTCATTTTTTCAAGAAGAAAAGCATTAATGTGGTTCAATAGCAATACATTCAAGTGGAAATTACACAAGGGATAGTCATTGTGAGATGTCCTCATTTGTGACTGTCCTTGTCACAAATGAGGACATCTCATAGTGACTGTCCCTTGTGTAATTGTCACTTGAACGTATTGCCTATTGGTATTGAGCCATGTGGATGCTTTTCTTCTTGAACAAATGAGGACATTATCAAGAAGAAAAGCATTAATGTGGTTCAATACCAATACATTCAAGTGGCAATTACACAACGGACAGTCACTAAGAGATGTCCTCATTTGTGAGATGTCCTCATATTTTTTTATTTGAGGCTCGAATTCTAGTTTCCAAATGCCAATTTTGAAATGTTGTCAGGTCCGCGTGGGTATTGTAATTTTTGACATCCACATGATTACCTTGTTTTTGACATCCACGTGGGTATTATTTTTGACATCTCACAGTGATTGTCCCTTGTGTAATGGCCACTTGTGTATTGAACCATGCAAATGCTTTTCTTCTTGAACAAATGAGGACATTATCAAGAAGAAAAGAATTTGCATGGTTCAATACCAATATATTCAAGTGGCAATTACATAAGGGATAGTCACTATGAGATGTCCTCATTTGTAATAGTATTTAAAGTACCAAATAGCAAACTGGTAATCAAAAATATCTTGAAGAGATCAAGTAACAGTTTAATATATTTGAACCTTAATTTTCATGATGAATGAGTCTAATACAATTTTTTAGAATGTGTTGTTTTCCAAACTTTTTGTCATACTGACTGCAATGGCAGATAATTTTAGCTCCAAGGGCAACCTGCTTCAAAAAGGACCAAAATTCATTATTGAGGAAATATGTTAACATATGCCAATATATGGAGAGATGAAATATACTAGAGGTTGGAGAAAGTGGAATAAATAGTTGCCATTAAAACATGTTGTCATTTGGCAAAGACAAGATCTTAATTAAGGAGGTTTTGTATCAATCTATCAAATCATAATAGTAAGTGCTATCATAGACGAGACAGTGAACTGTTTGGAAAAATGCCTCAAAGAAATATGATGTCATGATGATGGAATTCCATGAAAAGCCAATAAACTATTTTTTAAAAATGCCTCAAAGAAAGGTGGTCTCATGGTGATGGAATACATGTCTACTACACTTTTTTAAGGCATTTTTTTCAAATAGTTCACTGCCCTATCTATACTACCACACTTTTCATACATATCTACTAAAGAATTTTTATCAAACATAAATGTGGTCTCATGGTGATGGAATTCCATGACAATCCATAGCATTCCTCATGGCATTCCATGACCATTAGATCACATTTCTTTGAGGAATTTTTTTTCAAATGGTGTAGGCCATAGATGTTTCTTCAAATTTACTAACAGGTTCAATACTTGGCACAATTGGAAGCTGCACATCAGTACAATAGCTTAATCTATCACACAATTCAGTGCATGGTTCAATACCAGATTCACTTTGACAGCTTCAGAATTTGGGGGACCTGGATTTGTCCTGGAACAATTTGTCAAGAACCATACCAGAGTCCCTAGAAACACTCAAGATGCTTCACCACTTGAATTTCTCCATGAATAAGTTAACAGGAGAAGTGCCCAAAGGTGGGAATTTTAGAAATCTTACTAATGCATCATTTGTAGGAAATGTGGGCCTGTGCGGACCATGGATACATAATTTTCCATCATGCCCTCCTCCTATGTCTCACTCTCATAATTCTAATTCACAAATATGGAAGATAATAGCTCCTATTTCTATCACAACTTTTGTGATTTGCAATTGCTTCTTGGGTTTCTTAATTTGGAAGTATGGGAAGAAGAAAAGTAGTACAAGCTTGCAGACTACAGAAGATTTTCCTCTAAATTAGGGCCTGCCAAGAATTTCACATGAGGACATCATGGCTACAACTAATGGACTTAGTGATGCCAACCTTTTAGGGGTTGGTAATTATGGATCAGTGTATAAAGGGGAGCTGAGTGATGGCACACTAATTGTCATTAAGGTTCTCCATTTGCAAAATGAAGATGCTCATCAGAGTTTTGACAGGGAGTGCAATGCTTTGGGCAAGGTTAGGCACAAAAATTTGACTGGAATCATTACTTGCTGCTCCAACCTTGATTCCAAAGCTTTGATTTTCCCCTATATGCAAAAGGGTAGCTTGGAAGGTTGGCTATACCTTGATGGGGATGAGTGTGAACTGAGTTTGATAGAAAGACTGAGCAGAGCCATTAACATAGCTCAAGCCTTAGCATACCTTCATCACCGATGCTTTGTATAGGTTCTGCATTGTGACTTAAAACCTAGTAATGTGTTGTTGGGAGACGACATGACAGCACACCTAACAGACTTCGGCATTGCAAGAATAGTCTTGGCCAACACTATGGATTCCATGACTTCCACATCACATTTTCTCAAAGGATCAATAGGCTACATTGCCCCATGTAAGTATCTTTGCATCTTTTTACTTTGTTTATAAATCTATTAGTGAATGCTAGAATGAAAAAATAAACCGAATCAATATGGAAAAATTAACCGAATCATTCTACAGAGTATGGATTGGGTGCAAGGGTGTCCACCAAAGGAGATGTATTCAGCTATGGAATATTATTACTAGAGATATTTACAAGAATGAGGCCTACAAATGCCATTTTCAAGGATGGATTAAATCCGTACAACCTATGCTCGTCGTATGCTAACCCAACAAAAAATGAATGCTAGGGTAAACCACTCGAACCCTTATCCTACCATACTAACCCTATCCTTGCATGCTAATTAGATATCAAAGGCCCAAGCAATATATTAGAAGAAGGATCGCAAAGATAAACCAGTTGAAACCCTAAAACCCTAAGTCATACAAATGTAGATAAATAGATGTGAGGGAGTATATACATACAATAGATAAATAGATAAACATATAATAGATAAATAGATGTGAGGGAGTATATACATACCAATGTAGCTTCGAACCAGATGTAGGAACCAAATGAAGCTCAAACCAGAGAGTGCTTCGAACAATCACACGGATGTCAAATAATACCGTTGCGGATGTCAAAAACAAGGTAATAACATGGATGTAAAAAATTATAATACTCATGTGGACCCGACGACATTTCAAAATTGGCATTTGGAAATCAAAATTCAAGCCCCATATTCCAATTCCACCTTTTCAAGTGGAAGATGAAACGCCCATTTTTTGGGTAAAATTGGAATGTCGAAATTCCAATTCCTGCTTACGATGTTGCACACAAACATGGCATTCCATATTCTGAAATTGATATTTCAGAATTACGGCCAATATGCCATGGTCCAAATGGGCCCTTAGAGATCTGGTGAGCCACACAAAATAGACCACCACCTTGCATCCAAAGATTCAACGACCAAAAGAGAACCCAATAACCACTGAATATTATATCAATTCTTTAATTCTTTCAGAGATCACCCAACTGAAGTTAATCTTGATCCAGAGATAAAGCGACTATAGTGCCTTGGAAATATTTATCTTAGTGGTTGCTAGACCTCAGAATATTCATTAAGAGACTTCGCAACTAAAAGCCACCATTGAGTCGTTAAAGGGAAAAGAATATTCTTTTTTCTTAAAGAGATCACACGACAAAGGGCTTCGGGTAATTGCTAAACTAAAAGGAATATGCTAAACTCATTGCAAGATCAAGCGACTAACCAAGGAAGTAAAGCACACATGTTTTAAAAGGTCATTAAGTGATTTTGAAAAAGGTAACAGCCGAATAGACTTTGGGTAAACAATTTTATGGGTTTTTTGATTTTTCAAAGGCAAACAAACCTAGCACTTAGGGTTCTTCATTTTTAGAAATTTTTTAGCTCTGAAACTAGAAAAATTGCAAGAGATAAATTCATGAAACTCAGAGAAAACCCTCAAAAATCAAAATTTCAAACAGGCACTTCAAAAATAGAGAAACTAACCAACACAATGATAGAGGAATCAAGAGATAGATGTTTGCACCAAGAACACCTCCACAGAATGGTATAGCTAAGAGGAGAAATAGGTCAATTATGATTGTGTAAGAACACTAATGATTGAGAATAATGTTTCACAAAATACTGGAAACAAGTTGTAAGTACATCTATTTATACCTTAAATTGAGTACAAATCAAGAAAGGTACAAATGCTACACCTTATGAATTATGGCATGGATATGCACCTAATGTGAAATATTTTAGAATCTTTGGGAGTAAATGCTATATATTGAAAGATAATAGGAATGGAAAATTTAATACAAAAAGTGATGAAGGCATATTCTTAGGTTATTCTACTAAGAGAAAAGCTTATAAGTTTTTGAATTCTAACACTAACAAAGTTGTGGAAAGTGAAAACGTGAGAGTTGATGAATATGTAGAGAAAAATGAATTTGAAGGAAAACAAGAACCGGAAGATTATAGATCTTTTGTGTACAAGGAAGAAGGTGAGACAAATAACACACTTGCACCAGATGCAAAGTCATGGGTAAGCAATGTCGAGCATTGGGAAGATGTTGTTGAGCATCAGGAGGATGTTCTTGAACAATTAGAAATTGAAAGTTTCCATGATGAATCTAAAGATCAAGGAGAAAAAAAATCTGAACCTACATTGGCATAGTATGTGAGAAGACATCATAAGCCTAAAAAAATCATTGGAGATAAGGAATCTAGAGTCTTGAATAGAAGTAATTTGAAAGACCCTACATGTTTACTATGTGAGTTTGAGCCTAAGACAGTAAAATATGATTTAGAGAATGAAAACTGGATTCAAGCTATGAATGAGGAAATAAATCAGATAGAAAATAATGATACCTAGATTCTAGTGTTGAGACCAGAAGATAAGAATTTTATTGGAAAAAAATGGGTATCCAAAAAAAATCTTAATGAATGTGGACAAGTCACAAGGAACAAGGCAAGATTGGTATGCAAGGGTTATGCACAAGAAGAAGGAATAGACTATGGTGAAACATTTTTCCCTGTAGAAGTATTAGAAGGAGTGAGATCTCTACTTGCATATGTTGCATACAAAGATTTCAAAGTATATCAGATGGATGTCAAATCTGCATTTCTAAATGATATATTAGAAGAAGTATACATTGAACAACCTGAAGGATTTTTTGACCCAAGCAAGAAAAATATGGTTTGCAAATTGAACAAGGTGTTGTATGAATTGAAACAAGCCCCCAGAGCATGGTATCAGAGGCTATACAATTATTTGATAAAGATTGGATTTACAAGGACAAATGACAACAATAATCTCTATATGAAAACTAAATAAGGTAAAGGGATTTTGTTAGCTGAAATTTTTGTTGATGATATCATATTTGGAGGACAAGATTCCCTATGTTAGAAATTTTCAAATGAGATGCAAACTGATTTTTAGATGTCTATGTTTGGTGAGATAAAATTATTTATTTGATTACAAGTCTATTAGATGAAGAAAGGTATCTTTATCACATAATCTAAATATGTCAAAGAGATACTAAAAACTTTTGGTATGGAGGATTCCGGATGAGTAAGTACTCCTATGGCTACTGGATAGAAACTATCTAAAATTGATGATACTACTAAAGTGAATCAAACCTTATATAGATCCAGGATTGGAAAGCTACAATATGTAGTCCATAGTAGAGCAGATATATTCCTAGTAGTTGGGATTGTGGCAATATTTTTTGCCAATCCTAAGGAAAATCATATGATGGCAGTAAAGAGAATACTGAGATATCTAAAAGGGACAAAAGATTATGGATTGTACTACAAGAAGAATGAGAAATTTAAACTTAGAGTTTACACTGATGCAGATTGGGTAGGAAATGTTGATGATAGGAAAAGTACAAGTGGTGGAGCATTCTTTCTAGGAAAGAGATTAGTCTCCTAGACAAGAAAGAAATAGAACTGCATTTCCCAATCTGTTGTAAAAGATAAGTATATAGCAGCTACAATGAATTGTTCAAATTTTGTATGGATCAAGCAATTGTTGAAAGGAATGAAAGAGGAAATCACTAAGCCAGTTGTTATTTTCTATGATAACACAAGTTTTATCAACATATCAAAGAATCCAGTGATGCACATAAAGACTAAACCTATTTCTATCAAGTATCATTACTTGAGAGAACCGGTACAAGATAAAGAAGTGAGAATGGAATATATAAATACAAAGGAACAACTAGCAAACATATTCACAAAATCTTTACCTAAGGATGCTCATGAATATCTTAGAGGAAAACTAGGGGTGCTTCCCCTAACTGAGGCTTCCTAGCCAACTAGGAGCACTAAATCAAATGTTCTACACAGAATATCTGACAAATTGATGCAGGAAAGGTCACACTTTAGGACCTGCCTAGAGTTGTGAGAAGTACAAAAAAGCTGATAAATAGTCATAAGAAAGATGACAGAGGGATAAATATTGATATTGAACTGACAAGATGACATTTACATGTGGAAGATGTAAGTGATAGATACTTCTTTGGCATTATTTTCAAAGAGGGAGAGATTCAAATCAAAACACAGGAATAGAAAAGATTCAGAGGGAGTAACTATGTAAATGGTCAAGCAAGGTAAAATTGTTGTGAATTAGAATGAAGCTAAGGATATTACATAAATTTGATGCACATACAAAGTTTTTGGATTGGTTCATGTGGTGTTTCCATCAATTCCAAAGAGGGAGATTTTTGGAAACCACAATTGAAACAATTGTTGTATTGATAAGTAGGAGATATTTTCCACAGCAAGTCAAATTGTGATATTTCTATCAGGATTCAACTATGTAGTCTTTTGAGTCAAACTCATTGACCCATCATTCATGACTAGTGGTTCGCATGAACCCATCTCTCATGAGAATGAATGGAACACTTAGCACTCATTGGATCTAGGTGATGCTCACGATCCCAGTGCTTCACCTATGTGAGCATCACCTAGATCCAATGAGTGATAAGTGTTCCATTCATTCTCATGAGAGATGGGTTTTTGTGAATCACTACTCATGAATCATGGGTCAATGAGTTTGACTCAAAAGACTACACAGTTGAATCCTGATAGCAATATCACAATTGTTGTATTGTCATTGATGTCAAACCTTAACTGGTAAGACAACTTCTATCTAAGAGAGTACCATATTGATTCATGAAAAGGATTAAAGCAAGGAGATAACAAGAGAACCTAAGGACAAGTTGTGTTATTTGATACTTCAACAGGTATTTGATTATTGGGCACATTGATAAGATAATGTGTTATTTATCTTAGTAAGAAGAAAGACTGAAGAAGTAGGTTTAACTGAGCAACAATGAATAAATCTAGTTTTAGTTGAGTGATGTTAGTGTCGACTACATTCTAGTATATGCCGAGTGAATTTAGTGTTGACCGAACATCAATTTATGTCGAGCGATATGAAATTACCGAGCAAGATAGTGTTAGCCAAGGAAGACAGTTTGTAGAGATAACTGAGTTACGCAGTGATGACCAAGGAGATGAACACAGTATTGATTGAGTGTTAGTAATTTACATTTTGAGAAAGAATTGAGATTCCAATCCAACATAGCTGAATTCTTTGGATATGTAAATCGTGTTGACTTTATTAATTGAATGTATAGAGAATTTAATGCATGGTAAATCATTTTATTATGGATTCAATAAGAATTTTGAAGATGTATCTAGAAGGAAGGATGAATAACTAAAATGATGGAAGGATTTAATGAATCTGACCTAAAACTAAGATCTACGAAGGAGATTAAGCAGAAAAAGATGGATATATCTAATTGAAGAGGTATAAAGGAAAACCTAATTGTGAGGTTACAGCATGGGCTGAAGTTGTTGATGTTATTGACTGACAAGTCTAAATAGAAGGCTAAAGGTGAAACTTTGAAGGAGTTGATCAGAGTTGTGATTGCTTGAAGTGAATTCTGAGTAGATTAGTGATGGAGATGGAAATGGAGCTCAGTCAGTAAATCAACATATATGTGCGAAAATGATCTATTATTTGCAAAGTGAGTTGTATGTTTTTAGATCAGAAACTACTATTACTTTCTAACCATTGTATTAGTCTAAATCCTTTAATCAAGGTTGACCTGATAGTCATTGTTTTAATCCTTTAATCAAGGTGGCATTCTAATGGAATGTACTTAAATCCTTTAACTTTGTCACTTTTGACAGAGTGTTTAAATCCTTTAACAAGGTCACACCTAACAGTGTGTTTGTAAACCTTTAAGAAGGTTGGCTTTTCATAGAGCTCACTTGAGAAGAGTGAAAATATTAGTAACATGTTTTAAAGTGGTTTTTCCTAAGTTGGGTTTCCACTATAAATCCTAGTGTTATACTTGTGTGAATGTTTTGATGTGAATGTTGCTATATTCTGTAAGTTATTTTCTTTTGGACAATGGACTGCATGTTATATATTTCTGATATATACTTAGAGACCGAGTTGTTTTGGTAATTAGATTTAAGATTTTTGAGGTGTTTAAAATTTCAATTGGTACATCTAGACCTGAGAACAATTGATTCAACCCCCCCCCCCCCCCCCCTCTCTGTTGTTCTAAATAATATTAACAGGGATTTCTATAAATCACTTCTCCAAATCTCTCTAAATCTTCCCAAAGGATCTAACACATCCCTATGGACAATTTAACACTAGATCCATCACCAAAAATGCCCATCTTTAAGGGTATTTTTCCATAATAATGACTGGTTTCCAACTGTGCACCCTTCAATCAGTAATTTTCTCCATTTTTGGTGTCTCCACCACTATATCCTACATATCCCTACAACCAAACACTATTTTACAAGAATATGATACATATTATGACTCCTCCCATGAATCACATAAGCCATAGGGGGTGGGAGAGTCAATCCATCAAGGAGACTTCAAGACACAAAGTGTTGATAACACAAACCATGTTATGGAGTAGTCAATACAAAGCTGTGTTCTTTGCCTCAAATCTTCATAAAACAACAAAATACTTTCAATTAAATGACAATAATAAATTTAATATCATTTCAAACCATTATAAAATCAATATTGCATCACTAAAAAATTTAAAGCCACAATCACAGTGATTGTTCCCCTTATGGCATAAAATGTAGATTTGCAAGGAATATTTGTTTATTTATTATTTTGAGAACATTACATTGGTCCCTTCACACCATACCTCTACCTCCTCTCCAACACAAGGGGATATCCTTCTATAATCCCCTCAAACTTGACAACCAACTCTAACAACTAACTTCCAAGTCCTACAATAGTCAAAAACTAACTGTTCCATAATGCAAACACCAAAGCCATCCAATGCCCCTTTTAGGAAATTTCGAGGGTTTATGAATAACCTTGCAATACCAAAATTCTAAGTTAGAAAATCCTTTTCCAAAACCATCTCTTCACTTCAACTTGGATCACACAGAAATGAAATGCTCCAGATCTACTCCATAAAATAACACCTGGATTAAGATTCCATGCTCAGTCGATCTGAATTATCTCAGTTCCAGAATCTCCACCAAGTCCAAATCACGAAGCCATATTCCTATGAAGCTCTTACCAATTAAGTAGAATTCGTAACAAAATTAATCTGCATGGTTTAGCCATCAACAAATAGTGTAATAACCTCTCTGATAATTATACTTGGACTCTTTGATTTGGACATTACATTATGATGGTTAGAGCTATGTATTCACATTTATGTTTATGATGATGATGTGCTTATCAGATATTTAGACATACTCAGTTATAATTATTGTTTATTGTTTATGAAATTGGAAATCATTTATCTTGTATATGCTTATGAAGATTTAAAGAGCTAACCCAAGGATTTAGAAGCTAACAATTATATATATGTGATTCCTCATGTTTTATGTATATGCAATTGATGTGTTTCATGACTCAGGACGAAGTTGTAGTTACTCACGTAGTTGAGGTCAACACGATGTATCGATCATGGTGATCTGTTTGCAAATGCCTTATTGTATATATCTATGTGCATGTATCTCTTCTCGGTGATGCAGGCTTGCAGGTACCGGGCATCATCTCCACCTAGTCCCACAGGTCTGAGCGAGCCCTCAAAATCCTCGATCATTGTTGTTGTTACAGAGATATCACCAAGGTTCCATGAGAAGGAACTCAACCTCTAACCCTTTTGACCTTTAGGCAGGGAGTTCTTGCGTCAGTCCCTTATGTTGTTGATATATCATTGTGTATAACAGTTTGTTAGATTATGGTGATCTTGTTGCTTGTTCTTGTCCCTTTCATTTTAGGAGGCTAAGGTTTGGATATGGTAGCTTTAATTGTTCTTAATAATATGCTTGATTTTTGCTCGTAGATAATTTATTTCATGCGAGTATTGAATGTTGTGCTTGATTTCACTAATCTTGTTAGACCATCTTGTGTTAGTGATCACACACACACACACACACACACACACACACACACACACACACACACACATATATATAAATATATATATCTTGATTTTACTTTGTATGGAATATGATTTCTTATTTGATTGGATAATAATATTTTATAATGCCATAATAATAAGATTTTTATGATATTAATAATAACATTGTTTTAATAATATGATACTAATAATAGTATTATTTTTAATAATATTATAATAATATATATACACATAAGCATATGGGTGCACACATATGCCTATAGTTACATGTATATATTTAATAAATATTAGTGTGTGAAAGTAATTGTATTTTAAATTATAATAATAAATAAATTATTTACTTAAAGGATTAATTATTATATGGTAAAACTTTTACCATAGCTTTAGTAAATATGGTGATAAGTAATAATAGTAATAAATTATTTCCTTTTCCTTAAATAAAGAAAAATAACATTAGTTTATTAATATTTACGAGGCTCTCATATTAGATTTTATTATTAATAATATTAAATTAGCTATTCCCTTCCCGTGAATGGCTTTAATGAATAAATTAAATCCTAAACTATAAACTATCTTTTGGTTGGGATGGTTACAACGGTTGATTTTCTGTGCAACCAATCCTTCAACCTATTTACAAGAGAGATATTTGAAGGATAGGGAGGTGGGCTGAAAAGGAGACTCAGGAAATTGGATTATTGCTTTGAGAGGATATTGTATTTAGGGAGGGTTTTTGGCTGGATTATTCATAGGAGAATTGATCTTAATTTTAGGATATCATTATTAATTATTTTATATTTGGAAAAGGTGGTGTCTACAATCGGAAGGCTTTGGTGGAGTGCTGGAAGAAGGCCAAGTTGATTGATTCCTCCTTCTTCAATGGTTGTCTTCTCCGGAATCCAGGTAGGAGCTATCCTGCAAGATGCTCCTCCTTATTTGATTTATGTGATTGTTTTGTTTTGTATTTGTGGTTGCTTCCTGTGTGCAGGCAATATGAAGAATATATTATTATATTGTATTATGTTTATTTTTCCTGTGTGTTTATTTATTTCTGGAAGGTTAGAATTAAGATTATTGAAATAAAACCATAATAGCCTTAGTAATAATATACTAGAAATGTTTTAGTATAAAAATTACGGAACATGGCTCCGTTGGGTTTTTTGAATTTTAGGACTAAAAATTAATGCACAGGCATAAGTAAATTTAGAAATAATTAAAACATTAATAATACTGAAATAATAAATCAGATGTTATTTTAAGGTTTCTAATTATTTTAATATTTAAAGATTTTCATGTTTAGCTTTGTATTATTTTATTTGCTAGATTTGTTTAATAGGTTATTTGTCAAATAAATTGGGGAGATTATTAGATTTTAAAGTTAATGATTTTAATATATGATAAATCTTTTGGTAAAAATCATTTAAACTTTTAGTAAAAATATATGAGAAATTATAGGAAAATAATAAGGAGTAAATATAGGAGAAAAATAAGGAGAGATTGTAGGAGGAAAATAAATAATTAAAAGAAAAGAAATTTTTTTAAAAAAAAACTAAATTAAAAGTGGAATATTAATGTGCATAGAAAATCTATCTTTATAACATAAGAAAGTATTAACCAAACATTAAATTTAGAAGGAAAAAAAAAAGGGCATTTTCTTTACAAAGAGAAGAATATGGAGTCCAATGCTATTAAGGTAGAAAATTTATTTATTAAAAATATATGTTATGTATAGAAATTAGTGTTATTATAAAATAAAATTCATTTTACCTATTAATTATTAAAATTTATAAATATAAATGATGCATTGTAAATATATGTATTTATGACTACACATAATCAATAGATAATGAAAATAAAATAAATTAGTTAATAAATCATTAAAGATATTGTTTAAAATTTCAAATTTAATTAAAATTAGAATTGGTCTATTTATTATTATTACTTTATTTCATTAAAGGTAATGTATAATTTAAATCATAATGTAATTTATGGGGTTAACTTTAGTTTATATTAAACTATTTTTATTTATTTGATTTCATTTCATCATAATTAGGTCGATCATTAGGAATAGAGGAGGTATTGGGCTTATGTCATGTTTTCATGCGATTGTACATGCAATTAGGGATTGTGACGTTTATAATGATTATTCCTAATTTAATGATGTTAATTATGATGATGATTTTAATGAACCAAATTATGATTATCCTAAGATTTGGTTGTATTTCATTCCTATGTTTGGTTGGAAGGCACTTTAGTAAATACTATAATTAAGCACGTTTCATGAATACTATATTAGTGTGAGTTAAACTCTATTTTTGAGTTATGGAATTAGTTATCAATTTTAAGTATAGGACTTTGTCTCTATTCCACCTAAGTGGGTGGCAGCCGAAGGGGAAACTGTCTGGGGAACAAGACCCTAGAAAGGGTTGCGTACCCGCTTTCTTGATTTTATAAATAGATAGTCTAGAATGGGGAGAGTCGAACTACGAAGTCTCTGAGCGTGAACGTAGGCAAGGCCATCAATGATGAGCCCCCGAGGCTTAGGTCTAGTCCCTTAGGGTTTGTCTTTAAGTTTATAATGCAATGATTTCACTCCTTAATAATGATTCTCATAGCTAAGTAATCAATAAAACATTTATTTGTAATATAATATATCTAATGTTTACATCTAGTTGTTTAGACATATGTGTAGTTACAGGTGTTGGACATGGTGGTCATCATGTAAAAGAAAGTTAGCAATATTCAGGTATGCAAGAATAATAATTTGTTAATTGAGCAAGACAAGTAGTATAATCTCTTTATTCTCTTGACCTTTAGTAACATTAAATAAATCAAATTAGATTATGTTCCGCTACTTTATTTAAAAAAAGAGAAAGTATTATATATTGTGTATGACTTAATGAGTATAATGTCCTTGAGCCAAGGGTTCCTTGGTGGGGCATTACAAATAGTCTAGTAGTTCCAGACTCATGCCTCATATTTACCTTCCACTTACTCAATCCACTTAAGAAAAGTAGCTCGACACTAGGCCTAGGCTAGAACATTGCATCCCAGAGACTTCCCCAACTTAGCATTGCCAAGAATCAAAGGAAAACCTAGACCACTAAGTGATTATCCTACAAGTCAATTTTTCTTACCCAGAGTAGCACACCGAGATTAACTTTACCAAATTCTCCCACCAAACTATCATACTGATCTGATACCAACTCACTAGAGTTGTTATGACACTGATACCAATCTTGATCGCACTTTGATACCAACTCACTAGAGTTGCGTATCAGATTGTATCAAGATGCTAGGTTTGGTGATGTCTTCGATGTGCACAAATAAAGATATGCTAAAATGAATTGATAGAGTTTGTATCAAATGCATGCCTTCTATAACAATGTATTCAAAGATAATTTTACTATTGTTGTTTCTGATATAACTCTTTAAATATCTACAATGGTATGTAAATCAATATTTCTTCAATCACAGTCAAGGAAGTTGTGTTCAATCATTGGTAACAAGTAGTGAGAAATGATATGTTGACCACTTTTCTTCATGTCTACTTGGATCCCCAATAAAAATTTCTTTTTAAAAAACAAAATGTAATTCATCGCTATTTCGATGAAAAGCACAACTTTTTCTACACTAGTATTGTACAAGCTACCAAACAAATGTCAACTTATCATCACTATTTTGACACAAATAACAAACATTTTTGACAATAGATTTATACAGGCAACAACATGATCTTCCTTGTATATATCATCTCAATTTTGACGACCCTTTGGTCACATGTTCTAAAGTGTTTGTGGTTTGATCCACGATCATTGTGGACCATGTACCTTCCTTTTTTCAATGTAGTATTGGTGGAATATACGATGAAAATTTATGTCAAAAAAAATGAGTCAAAAAAAGTTTGACTTCCATATTGGTCGTATGTTTGATGATATTGTGTTGAAAAATAGATGAATGCTCATCAAAATTTGGGGTAAAATTTACTAGTGACTAATCTATGTTCAAACATCTACCATTACTAATCAAATTATCATCTCTAAACATTAATTCATAACTATCCATAATTTACAAAATAAATTTCTATTCTATCATTTCATGTTAATTTCTTTGAACATTTAATAAAGAGATAACATTTATTTCCTTTGAAAATTTATCTAGGCACATCAATATATACCTAGATTCATTTCCTTTATAGATTGATAACATATAAGGAGATAACTAAAATATGAAAAAGTAACATAATCAACTTTGTTTAATGCTTATAACATATCAAAATTACAACATAACATTTTTCATTTCTTTTCACCTAGAACTACCCTTCCCTGTTACATTTCTTTGAATTGAAACTACATCACTAAGTCATATACATCTAACTCCTTTTAGGATTTTACAATTACGTGATTAAATATATTCCAATATATCTCAATATGATACAAAATACTATATGAAGTCTCTAAGTTCTACAAATTTGGAAAGGAACGTATGCAAGGATCATCCATGCAACCATGAATAGGACCTTGATATAATAAATATTAACCACCCACCAAGTGGACTCACTAGGCTCACTCCCTCAAGATAGGAGATAGAAATAAACGCCTATGAAAGAGGAAATAACTAGGCCATACCTAAGGTGGTAAAGCCCTTCCAAGAAAATAAATCATGAAACATAAACAAACGACAAGTCAACAAGACTACCAAGGGCATAAGTAATCAAGTGTAGGGACTCTAGGATACATTCTAGGTGAGTATCATCACATAGCCCTCACAATACCCTCAAATTATCCTACCTAACCTCTTTGAGTCATGACCCCCAAGTAGCCACATTGGAAACTAAAAAAATTTCCATACAGACAAGGTTGTTCAATTATGCCATCATAAATGCACCTTCTCCCACTCCCATCCCTAGTTTTTACTAGCACTAGCAATTTGACTAAGGAATCAATTAATCCTTTTTAGTATTTTTTCCCTCCTTTTCCATTTAATTTATTATTATTATCACTTAATTAAGACAACTCACCAATGGGTTATCCTATCTAGTCACTTTACGACCCCAACCCCCCATTGAGAGCTGCTCACCTAGTGTACCTAGGTTCTCTACCTAAAAATAAAATAATGAATACATCAAGAATCATATCATATCATTAAACATGCTAGAACAATAACATAGTATCAAATGACTAGGTTTAGGTGATCACTAGTTGTCCCTAATCCATTGGACAACCCTAGACCCTAATCTGGCATTCAGGTGGATTCAAAATGTAGAAGAAACCATCAAAATATATCAAATATGATTTCACAACATAAATCAATGTATAAAAAGATCGGATTCATCATAAAAAATACCCTAATAGCCTCTAGTACCTATTAAAACCCTAAAACACCAATTTGACCTAAAAATTGGCCTTTTGGGCATTTGACGCAATTATCAGTTTATGCAATGCACTGATGGGTTTGATTAAATGCATTTCTTAGTAGAATTCAACACATATGCAAAGTTGATTTAACACAATTGGATAGGCATATACCTAGGGAAGCTACACAATCAAGGTTTGAATCAATGCAACTATATGCTAAAACAACATAATTATCAATTTAAGCAATGCATTCATGGGTTTTATTAAATGCATTTCTCAGTAGCATTCAATGCATATGTAGAGATGATTCAACACAATTAGAAATATATGCAACACATTTGGGGTAAAGAAACAATGTTTTTGGATAGTGAATCAATGCACATTGACAGAGGATTCAATGCATATACAGGAAATATTCAATGCAATTGACTGAAATTTTTTTTTAAAAAAAGAAGATGAAATTCCAAATTGATCTTACAGCTAAAATTGGGGAAAATCAGGGTCCTAGAAGCAGAATCCAAGAAATACCCAATGAGATCTCCTTGAAAACCTCCTATACCACCCATCAAACCCATCATAGACATAATACCAATTTATAATATCAATCCCGAACATGTTGGAATATTGTTGAGCATGTCAGAGTTTTAGATTTGGGTGTGCTGACATTAATTTTTTTTCATTAATGTCAACATACTTTTTGTTGTATCAGACAATGTGTTCAAGATGTTTGATAAGGAGGATTTTTAGTTTTTCAAATGCTATATTTCTAAAGAACTTGAGATGCGATCATGAGATATTGTTCTGATATGTTTGTAGATCATCTATAGAGGTTGACAAAAGTTTCTTTGATAGCTTGAATAAGATATGATTAAATTTCTGGTTATTGGTGTCATAGTGTTCCTATGAACATTGGATAAGTATTCGGTTTAGTCTGACATGGATTTTACATTTCAGAGGTTGTGAAGTCAGTTATTGTATGTTCCTTATCATTGTATTCACAACTATTATTGTTCATGTTCAGAGTATAGAAAGCTATCATTTGTTATGTCTGAGTTTGGTATATTAGTGTGAGCAAGGCTTTCGAGGGTACCTGTTATCTATTTTGAAAGGCTCAAATCAATCAAACATTAAGAGTTTAATCTAGCATACAATCAAAACAAAAACAAGGAAACTCTAAGCTAGCCACCTCAGATTGAGCCAAAAACAGGTGCACCCAAGCATTGTTTGATTTGCTCTGATAAGAGGGATGTGGGTGTCCTCTCTAAGCACTTGGAGCATACTATAAATGCATTCTAAGATGGATTGAAATCCATGAAAACCCCAAAATGACACAAAAATAGGTATAGAACACCTGATTTGCCCCTAAGGCCTCAAGGATCCAAAAATGCTTTAATGAAGATTAAGCTACATGATGAGGAATCTAAGATTGATTTTAGACCAAATTAGAGATGTGATATGATGCTATGCTATGCAAAACAATAAGAAAAGCTATGTTAATCCATTATTACTAAACTATGATGAGCTAAAATGCTTGAAAGTAAACTAAATTAGAATGATTTGCTAAGATCTAACATGAAAATGGCATTATAACAATGCATGAGAATGAAAGTAAGCTAATTGATTTTTCTCTTGAAAGGAGGGGTATTTATAGAATTTGGGAAGGAAGAATGAGTGGCCAGGATTGAAATCCTTAAGAGAGGCCAAGATTCATTCAAAGGGGAGCACATGGATTGTGCTAGTTTAGGGATCACCTCCTTGTGACAAGTGTCACAAGGGCATTGGATTGAAAGATGGAAGGAATGTGCACAATTTGGAAAATGTGCCTAAGGTCAAAGGGTGTAAGAAAGGGGTGAGGGGCTTCTTAAATGCACCATAAGTGCATGTAAGAGGGATAAGGAGGCCTTAAATGCCTTCAATGCATTTCAAAACAGGAAGCCCTCTTTGTTGACTTTGGGGTAAGCTTAAGAGTTGGCTAACCTTGTTTAGGGAATGTGACAAGGTTAAGGGAGGAATTAGGATTAGGATTAGGGGATTTTAGGATTAGGATGGGTGAAGAGGTTGGATTTGAGAAGATTCTAGAAGAGTCTAGAATTTTCCTTGGTTTCATGGAATAAAAGCTTATTCATTCCAAAAGCTTAAGTTTTGGGAATATTTATTGAAATATTTTCAATAAATATGAAATTTAAATATTTAATCTTAATTAAATATTTAGCCTTGGGATTAGGGTTAGAAAAGATGGGATTAGCCTTTTAATCGAGATTAAGAAGGGATTAGAAGATTCTAGAAGAGGTTAGTGGTCTAAAGGAAATTGGCCAAGTTTTGGGCAAAAAATAAATTAATTATTTATTTTGGGATTTTTGGTCAATTTATTAATTAAAATAATTAATAAATAAAGAGATAATGTTTAAATAAGATTTAAACATTTTTGGAAGGGATTTCTTAATTAAATATTTTTAATTAAGAAAAAGGGATTTAATGACATAAAAATAAATTAATTAATTAAATAATTAATTAATTAATAAATGATGACGTTATCAGAGATTTTTCAGAAAATAAAAATAATTTATTTTCTAAAGGATTTTTAGGTGTCTACAATTAGTGTTCCTATTGATCAGAGTTAAAGATGAGTTTGGATTTCATATTGGAGATAATGTGAAGGTTTTGGATGGTACTTAGGTTTCTTTTTGGTGTTCTTAGATCATTTGATGATTGTGTTATTGGTTTACATTAGTTGAAGTGATCAGATTTTCTTCATTGGTAGTGTGTTGGTGTTTCTTCATTTAGGTCCTAGCTAACTTGATTGAGTAGCATGGTGAGATTCTTAATGTTGCTTCAGTAGAACTTATGTGTGTTTGAGGATGAATATTTGGGTCCTATCTAAGTCTTGTATGATTTTATTTGGATCACACCAAAGATTGATCATAATTTTAATATCTTTTATTATACTAGGTCTTAGTTGACCAAATGGTTGATTATTCTTTTTAATAAAAAAAATGAGAGATCATTTTGTAATTGAGAGTATTAATGAGAGAGAGAGGAGTATATATATTTGTGGTATGCATCTAAGGTAAATTTTATACTTCATTGAAACTATATCATCATAGGAGATTCTATTTTTCAATTCATTTGTAAAGGACTTTATGTCCACCCCATTGTAATTGAATATAGATCAATGAACCTGACTAAGAGAAAAATCTTAGATTTTATTATGAGCAGTGAGCCTATAGATTGGGATGTAAGGTTGTGGTTGCAAGTGCATTCTTTTTTATTTCTTTTTCTTTTAACTGGGAAATACTTTTAATAGAGTACATTCATCTAGTGCACATCATCCTCATCAGGGTTTTCCCTTAATCGGGTTTCCTCAAGAATAAATATTTGTGTTGTGGATCTTTCATTATTTTTTATCTTTTAGATCTAAGTGGCTAAAGTGGAATTAAATTAATTAGGTACAAATAACTAATACTAAGGAGGTCATAGCTAAGGTGACTGGGCTTTCTATGATGGGGAGAAAATACAAAAAAACTAGTTGAACTCCCGACCCTACCAGCCTCAACTAGTTTTTCAAGGATGGTGAGCTACCGGTGAAAAAGTAGGGGGGCTTCAACGGGGAAGTGCTACCAGATTTTTGGCCAAAAATTTGCCTCATAGTGATGAAATACTTCACGCTGGAAGGTAAGTTGACTATTTTTTACTACTACCACTTACCATTCCTAAACCATATTAGAAACAAGGATTTAATTTCCATCCCTTTCTATCTTCTGCACTCCATAGAGAGCAATATCCTTGATATTAAGGACAACCCTGATAAGCCAATACCTATCCTCCATCAAGGCCTCCTTCTCTACATTTACCAGTTCCACAAAGCTATATGCCCGACATCCCAACCCCCTGATTATTGAGGAGATGACCTAGGAGGATTCCCCAGCCAAAACTAAAAATCCCACCCAGTCCTTCTCCCAGTCCATCTATGTCATCTAGGAGCCTGAGCTGGGTGCTAAAGAGGGAAGAACTCACAAAAAATGTGTTAAAAACCCGTTCGATAGGAAGGAAGGCCAGGAGGAGTCTTATGTCTCTGATTTTGTGGAGATTAAAGATAGGAAGGAGGCTGTCAGTACTCTAGAGACTAAATGTAGGCCCAAAAAAAGGAAAATAATGGAGAGCCAGGTTAATCTGGAGGTTGATTTGAGTGGCTCAGGTCGCAGGAGGTCAAACAGAATTGCCAAGGAGCAATGTAAAACCAGGTTACTAGAAATGGCCTCTAAACAACATTCCATGACTGAAAAAAACTCCCAAACCACTGAGTCCATGAATGATTCCTTGGATGATCATATGAGTCCCCGTAGGACTGGTAACAACCCTATTCCCAACCCCAAGCAAGCCATGGAAACCCCCAATATTCCTACCCCACCCCTGAGTCCAGCTCAAGATCCCTAGGATAAGCCCCCTACCTCTGATTACAATACTGAGGCCCCGGAGGACAAAAACATTTTCAAAGGAACTCTTAAAAGGAGGTTTGTGAACTTGGACAAAGATATTGCAGAGATCAAGAAAAATATGCAATATCTAATGAACCAATGCATGTTGACCAACAAATTTGGCCTGAAGGTTATGCATGCTTCGGCTATGACTCTCTGTCATGTGCAGGAAAAGCTGGTGGGTGGCACTCTGGAAGTGAATGAGGACAAGGATCTTTTCCTATTTTTGCAGGAAGAGTGGGTGAGGACCCTACTATCTAAGTAGTTGGGTGGGAAGAATTAGTTCTGGTTTCCATGTGTTGGTTAATTTTGACTGGGCCTGGACCTAGGATCCCCTATTTTGTGGTAAGGGTTAATGTTAGTTTTTATAGCTTTTTGTTCAGCCCTGCATGGCTTTTAACTGATACTTTACATGCTACTGCTCATTCTAGGTACTCTATTTTAATTCATTTGATTAGTATTGTGGTTTATGTTTTTTATAGGGGCAGATTTAGACTTGGTGATTATACTGTTAAACTATTATATCTACTTTGACTGGTTCCATTAATGTGCTATTAATATGCTACTAGTCCTTTGTTCCTCGGGCCAGCACCCTCTTGCTGCTTTATCTATCAAAAACTAATTCACCCCCCCTCTCAGTTGTGCTTTCCTCCTTTTGGGCCTAACAATTGGTATAAAAGCTAAGTCCTTTTTGAAGAAGATTGACCACTTGAAGGAGA
The DNA here is from genome assembly GCA_027943335.1 of Chamaecyparis obtusa. Taxonomy (NCBI): domain Eukaryota; kingdom Viridiplantae; phylum Streptophyta; class Pinopsida; order Cupressales; family Cupressaceae; genus Chamaecyparis; species Chamaecyparis obtusa. The sequence continues at coordinate 132,576 of BSBK01007398.1, read as the reverse complement.
TTCATCATGGCAAGTATGAGAAGAGAGAGTCTAAAATTTAATGGAAACATTAACCTGATTTGGAAGGATCAGATGACTACCTACATGATATGCATGGGAATAGGAAATGAATACTGGCATATCACTGAGAAGTCTTATACTATTATGAATGACCTAAAAAATGCTACTACATATGAGAAGAATAAATTCAAGAACATGTTAGCAAGAGAGGCATTGATAAGCACCTTATTAGATTTAGAATATTCACACATTTATGGATTGATGATTGCACATGAGGTATGGATAAAATTAGAAACTATTTATGAATGTGATACTTAATTTTAAGAAAGCTAAGTTGTAGGGATGAAAAGCTAAATATGAAGACATGAAAATGAGTGAAGGAAAGACTACCTCATTTTATTTTCAAAGATTGAATGATCTAGTCTGTGAAATAAAATGTGCTAGAGGAACCTTGACAAATAATGAAGTTGTTGAAAAGATTTTGATATCTTTGTATGCATGTTATAGTGAGAATGTTGTTTCTATTAAATAATAGAGAACCATAACACCTATTTCAAGAGAATATTTGGTTGGAAGACTTTGTGCCTATGAGATGAATACACTTAGTAAGGAACTTTCAAAGATTGAAACTGAATTCAAAGAAAGTGTGACCAAGTATGACCGGGGAGAAAGCTCTACAAAGATGAAATTCAAACACTATGCTAAGCATTGGGAAGAGATCATGGAAGAATAGAGGAATATTGATGAACTTGAAGCCTTGATTGAAAGAAGACTATCTAAGGGTTCCAGAAAGTTTGAAGGAAGATTACATTTAAAATGTTTCAATTGTAATAAGATTGGTCATATTGCATCTATATGTTGAAAAAAAATTACAAGGATACTAGAGATAAATATAATAAATATCATTATAGGGTCATAAATTTTTTTATGTTGCTCAAGAAGGTGTGACTAATGATGAGTCTATTACTAGTGAGGAATAAATTTCATTTATTGTTATTAAAGAGGATAATCCTAAGGAAGAAAAAGCATTGGTTTCAAGATTTGTTAAAAGAGATAAATGGGTCATTGATAGTGGATGCTCACATCATATGACTGGTGATAAAGATAAGTTTGTGAATCTTGAGGACTATGATAGAGGTGTTGTTAGATTCAGTAACAATTCTCCTTGTTTGATTAAATGAAAAGGATCTATTATTATTGATGGTAAAAATAGTATTGATGTTGTCTTGTATGTTGAAGGTTTAAGTCATAACTTGTTGAGTGTTTGATAGTTATTGGATAAAGGTTACAAATTGGAAATCATGGATAGAATCTAAAAAACCATTGGAATTACAGGAAATCTTATTGCATCAAGTACACAAACCATTGGTAATCTATTTCATTTGAGAACTGTTAACAATAAATGTTTGATTGGAAATGTTGATGATGGTTGGTTATGGTATAGAAGAATTTGTCATATGAACTTTGATAATATGGTGAATATTAGCACTACTCATGCTATGAGATATTTTCCTAAACTAATAAATCCTAACAACATGTGAAAAGAATGTCAATTGGGAAAGCTAACTAGATCTACTTTTTAGAATAAGATATATTATCCAAATGGATTTCTGGATTTAGTGTATAAAGATCTATGTGGTCCTACCAAGACAATAATTTACTTCAGTGATAGATAATTTATGCTATTTGTTGATGACTATTCAAGGATGATGTGGATAACATTTTTGAAGGAGAAATCATAAGCATTTCAAAAAATTAGATATTCAAGATATTGGTGGAGATAGAATCCAAAAGAATATTGAAATGCCTAAGACTAGATAGAGGTGGACAATGCACATATGATAAGTTTTATGCATTTTATGAAGAACATGGGATAAAGAGATAGAATTTTGCACCCTGAACCCCATAGCAGAGTGGTGTAGCTAAGAGAAGGAATAGAACTATACTAGAAATAGCTAGGACTATGATGTTTCAAGGAAAAGTACCATAGATCTACTAGAGAGTAGTCATGTGCACCATAGTATATACTTTGATCTAGGTATAGATTAAGCAAGGAACTGGTAAGACTCCTTATGAACTTCAGTATGGTCATGTTCCTATAGTAAAATATTTTAGAATTTTTGGAAGTAAATTCTACATTAAGAGAGATGAAGATACTGGAAAGTTTGATCCTAGAAGTGATGAAGGAACATTTCTTGGTTGTTCTAAAAAGAGAAAGGCATATAAATGGTATAAATATATACTAAAGAAGATAGTTGAAAGTGGAAATGTTAGATTTTATGAGAATGAGAAGAGACCAAAAAGTAATTGTAGGTATTATATGATTAAAGATGACAATCAGATTGTGGAAATGCAAAATCAAAATCAGGATGGATTGGAAGAACGGAGAGAACCAGAAGGAAATGAAATGGGTGTTAACACTAAAGGGTCTACTAGATATCCTATAATGAAAAATCCAAGGTATGTAAGGATAAATAATTCTCAAGATGTCATTATTGGTGATAAGAATAGAGGTGTTCATACTAGAAGAAGAATTGCTAGAGAAGAAACATATTTACTATTTGAATTTGAGCCTAAAGATGTTAAAATAAATGTATTGATGAGAGTTGGATGAAAGAAATGAAGGAAGAACTTGATAAAATTGAAAATAATAAGACTTGGATAATTTTTCCCAAACCTATTAACAAATATTTGATCGGTACTAAGTGGATATTCAGAAATAAGCTGAATGAAGATGATTAACTAGTCCAAAATAAAGAAAGACTGATGTAATCAGTACAAAGTTAACCTGTTTGGAATAGGTGTAGGCATTCAAACATTAGTTAAAATGAATCTAACAACGTATTCCTAAGAATTAAACAGAAAAGATTCGCAAAGACATTGAGATAGAACTGAAACAGGATCACCCTGTCACCGTTTGATTTTTTCTTGACTTAGGGATGTGGGTGTGCTCTCTAAACACTTGGATAATGTCCCTAATGATGATTAGAGGGGATTAGGATAGATTAGAGTCCCCAAGAACCCTGTATTGGCATAGAAATAGGTATAGAACACTCATTCTACCCCTAAGGCCTTAAGGAGCCTAAAGGCTCAAGAATGCAGTTTAATCTACTAATGAGTAATCTATGATGGATTTTAGACCAAATGAGATGTTATGCTATGAAAATAAATGATAAAAAATGAATCAAACTAAGTTAATCCATTAGTTCTAAGCTATTATGTGTGGTAAGAAAGCTTGAAAATGAGTTAAACTATCAAAATATGCTAAAAAGATTAAGATCTAGAGTTAAACTAGCATTATAACACTACTTAGAAATGAAAGGTGAATTGGTATTTTTCTCTTAGGAAGTGAGGGTATTTATAGGATTTGACGAAGGGCTTGGGTTAGGAAGAGGAGTTAGAGTTTGGGGTTTGGTTGGGGGTTGAGTCAAAGGGATAAGGATTGACTTTTTAAGTGGGTTTAGAGTGAGATTAGGAATTATAGAAGAGGTTAGGGATTTCTAGGATATTTCCAAGGTTTTAGGATTTAAATAAATAATTTATTTATTTAAAGGATTTTTGGCATTTATTTATCAATTAATAATTAATTAATAGGGGAAGAGATTCTTTAATTAAAGATGTTTAATTAAAATAGGAGAAGGGATTAATAACATAAAAAATAATTAATTAATTAATGATGATGTCATTAGGGTTTTTTAGAAAATAAAAATACTTTTATTTTCTAAAGGATTTTTAGGTGTCTACAACTGATATGCAAAGGTTATTTACAAATGGAAGGTATAGATTTTAATGATAATTTTTTTCTTCTTTCTATACTTGAAGATGTTAGATTAACTCTTTCATATGCATCTTATAGAAAATTCAAGGTTTATCGGATGGATGCTAAGTCTACATTCTTAAATTGTGAAGTTGAGGAAGATGTTTACATTGAGCAGCTTGATGGTTTTACTCTAACCAAAGAAGAAGATATGGTTTGTAAGTTGCAAAAAGCCTTCTATGGATTAAAGCAAGCTCCTAGAGCCTACTATGCTAGATTGGATAGGTATTTGACAAAGATTAGTTTCAGAAAAGGTACAACGAACAATAATTTATATTTTAAAATAGTTGATGGTAATGTCTTGGTTGTTGAAGTATTTGTTGATGATATTATATTTGGTGGAAACAATGAGTTGAGTGGAGGTTTTTTAGATGAAATACAAAAATAATTTGAGATGTCTATGATCGATGAAATGACATTATTTCTTGGATTGCAAGTTACACAACTAGATAAAGGAATGTACATTACTCAGTCTAAGTATGTCAGAGAATTATTGAAGAAATTTTGTATGGAAGATTCAAAATCGGTAGGAACCCCTATGGTTACTAGTTGCAAGCTAACTAAGGATGATAATACTTCTTGTGTTAATTAGAAATTGTGCATATCTATGATCAGTGGACTATAATATCTAACTCGTTCTAGACTAGATATATCAAATGTTGTATTACTGCAAGATTTCAAGTTGAACCGAAGGAATCTCATATGGTTGTTGTGAAAAGAATTTTCAAATATTTGAAGGGTACAATTCACTATGGATTATGGTATGAAAAATATGATGACTTCATTCTATGTGCATACACTAATGCCAACTAGGAAGGTAATATGGATGATAGAAAAAGTACTAGTAGAGGTTCATTCTTCTTGGGTAAGAAATTGGTTTATTGGACTAGTAAGAAGGATTTTATTTTTCAATCTACTGCTAAAGCTGGGTATGTTGTTTCTTCCATTAGCTGTAATCAAGCTATTTGGATGAAGAAAATATTGAAGGACATAAGGATAAACATTGTTGAACCTATTTTTATTCACTGTGATAACTCTAGTGCTATAAATATTTCAAAGAATATTTTCTGCATTCAAAGATAGCATATTTCTATTAAGTATCATGTCTTGAGGGATAAGGTAAATGAAAAATAAGTGAAGTTTGAATGTGTATTGTCTAAGGAAAAAATTGTTGACATCTTTACAAATCCTTTTTCAAAGGATAATTTTGAGTAGCTTAGGGAATATTAGGGTGATAGCCCCTCCAGATCAAATTTAATGATGCTAAAGGTAGCATCAATCCAGAGAATCAATTAGAACATTATTTTCTAGATTGATGAGTATTGGATAATACTCCTCAAGTGGAGTAGTCTTATGGCTATTTCTTGGTTTGGTATTTTTTTTTATATCTAGGGACCTTTTCTATTGATGTCAAAGGGGGAGAAGATTGAGTGAAAAACACAAGTAAGATCAAAGATTGTAGAGATTGTGTTGAAGTTGGATATTCAGAGTGATTAGGTAGATATATTTCAAAGTGATCAAATGGATATAGAATTGACTTTGTGAATTGATCAATTTTTCACTACATATATTGCCATCAATTCCAGTGGGGAATATTTTTATAAAAAAATTGAGCATGTTAGAGTTTTGGATTTGGGTATGCTGACATAAGTGTTTTTTCATTGATGTCAACATACTTGTTGTTTTCTCAGATAGTGTGTTCAGGATGTTTGGTAAAGAGGATTTCAGTTTTTTAGACACTATGCTGAAGATATTGAGGTACAATGGTTAGTTATTGTTCTGAGATATCTATATATCATAGATATAAAAGTTCACAAAAGTTGGTATGATAGTTTGAGTAAGATATGATCAATTTTATGGTTACTGGTGTCATAGTATTCCTATGAATAGTGGATGAGTATTTGGTTTGGTATTACTTGGATTTTTTGTTTCAAAGGTTGTGAAGTTGGTTATTGTATGCTCCCTTATCATTGTATTCAAAATTGGTGTTGTTCATGATTCAGAGTACAAGAAGCTATCTTTTGTTATGTCTAAGTTTAGTATTTTAGTGTTCCTATTGATCAAAAATAAATATGAGTTTGGATTTCATATTCGAGATGATGTGAAGGTTCTAGATGGTTTTCATTCATCTTGTTGGTGTTTCTTCATTTATGTCTAACTTGATGAATTAATGTGTCGTGATTCTTGATGTTGCTTCAGTAGCACCTGTGTGTGTTCAAAGATGAATATTTGGGTCTTATCTAAGTATTGGTTAAATTTCTTGGGATCACATTTAAGACTAAGCATAATGTTTATATATTTTATTTTATTATGTCTTAGCCGACCTAGTGATTTATTATTCTTTGTAATCAATATAAGAGATAATTTTGTAATTGAGAGTATGTGTGTGAGAGAGAAAGGAGTATATATATTTGTGCTCTACATATAAGGTAGAGTTTGTACTTCATTGGGGTTGTATTGACATAGGAGATGCTATTTTTTAGTTTGATTGTAAAGGATTGTATGTCCACCCCTTTCTAATTAAGATAGATCGATGAACCTAACTAAGGGCTAGATTTGAGATTTTATTGTGAGATGTGATCTTTAACCTAACTTTAACCTTTGCACTAACTATCAAATAAAAAAATTGAATCAACAAGATCAAGCCACAAATTCTTTATCTAATAAAATGTCTCTTTCTCTACCAAACTCATTGCAAGGTGCTTATCTTCTCCTAGATGCACCACTAAATGTTACACATAAGGATCAAAACTCAGAAACAAATATGAAAGTATGGAAAGAGTATATTTTGTGTATTTTTCAGTGCTTCTATGTGCACTTGATGGAATGAGACTATTAATTGAACAAGGTGCATCATAGAGAGTATGATTCAACTTTCTTCAGTAGTTTCCTTTCAAACTAAGTGTGGTATAACTTATTCTATTTTCGAAGCTAGCTCTTTCTTTTAATGCTTAATTTTTTATATGACATGCATATCCCCCATAGAAAATTATGCAACACATATTTGAACCTAACATAATTGTAACAATACTTGAGGAGAAAGTCAACTTCCAGTAGCTTTAAGAAGGGTGACATAAGGGATTTCTAGCATTCATAATAGCTTTCTCTTAGTTATGGTTATGTATTTATGACTGGGAGTATCATATTATGCATTTCCACCAAGTCCCTAATATAGACTTGGGTGTACTAAGATCTCCTACATGTTTCACTACACTAGTTTCACTATGATTGATAATCTACATATATGTTCCTAGATCTACCTTGTCTATCTGAGAGTCTAGTCCATTTAAAGGAACCATGTCATCATGTTTTCTAACATGTGATGCATATCCCCATTTTAAAAATCAAACAAGGGTATTATCTCCACATCAACACAAAAAAATCCCCAAATCCTCATTGCATTTAGTAGTTGCATTTTAGGTTCACGTTGTATTATGCATTTTACATTTTGAGGCTCCTATTTATTCACTCATCCCTACCCTACTAAGTGTCCCTCCCAGTTACTTTAGTACACACACAAAAAAATTTATTTAGTGGTCTTAGTTGCATTAATTCCTAGGGGTATATTAGTTACATCTAGTCTTAAGTACATTTTGTAGTCAATAATTAATTCCATTTTGCATCAATCATTCATTCATTCTGCATTCATTAATCTCATTACATTCATTTTAAATTTAGTTCATCTATCACTATCATTATATTCATTCATTTTAGTCATCCCATAATTGTATTATCATTTCTTATATCTCATTATAGGTTTCATATTCATTTAAATATCATTATCATTATCATATTACATCTATTTGCATTAACCATTGCATCCACATCATATCTCATATTGCATTATCCATGTACCCCATAATAAACATCACATTTTACATCCATAATATAAGAATTAACATCAATAAATCCATCATATCATACATTCCATAATCATATACATGTACATAATTCTAAATAAATCACACATCCATGTATAGAGTCACAAATACTTCATACATCCCTACATACAAGTTAGCACTATCATGTCATATAGTTGCATCATAAATACATACATATTGCATCATAAAGTATCAGTCTCATATAAGTATCATGCATCATTTAAATCACATCATAATGACATCATCATTATAAATGCATCCATGCACATCAAATAGATATCAGATAGTAAATTATACTCCATCATCATAATAAATGTCATAATTTCCATCAAAGTGTCTCATAAAAATTATATAGAAATAATCATTGTCAATCCATTGAATAGGTACATCAACATCATAAATGCATACATGTAGCTATTGTATAAGTATCATCTCAAAAATAAAAATGTGTGTCCCTAGATGATTAGTATAGGCATGTTGTCAAGGTGCAGGCTAGGAGGGTCCATCTCCCTTGTCTCTCTATTGGTGGCCTTGCTTCCTTCATCCCCACTGATCCAACTAATCCCCCTATCATCTAAGACTACATCCTCTTAGAGAATGCATAAGTATTTTGATCCTCTAGAATGGCCTCGTAATATAGTGTCTAAAGAATCAATGTCTCTACATCATTTCTCTCCCCAAAATGTCACCTATGCAACCATTGATCTCGTGATCGAAACCTATGTAGATGTTGATCACAAGATCAAAATTTCCACTCTATCTAGTTTTTAGGCCCTAAAAGGTTGTACAACAAGCATTAAATGCTAAAAAAATGAAAATTTAAAGTAAAAGACAGTGTCCAGGCACTCACTCACTAGAGATTCTTACTCTACTAGTCATTGATAGACACACACACACTTGCCCAAGTAATCCTTCTCTCTCTGCTATGTCATCTTCTTCACCTAAAGCTCTAATTTTTTACTAGACAAGGTTGAAAATGACCTCTTGTAGGGCCCTCCATACCTACTTGTAGCCCCCCTATGCACCTAGATTTCTTCTCAAACCCCTTTTTTCCTACCATTGCCTCCCACCACCATTTTGGTCATGAAAATGTTGGAATTAGGAGAAATAGGTACTGAGAGGGGAGGGGTGAATCAGTGCCTTCAAAACTTTTACTTGTAAACCTTTCTGATATATAATTATAAACAGTGATAACCAACCAAAACAACTTGAATCTAACTGCATGTATCAATCATTCACTTAACTTAAGAAAGTAAATAATGTGAAATCAATATGACAATCACATGACACAAGTATTTTGGTAAAGCATAAACCCTTGTTAAAAGGTAAAAACTATGGTGGGGATGACACCCACAAATTCTTCACTATTGTAGATAGAAAAGGTTTTCCTGTTAGGGCTACAAGTTTTGATCACTTCTGGTGATCTCACCCTGTTAGGAGTGACATGTTACATTAGCTAGATCTACCTAGTTATAGGATTTTAGCAACACTAATGAAGTGTGCACTCGGTTAAGAGATTTACATAAGACTGTTAAGTCTACTCTATTATGAGATTTTATCCAAAACTCTATTACAATTGTCAGAAAGCAATAGGTAAACATCTACTAATTGACAACTCAATTGTCTGATTATAGATCTATAAGTACTAATAAAATATCACCTTAACTTTGATGAATCTCTTCTCTGAATCTACTCGGTAGCCTTCTCTAATTCTGCTAATCTAATAACCTTTGTACTCTATTCTTCTCTATTAACTGATTGACTTGAATTTAGGAAATTGTTTCAAGTGCTCCTTGATTCATATATCAGCTCACACCAAAAATGATGCGAGCACACAAATATATAGTGTTCTATTTTTGCCGCTTTAACAAAATTTAGGTTACACAACATAGTCATAACCCTAAGATCTACGGTGTACAATAATAAGCTAGATCAACTATTACAAAAGATATACATTACATTTAATGAATATCATTACATTAAATGTTCCTCGATCATGGTAAAACATTTTATGAACCGTTGTAACCGTATGCATAGAAGTATGTGCCATTTCTGATTACTATGTCATTTTATGTGATCATCGGTAAACACTATGTAAACTACTCAGTGTATACTACGACACTTGGTGTTTACTATCTATCAATGTTGGTGTCTACTGGTGCTTGGTAAACTATCAGTTGCTCGGTATACTACTTTACCGATGAGTCTGTCTCGCTTCTAGTTATCGATTAGCTCAATGTAAGTGACCAATCAATATCTTTACAAACTTTTGATACTAAAGACAACCTTAAATACTCATTAGAGATAACAATCTCCCCCTTTGGCATTAGTATCAAAACTTTGAATGTATATAGACAAAATTTTCTATATAACCTATATCTCCGCCATATACATATACAACAAAAATTTTCTAAGTACTTAGTACTCCCCCTTGGTGCATGCCCCCAGTAATATGTAGTATACGTAGCAACTATGTACATATTTGGCATAAAAACTTATAATTGTTTTCCCCCTTTTTGATAGTAATGCCAAATACAAAAAAATAATTAGTATACTCACATCTTGTCAAAAATGTGCTAGTGGGTTTTCTTCAAGGACTCCAAGACGTTTTCCCATTCCTCTTTCAAGTTGGTGAGAGCAATATGCTCAAGACCGACTTGTGCATACATGTCAAAGAAGTTATCTAACACTAAAATATTTGGTGTTGCAAGGAGTTGTTCTTCTTTGACAATGTGGGTCTCAAAAAATTTCAGGTATGGTAGGAGTTCTTTCTATAACTCAATGACCTGATCTCTTATATGCTCTTCTTGTTTCTTCAAATCCACTATCAATTGCTAGAGTTCCTGAACTTGGTGAATATGCTTTGAGAAAGCATTAGGATCGGTTATAGCTACATTTGTACTCATCTGTATTTCTGCTTCCAATCCTTTGATCTTCTCACTGACTTCAATAGTGAATGTGTCTATAGTGCAAAGCTTAATCAAGATTTGACAAATTGTTTGGGTGATAGATTTCATTTCAGTAATTACCTCAGATAATTTGACCTTATGTAATGCCACTTCTAGGCTGATTTTCTCTGCTAGTTTGTGTTGTATCCTAGATTCTTCCCTTTCTTCAATTCATTAATCTACATCAGTCTCCAAGGAATTATCTTCTCAAAAAGTGTAGCAAGTTGATCTATGATAGGAGTACCCTCATCAATGTTCACCTCAAGTATGACCTATTGTAGGATATCCCTCACATCAGTTAATACTTCTTTTCATTTGTGTTCTTGCTTCAACTTCTCTTGTGCTACCTTCCTTTAGCATAATTCCCCATATTTACTCAATTCTTCAGGGCTTAGGGTCCTCGGGTCATACTCAGGTATAATGATTACTTCATCTAGGGTGACCGGCCCTTTTACTTTCTTTTTCTTCTTCGGTGCTGGAGGTGACTTCTTCTCAATAACAATGAGAGTTTTATCTCCAGTCTTCGGAGTAACCTTACCAGTTAACACATGTTCTTCTTTCTTTTGCTTGTTGATAGCTATAGTCTCAGTTGATATAGCAGGAGTCTCAGATGTGGTGTCAAGTGGGATCACCTCGGTTTCCTTTGTTTCTTCAATTGTCATTGCCTTGGTGGAAGGTGCCTTTGTTTGTGTGGGCTCATCTGTCTCAATAGGTTGTTCAGGTTCTTGTACCTCAGTTGTGTCTTTGTTGTGCTCAAGGTCTAAGCCTTTAGGTTGTACTTGTGAAATGATCTCAGTTGCTTCTACAAGTACGGGAAGTTTACCCGGTAGTGATGTAAATAGACATTCAATGTCTAGTACTTCATCTTGATTAGGTGCAATATTTACATCTTCATCATCTTTGTCATCAGGATCACCATTTGTGATGTCCTCAATGAGTACATCATCATTGATTTTCTTCTGTAGTTGAATTTCAACTTTATCCAGTGCATCCTGTGAAACACTTATTTCTTCCTTTTGATCGGTGATATCAATTACCTCAGTAACTGATATACCAGTGTTCTTTGATTTATTTGTTGTTCCCTCATCAATGCAAATACCTTTATCTTTAGAATTTTGTCTCTTCTTAGACAAGTTTAAGAATACTTCTTGCTCAACTCTTTCTTCAGCCTTCAAAATTGATGTCCACACAGAATCAATTGTGGTATCCATATCTACTACATTTTCATCCAATATCATCAAGGCTTTGTTCTTGATCATAAATTTTGCTTAGTATTTGGTCAAGTACTCACTAACTTCTCCAAAGCTTAGATGTGTAGCTGCTCGAACTAGAGATCATTCTCTCTTTCTCTTCTCACTGTCTAGAGAAATAGTCCATCTCTCAATAATATTGTCATCCAACTTCTTCAATAATGCACAGGCAAATTCCATTGGAACTTTCTTGAATTTGATCATCATTTGGATGACAGCCTCTTCTATCTTGGTTTGATCTTCTTTTGACATCTTGTCAAATTTGTCTAGTAAGGGATCAGTGAGGTCTCCATGTTCAATTGTCTTCTTTAATTTCATCTATTGTTTTTGCCTTGTTACTAACCACTTTGAATTGTTTGACGTCATCTTCAGTCTCTGTCTCCTCAAGATCTTCTTTATTTCTTATGTGTTTTCTCCTTTTCTTTGGTGCCTCAACTACAACCTTGTTCTTTCTCTTGATATATTTCTTTGTCGGTGTAGTTGCCCTCCTTTTTGTTACTTTCTCTACTTCTTCCTTATCAATTGATGGTGCTGTAGTTGATGATCATGTCTTCATACCTTCATGTATAGGTGACTGCTTCTTTATAGGAATTTCAGGTGGAGGAACCGGTGTGGGATCTTCTTCTTCATCAGACTCGGTCTCCTCATAGTCATATGGTTTGTCAGCTAACTGTAACTAACCTCTGGTTGCCTGTTCAACCGGTGTCTCTTCAGATGCCTCAGATGCATCTCCATATTTAGCAATAAGATTTTTCTTCATTTTCTTTACCTTTCTAGATATTTTACCAATCTCTATATTTGTTGAAATTCTAGACTTTGCCTCTTCATACACTCCAAACCTAGTGGCTATGGGATCCTTCGGTAATGCAAATAGTCCATTAATAGATTTCAGAGCAAAATCTTAGTTCATTTCATAACCCATCGGTGCCAACCATTTAACTCTAGGTTCAACTACTCTTATCATAGTAAAATCTATGTTGAGGGTAAAAGCACAATAAGTTGTCACCCTTTTACAAAGGAAAAGGCTAACAAAATCAGAGCTGTTCAACTTCAATAGTATAAAAATGACATTTATGTTTGGAATTTGAAGATGATGTAAACTAATTTAATATGATAAAATGGATGAAATTTATGATTAGTATTTTTAATAATTTTTTTGAATAATAATAGATATGTTTTTTAAATTTTTAAAGATGATTTTTTAGTTGTTGAAAAATGCTAAAAAATTAGGGGTCTAGTTCCCACCAAAAAATTATATGTAAATAAACATTTTTTCCCCTAATTTCAAAATATGTCATAGATGAAATATATAGTTAGTGCATGAAGAAATAAAAATTGGTTTGTGAACTATATTTTCTCTTTTATAACAATTCAAATTCCAACTCACCGAATTCTACAATTTTCATCTCGCGACATATTTTTCATAACAAATCCATCCCAATCAAAAAAAGAAATACATACTCTTGAAGAGGACTCTCTCCTCTAGTGCACCATATATTTTTTAAATTTATTTAATATGATTTAATATTTTTTTCTTTCTTCGAATCAGCATCTCCTTGACTGCTAAAATACCTACTTGCAATTTTTTTTAATTACAATAAATTATGTCTAATTAAAACACTATAAAATCTATATGAAGATATTATTGACTCTGATCTCTACAAAAGGGTATTTTTTAATTTAAAAAAAAAATATCATTAAAAATATTAGGAGTTATTGAAACGCCACTTTTCCAAAATAATTTTATTTTTATGTTAATTGGACCCAAAGTGGTATAAAACATGCATTTAATAGATATTTCCAATTGGAAAAGTTAAAACACTTATCTAACTTAGCTAGAATGAATCTAGCTAGACCATATGTTTGACCAATATTAATTTTTAATTAGAAATACTAAAACTCAGCTATGCTGATAAGTTAGCCTAAAAGGTGACACCTGATTGTGGTTTTACCCTTGACTACAAAGCATATATCATTCTCAATTTCTCAACTAGCTCCCTTGAAATTCTACTCCTTTTATGCATTTTAGTTGGAAACTCTTTGAAGTATGCATCAAACTCTATGTTTAGTTTGTCTCCTAACCAAGTCATCATGTCATTGATTTGTGTTGTTATCGATATATCTGATTGCCAATTTACTTTACCGATGCTAGGTACGTATTTTTGTATATAGAAAAATATACAAATAAGTAATATTTTGAACTTACAGATATTTGACTTCTTTGCCCTTATGGTCTTCATATTTTCCTATAGTTGATGAAGTAGTACCTCGGCAAGATCAATCTGGTGATCTTTCTTCACAATTTTGTATGCCATGTCTACCGTGCTATAGGGTACACTATTCGGTCTGCTCGATTGAAATATTTTGTACCTGAGCACGTGTGCTATAAATTTGATTGGAGGGTCTCTAATTGTTGAAATCTTTAATGCTCTTTCATCCCATTGTGCTCCAATATTTTTCTCAACATCATGTTGAGATGAGCTTTGGAAAGCTTTTGCCTTGTCGGATGTAGGATAGCCAGTTACCCTACTAACCATTTTCTTGGTGACCTCTATTGGTTTATCCAACCAGAATTTTTCATCGTGATATCTGCTTAAAATGATTCTTATCCAATCTGTCTTAAATGATTGTGGGTAATGTTTCATACATGATAACCCTGATTCCTCAATCTTCTTGTGTTCTATTTTCAATTTTCTATCAGTTCCACAAACTTGTTGATACGCTGCAATGGTTTCAAATACTCCAATTTCCCCAATCTTGTAGTGAATATACGATCTTACATCTTCTGTCAACAAAAATCTATCTAGTATGCTCAAAAAAGTTCCCATTAAATCTATCTGTGATGTGACCTTGGGATGCGACTTAAATTTAGATTCTTTGAAATGTGCCCTTATGATTATATTTACTTCCTCCTCAACAATTTTTGATTTGCTTGCAGATGATGTTGATGCCATAAATCAATTCTAGGGTTTTGGCAAGCAACAGGATAACAAGTGTTCGGTAGCAAATGAACTTACTCAGAATCATTGAAGAATGTTGTCAGTTCGATCTATAGTAGCTTTGAATCTTTCTAAAAAATCTTCTAGCTCGAACTCTTTTTTGTGAAATCTTCGTTCTTTGAAATCGCAATGTAACAATAAACTCTGTTCGCTTGTATTTATAGACCTTTTGATATTCCCACTCAAACTTATATGCAATAAATGCTTGACCTAACTTTTGGTACAAAATAGCTGTCAGCTTGGTGACAACTAAAAATCTTGTCTGCTCGGTTAACATAGGATTTCTTCATCGGTTAATACATGTTTTTGGTTAACCTTAAATAGTGATTACCGATGAGTAACCAACTCTCGGTCTCTCTTTTATCAACTGTATAACATTGTTAGCTTATAACATATAAACCATAGTGCATCTTTATTGATTCTGATTTGGTATAAGTACATCATGTATAAGAAACTGTATGTAAAATGTGATCATTAGAGATTTCAGTCCCATACATACCTTTTCACCTTAAGTGGAGGTACCAATGTCACCCAATCCAGTGGATGAGGTTTCATCGATAGTGTTACTTGACTCATCATTCTCATTAGATTTCTTCTTCCACACAGTGTTCCTTAACTTCATGATATCTGCAATAGTATATCCACTCTTAAATATATGGTTTTCATCTGGTGCTCGGTCTCTGCAGTTCTTGCTTAAATGATCGACCCTATAACAATGCATACATGTCATTCTAGTGCTTGTCCAGCTTCTTGATTGCCCAATTCAACTCTTCCTATAACAATTTTTTGCAATGTGTCCATATCTACCACAAGTAGTACAGTTATCCCATGTATTATAATCCCAAACATAAGAACTAGCTTGTCTCTTTGGTATATAGGACTTTCGTTGTGTTTTCTACTTAGGAGTCCATACTTGCTTCATCTTAGCCTTACACTCTCATGTAGTGTGTCCATGTTTATTTCAAGTAGAGCATATTTTCTCCATAGTAGTATTGTTAGCAATATCATTCAGTTTAGCTCTGCACTCATATGCTGGATGTCCAAACTTACCATAGTAATAGCAATATCCATTAAACCTAGGAGTGACATGTGGTTTACCTTGTGCTTTGCTTCTACACACATTAGATGTATGTCCTGGTTTTCCATAGTGATAACATGTCAACACTTTAGGTTTCTGATTTGGATTATTATTGACTTGTTTAGCTTGTGATGATTCTCCTTCACCAGTGTAGCCTATTCTAGCTCTACTCCCAAATCTTCTTTGATTAGTTAGAAAGTCATCAATCTTCTTAGAACTATCCTCAGCAAGTTTCTTCATTTCATTCTGATGTTGTTGATTTTTCACTTCATTCCTCAGCTTCTCATTCTCTTCTCTGAGTCTTGCAACATCTTCTAGTCTTCTTGACAATTATGCATTCACTCGATTTACCTCTTGATTCACAGTCATCATTTGATTAGTTACTTGGAAATGTCGGTTAGTGAGTCTTTGTATCTCACTCTCTTTAGCTTGAATTTGTTCAGTCATCTATCTTCAGTCATCAATTGTCAGATTCCTTTCTTTCTTAGCTTGTCTTGCATTGTTTATTGTTTCTACCATTCTCACCATCTGAGATCTTGACCAATTTGTAGTGCTTTCACTTGATTAGTGAAATGTTGATTCTTTTTAGATAAGTCAGTGATTATGCTTTTAGATCCATCAGAGATGCTTCCAGAACTAGATCAAATATGCTCAAAAATTTCATCAATAGGTTCTTCATGGTAACCGATCTCATTTTGTAAAATAGCTAGGTTCTTCCTCTCAACTAGTAATTTCTTCAGTCCTTCCTTAGCTTGTTTATACTATTCCATAAACATCTGCATCTATATCTTCTGATTCTCGATAGTCTTACCAAGCTTGTATCTCTCCATGACTTAGATCTTTTACCCTTCAGTGGTTAAACTATTCAATAAGAGAACTGCGCTCTGATACCAATTGTTGGAATTAGAAGAGATAGGTACTGAGAGGGGAGGGGTGAATCAGTTCCTTCAAACCTTTTACTTGTAAACCTTTCTGATATATAACTATAAATAGTGATAGCCGCCCAAAACAACTTGAATCTAACTGCATGTATTAATCATTCACTTAACTTAAGAAAGTAAATAACATGAAATCAATATGAAAATCACATGACACAAGTATTTTGGTAATGCAGAAACCCTTGTTAGAAGGTAAAAACTATGGTGGGGATGACACCCACAAATTCTTCACTACTGCAGATAGAAACTATTTGCCTGTTAGGGCTACAAGTTTTGATCACTTATGGTGATCTCACCCTATTAGGAGTGACATGTTAGATCAGCTAGATCTACCTAGTTATAGGATTTTAGCAACACTAATGAAGTGTGCACTCGGTTAAGAGATTTGCATAAGACTGTTAAGTCTACTCTGTTAGGAGATTTTATCCAAAACTCTATTACAATTGTCAGAAAGCAATAGGTAAATATCTGCTAATTGACAACTCAATTATCTGATTATAGATCTATAAGTACTGATAAAATATCACCTTAACTATGATGAATCTCTTCTCTGAATCTACTCAGTAGCCTTCTCTGATTCTGCTAATCTGATAACCTCTGTACTTTGTTCTGCTCTATTAACTGATTGACTTGAAGTTAGGCAATTTCTTCAAGTGCTCCTTGATTCATATATAATCTCACACCAAAAATGATGTGAACACACAAATATATAGTGTTCTATTTTTTCCACTTCAAAAAAATTTAGTTTGCACAACATAGTCATAACCCTAAGATCTACGGTGTACAATAATAACCTAGATCAACTATTACAAAAGATATACATTATATTTAATGAATATCATTACAATAAATGTTCCTCGATCTTGGTAAAACATTTTATGAACCATTGTAACCATATGCATAGAAGTATGTGCCATTTCTGATTACTATGCCATTTTCTGTGATCATCGGTAAACACTGTGTAAACTGCTCGGTGTATACTATGACGCTCGGTGTTTACTGTCTGTTGGTACTCAGTAAACTATTTTCTGCTCGGTATACTGCTTTACTGACGAGTCTGTCTTGCTTTTAGTTACTGATTAGCTCAATGTAAGTGACCGATTGATATATTTACAAACTTTTGATACTAAAGACAACCTTAAATACTCATTAGAGATAACAGAAAATTCCTTATTTTCCACTATTTTATCATTTTTTCCTTTTTTTAAAAAAACTCCCCAAAATTATTTTTTTGCATTATTTTCTTAACGGGGCACACCCTTCTATAGTCCTTGCTCTAGCATGAATTCCATGCCTCTAATTCCCTTTGTGGCATGTTACTTTCTTTTCTTTAGTGTGATGTCATTTGTGACATCACATCAAAGAGGGGGAAAATGTAGATGTCTAAAAATACCCCTTATACTTATAAGCCACCCATATCTTTAATTAATTAAATTATATTTAATTAATTGATCCCCAACTCTATAATTGATTTTAATTAATTAGTTATATTACCCATTTCCTCTATATAGTTAATTAAAGTTATTTGATTAATTTTATTCATTATTCTTCTATTGTCCTTATTGTATTTTATTTTATTTTTTATTGGTGATTTGTATTTTTATTAATATCATAATAAAGATTTACATATATAGCCATTTTATGTTGGCAAATTGATCCTTGCTAAATCCGTATACACCTATATGCATCATCTATTACATTTTTTATTACATGGAGCCTCTCAAGCACTGATTGCATATTTCTATACCTTTTCTACTATAAAAAAAAACCTATTTTCATGTTTAATATCTAACTTTAGCACTACTAATATTGACATTATAATATTGCTTACATTGATGAGTCCTCATACCTATCAAGATTGGGCAAGGACAAAGTATTTCCTTCGAATTGAAAAAATAAAATTTGATAGAAACTATTAAATACTCACCACATTCATTTCTTCAACATCTCCTCCCTTGACTTGTTTAGAGTGATAATTCCTCCTCTAATTTCTACTTTTATCTTTTTGGTCTTCTTTGCTTGCTTTTCACAAAGTTTCACATCCTCATTTGGCCTCTATTTGACATCATATTTATGTGGAGTATATTTTATCTTTCTCTTTCATTATGTCTCCAAGCACTCCATTTCCTCTTCCTCATTTTTCATATACATTAGAAGCTCCTCCCAGCCCCTTCACATATCTTCAATTTGTTTCTCCTTTGAATTGGATGAAATCCATAGTAGGAAAGGCTAAAAATCCCTTGATGCCCCATCCACAACTCACCAAGGGCCATCCCCTGTTGCAATGCCAACTTTAGGCTTGGATCTTCCCAGGATAGGAATCATGCCACCCGCCCACTCTGACCTTACACATACCTTCATGGAATTAAATTCCTCCTCCCAACTACCTAGTTGCAGTGCCCAAGCAAGGAAAATGGATGATATTTCAAGATTGGCTTACAAGCAAAGATTTTTTTTCATATATTCTTGCCCCAATAGTTTTGTTACATAGACCTAGAATTGATCATTGTCAAACTTAAAGACACCTCACATCCTCCTTGTAGTTATTTATCGTCTAAATTATGGTATTTTTTTTGGTTCATTAAGTAGAAATTGTCCTCTATTTTTATTGTTATATGTCTCTTCTCATAATTCACCAGTGTCACTTTCATATCGATTTCCCCAGTTTTGAATGAAACAGTCATCTTCCCATCTAGAAAGTTACTAATTGTTCTTGTGACTCTACCACATACATCATCCAAATGGCATAAACATGATTTCATAATATATTTTCATCATCATTCATCATCTTGTCAAGATATCATGCACGTATGCTTTTCTTTAATGCTATGTTTTGATTCATCAATTTTTTTCCACTTTTTATCCCTAAGTTATAGTCTTTACTATTGGCATAATTAATGCAAAGATAAGATGAGTATGTTATGGCATGTGTATGATGGAGATCTGATGTTAGGTTGATCTTTATGATGTTGTCATTAATGTCAACTTAGTATTTTTTGGTTGATAGTGTAACTGTTATGCTGAGGTACATTCAAGAGGTTGGATCCTGAGCTGTGGTGCAAGTTGGAGTGTGTTATCATAATGAAAGACTAAGTGATGTCTCTAAATGCTATATCTATAATTGTATAGGTTTATCATATGTATGTTGTGACTTATGATTTTTTGAAAGTTAACAAGTCAACAAGAAGAAAAATATGTAGCCAAGGAGTGATGATTTGATGATTATGTTAAAATGGTTTCGATTCAGGAGTTATGATTCAGGATGTGTTATCTTGACTATGTTATGACGCTTTGGCATGACTGCATCATGATTCATGATCAGAATAAAATTTTTAAATAGATAAAAGATCACTTAGTGAATAGTAAAAGAAATTCTTAGAATATTCAATCAGATCCTTAATCGATGATGTTTCACTATGTTGCGATAAGTGGTTATGTTCTCTAAGGATCATAGTGATGTGGCAGATTGACGAGGAATGATGAGTTGGATTTTTTGTGATCGTGATGATCAAATTTCTTGAAGTTGTGCAAGAACATTAGAGAGTGTGATGTGGTTTGAATTTTCATTATCAAATTGATTATATGATGGATATGGAGGCTGACATGCACTTGAAATTGTAAATGATAATTGGTAACACATTTTTAAGGTCCCAGAATTGAGCAGGAATGATTTGTAATGATAAAAATCAAATATATTAGGGTTGTTTTTCCACCTTAAGTTCAAAAAATTTATATATCATTTTGATGTGTTATGAAGAGAAGAGTGAGTGTGTGGAAGGAAGATATCATGAATGTACTTGTACAATTGTAGGATTTGAATTTTCTACATGTGAAGTGGATATTAAGCTTGAGTTGGATCTATCATGCATTGAGTGAAAATATCATATCACTCTTTACTTGTTGATTCTAGCAAGTTGACAAGAGAAATCCCTTAACTGGGTCACTCCTAATAGGGTGTGCAGGATCCTAATAGGTCTGAAGATCAAAATTGTTTAACAAGGTGAATCTCAAAAGGATTCCTAAATCTCTTAACTGGGTAGATCCCAATAGATCTTATTGTAAACTTTTAACAGGGATAAATACCCTTAACTGGGTTGACCCTTAACTAGGTAGATGTAATTCTCCTAACAAGGCAACTTATTACTATAGTAGTGAGAATTTGTGGGTACTAATTCTAGCATGTGGTTTTTCTCTCTAACCAAGGGTTTCCATGAGAAAAATACTTATGTTAAAGTATTTCATATATTGATGTTTGATTTACTTTGTTACTACTTTTCTATTTGCATTGCATGCTACATCTTGTGGAAGTTTGTGGTAAAAATAGTAAGAATTTTTGGTTACATTGATTCACCCCCCTCTCAGTGTCATCTAGCATTAACATTGATCATTAAATCCTTTCTTACCTTAGTGAAATGTAACACACTTAGTATTCTTTCCACATTGAAGGATCCAAGTCACCATCTTGAAGCCCTCTTAAATCTTCCAAGAATTCCTCCTCTCTTTGTTCTAGTAAGGAATCCCCCCAAATATTATAGCCTATTTGTAACTTCATTTTCCTCCCATAATACACGTGACACTTTAATTTCCTCAAATGATCCAGGAAAAATATTGATTCTATTAATGTGTTTATGCAAGTGTCGAGCTCCCCCTTCCCCTTAGATTATTCTATTTACTAGAATCTGTGAGTCCCCTTTGAGATATAATTTCCTAAACTCCATTTTCCTTTCCATTTTGATAGCTAGTAATGTAGCCAAATGTTCATCTTTGTCATTTGAACCCAATGGTAGTCTCTATGCTCCAATCATCTAAATATTTCCTATATCATCTCTTGCAATGTAGCCATCTCTTGAAGAACTTTGTTTTCCTTTAGAGGTTCCATTTAAATTGATCTCCATCAATCATTTATCTAGAGGCTTCCAAGTCTCTATCCCAGATGTGGTATGACTAGGAGGATGAACCCTCAAAGGCCCATAAAAAACTTGAATTTGACCAAGAGCTAATTAGACTACAATTTAGATTCATTTTTATTTAAAGGAACCTTATTCATATTGACTTGAGTAGTTGCATTTCTCACCAATTCTAAAATTTCCCTTTCTGGCCATACCAAAAATCTGGAAAAGTCCTCTTCCTTACCCTAGAAAACTCTTCTATTTCATTCCTTCCATACCCCCCCCCAAAAAAAAATAATGTGGATGGAATGACCTTCTAGATGGCTGATAAATTTGACTTTTCCTTTGGAATGTACCATGATATTATCATCTCCCAAACCATCTATGGTAAGGGACCATTCCAACCTAACCTCTTTTGAGAAAAATTTCAAGATTCCTTCATGAAATCACAATTGAGGAGAAGATGATTCAATGTCTCCTCAAAATTTATGAATAATAAATATTTGAATGGACTAGAAAATATAATCCTTTTCATTATATCCCCTATGATAATCATACCAGGTCTAGAAAAATAGGTAAAGGCACCAGCCTTTGGTACATAGTTCTTTTTGTAGCATAACCTCTCAGCCCAATCCTCATGAATAGCTTCATTTTCCAACAAAAAAAATCCCACCTTCACCAAGTAATCACCACTTTTGGATCCACACCATACAATTTCATCTACAATATCAATTTAATGCAATTGACTGTTGCTTAAAAATATATTTGAGATGCTACATCTCAACATCATTCAATCTTAAAGTGTTCAAGTTTTTCCACTTACTATCTTTGCCTACCATCTCATCCATCAAATCTACAAATTTTCTCAATTTACTACCCCGCCTTTTCTCCATAGTCTAGATCAGGTTCTGCAATATGTTTCTATGATTCAATTCCTTGTTTCTATTCCATGAATCATCCTAGAAGTTCAAATGTCTACCATCTCCAATTTTTCAGGTCAAATGATTAAGGATTACTTATCTACAAATCAAAGTAAAATTCCACAAATCGGAACTCCTGGGTGGGTTGTCTACCATGAGTATATTCTCTCTTTCCCCATTTTGTCTAAATACTTTTCCAAAAAAATTTGAACCCACCTCTTATTCATTTTTTTGTAAATTTTCCAAACCAAATTTTCCCCCATAGCCTCTTCCACCAACTTCCAATTTTTGAGACCCACACCCCCACCTTTTTTTGGTTTGAAAATCTAGTCCCAAGAAAGTAGGGAATTTTTTCCTATTTTATATTTCCATTCCAAAAAAAATTATCATTCTTTTCTCTATTATTTGATCACTTTGGTTAGGATCTTCAAACATGCCATCAAATAAATATGTATGGGTGATATTACTATTTTCAACGGAAGTATCCTTCCTTCTAGCATGAGCTAATGACTCTTCAAACCTTCCATTTTCCCCATGTAACCATCAATTATGTCTTTCCAAAGTGTCAAATTCCAAGGTCTAACAATTAGAGTATGCCAAGGAATTTACCTAGGAGTTTCCAGTTCAAACTCCAAAAACTCTTTCTCTTTCTTTTTGAATGTTCACCTCCATGTTGAAGAAGAATATCTTATACTTACACCAATTAATACTCTGTCAAGACACCTAACTGTATTTATATAGGACCTTCTTCATCATTCTCTCTTCTCTCAAAGGGACCTCTATCATTAGGAGTGTATCATTAGAAAACTGTGAATGAGAGGCAGCATCCATGCCTCTTGGAATTTCTATTCCTTTCCATTTTCCTTGCATTATATGCCTAGTAATCATTATTCCTAGAACCTTATACATCAAAATGAAGAGAAATTGGGAGAGTGGGTCCTTTTTTCTTAGTCCTCTTGATATAGATAAAAATCCCCGTGAGCTACCATTGACCAATATGGAGGCCCTATAGTCTTTCATCATTTATTTTATCCAATCATCCCAATTCTAAGAAAACCCAAACTTTTTCAGTACTTTTTATAAAAAAATTGTCTATTCTATCATATGCCTTCCTAATATCCAACTTTACAAATATCTTCTTCAACTTACCATCTTGGATTGAATAAATTGATTCATGTGGAATGATGACTCATTCCATAATTGACATGTTAGGTGTAAATCTAATTTTTTCTAATGAAATTAACTTTTCCAAGATCTTCTTCAACATATTGGCTACCACTTTTGAAATTATTTTGTAGATTGTATTACATAATGAAATGGATCAGAAATCCTCAAAGGTTTCAACTTTATTTTTTTTGGAATCAATTCTACAAGAGTATTATTTAGATCGTTTATAACAAACCCTTTTGACCTTGAATCCCAAACAACCCCTAAGACATCCTCTTTCAAGATATCCTAATTTTTTTGGTAGAAAAAGGCTTGAAGATTGTCTAGACCTGGTGCTTTATCCCCCTCTAAGTAAAATACAAGAGTCTTTAATTCTTTCATTTGGACTAGTTCCAAAAACCTCTACTATAAGCTTTTGTGACTAAAGGAGAGATCATGCCTAATGCCTCCTCAAATTCAACATTTGGAATCACTTCATTTGCTAACTAGAGAGTAGAAAAAAATTAACCGCTTGCCTATTGATCATCTCTTAATCATTCATTAGTAGGCCACTCAAATTATTGATTGAGGATATCCTATTGACTGATATTATTTCTTCTACTAAGCTATGAAAAAACTTAGTGTTTCTGTTGCCTTATTTAAGCTAATTCTTCTTGGATTTCTCCCTTTAATACACTTCTCACATTAAGTTTTCTTCATATTTCTGCTTCAAATCTTTTCTATAAGGAAATCCACCTCATCCATACCATCTTTGATCACTTTATTATTTAATGCTTCTATTTGATCCTCCAAAACTCTCTTTTCTCAAAAGATATCCTTAAAGTGCTCTTGATTCCACCTATTCAAATTATGTTTTATATACTGGAGCTTGTTGAAAAATTGGAAACCTTTTATATCATCTTCATCTGGGACACTCTTCCACCAATTTTCTAGCATGTCCTAAAATATGTTTTCTCTAAACCATATTTTTTCCATTTTGAAGGGACCTCTAATCGGGATTGGGTGCTTTTGTACCACCAAAGCAACTGGATAGTGATCTGATCCAGTCATGGGCAATATTTTAACTTAAAAAATCAAAGGAAGAGTTCCCCAATCATGTACTATAAATAATTATTCAAGCCTCTTCGCAATGTGCAAAAAGCCCAAATTCCTATTTGTCCATGTGAAATTCATATTTTTCCATGTGAAAGTCCCATGCATATGTTACTTTATGAAGTTGTTTCAAGAGAAACTAGTTTATGAGTACATAGGTCACACACATAGAGCTAGGTGGTTAGATGAGTAGTTCAAGTTGTGTAAGGACACTTTCCCCCTTGGTACTATTGTGTCTTTCATTGATTTTTCTAAGAATTATACATTGAAACCTCAAAATGAAGTGCAACCTATGTATTACCACTCTACACAAATTACAATTTTTGTACACATAGCATTCATGCATGCACATGATAGCATAGAGGAGGACATAAAGGTTATAAGAGTATCACTTCTACATCAATAATGATCATACTCAATCTTTAGATTTTTTGCTAGTATACTTTATAGTCTTCTATGATAGTTTAAGGGAAATAGGTATAACATACAACCAACACTTAATATGGTTGAACAATTGCACCGCACAATTTAAGAATGCAAGACTATTCTATTGGTTGATTAGGATGCATGTGACAAGTGGTGTACAACATTTTTTGAATTTCACTGAGGCAAGGCATGGAAAGGGAGACCATGATGGTGTGGGAGCATGTGTGAAAATAGCTCTTACCAGAGAGGAATTGAAGTACAAAGGTGGCACAATGTTAATAGATGCAAAAATAATTGTGCAATGGTGTAACTCTATGATAGGACTAGGTAATGCATGTAAGTCTATGGTTTCTAGATATTTTTGGTTGATACACGAATATAAAATTGAAAACTGTCTATATTTTTGTACACTTACAAGATCAAGTGACATGCATTCATTTAGAAGGTCAAATGCAACATCATTAGCTATTTATACTAGAAAAATTGCATGTTTTTCTCTTCATGTATGAATTTTGTGTGGGATGAGTGTGAATCAAAAGAGTGGGTTGAGAAATGGTGTTGTAGACCTTTGCAGACCCTAGATACATATCAACATCCCAAAGAACTACAAATGAACCAGTTTGAAGCATCAAAGGATTTTGACCATGTATCAGACCTAGTTGAACTAGGTAATTTCTCTATATTTTTTAGGTTAAATCAATTTTAATCTTAATTTATTATTTTTGTAAATATTTATTTTGGTACTAACTAATCATTATATTGAATGAAGGTCATTTATATGCAGTAATTGTATATGAGAATAATGAAGAAGGAATAGATTACTTTTTGTGTCATTGTATGGAGGCCAAAAAGAAATTGAAAACTACAGTCATTGATGGAGAGGGTATTCAATACCCAATAGGATCCATTGTTGTCACAAGGATGTGGCTTAGAAGGTACCATTTTTGTGTCCAGTTGTATGTATACCTGTTAAACTTTTTTTTATTACACTTTGCATTGATTTGGGTATTAAACTCTATAAAATGCAAGTATCCTATCAAGAATTCTAATGCCTCTTTGTTTGAGTACTTTGAGAGACACAAACATATTCTTCATTACTCTAACCTTATTGTTGCAACAAATATTTGATTGATCAAGTATCGTGGAAGACCTCTTATCAAGAATTTGTGGAAATTTTTTTGCATCTGGCCACAAGGCAATACTTGACACAATAAAGGTTAGAGCTGATCTAGAATGTTCTCTTAATTAATTTTGGGCAATCTAGAAGAATGATTTTACAATATGGCACAATAATTTTGACAATTTTGTGTATATCTTCGAGGTTATCTATGTGCATATTTAGAGGCCAGATTTTGTACTTAAAAACAACAATGAGATGTAATGTGCATAAATAGATGCCAAAATTTGTATTAAAAAAGGGGTACTATGTTCATATTAGATGCAATTTTTTATGTAAAAAAGGGGCAATGGCTTTTCATGTGCATGTTAGATGCCAAATTTTGTATAAAACAAGGGCAATGAGCTGTCATGTATATATTAGATGCTAATTTTTATGTAATAAAAGGGAAGTGAGATGTCATGTGCATGTTAGATGCCAAATTTTGTATATAAAAAGTGCAATGAGATGTCATGTGCATATTAGATGCCAATTTTTATGTAAAATAAGGGAAATGAGTTGTCATGTGCATTTTAGAGGCCAAATTTTATATATGAAAGGTGAAATGGGCATGATTTTCCAATATATTATTGAAATACATGTATTCAATCCTCTCAATCCCTACCTCAAAAGAATCTAGCATTTACTTTTGAACATTACCTTCTATTTTGTACGTTCAACAATAAAAAAGTGTGAAATCTATTTAAAATTTTCTTACTTAAATATGTATTACCATTAAGAGCATGTTCAGACATATCTTTGGAAAAGCTATTCTTTAAATTCCATAACATGGATGTAACTAAAAAATCTGAAAATATTTGTACGTATGTTCTTAAAAAAGATCATGTCATATGAAATAATGGAACGCATTAAGTTGATAAAATGAAAATTTTCATTTATTGGAATTGATTTAATAGCTATATATTGTTATGCAAACTGTTGGTGAAGGTGCATCCAATGAATCACGAATGTCCAACAAGCCAATGTCCACTTCAAGGTTTCCCAACCTAGTTCAAAGAATGGCTAGATATATCATGTTTCATATTTCATGTATCATATTTCATGTTTAAATTTTCATGTTCCATGTTTCATATTTCATGTTTCATATCTTTCAAAACATTCACTGTGGGATCAAATCATCTACTCCATTAGCTCTGGTTGGCAGGGAAATACTAGTTACAACCCTATTTTTCTCATGTAGTCCCTTGAACATTCATCAACACACTTGACAAAAGTGTCCCTAAGGGTTACTAAGAAACATTGGGAAGCGATCTTTTTTGGGGCATATCTCAAAGCTCGTTCCAGGTATTAATGAATCATTAGGTACACAGGAACATGTTATAGAGGCCTATAATTACCCATCTCATTTTTGGATATTCCCCTTAATTTTAATTTGGCATCCCTATCTTGATTTATGTCAAAAGTTGTAATTTTTCTCAATTGAAATGAGCAACATTAGGTATCTTTACATCCATTCGTCATGGGATCAAATTGTCTGCTCCATTATCTTTGGTTTTCTGGGTAAACAATAGTGACAACCCCTTTTTACAATAGACTCCTTCAAAAATTCACAAGCACACATAACCAATGTGTCCCTAAGGGTCACTAAGAAAAATTGGGAAATTATCTTTTTTGGGAGATTCCCCTTCATTTTAATTTAGCATCTCTATCTTGATTTATGTCAATAGTTGCAATGTTCATCAATTAAAATGAGAAACATTGGGTGTCTTTCAATCCATTAATCGTGGTATCAATTTTTTTTCTCCATTATCTCTGGTTGTCCAAGTAAACTCTAGTGACAACCCCATTTCACCCATGGATTCCCTCGAACTTTCCCCAACACACTTGACCAAAGTGTCCCTAAAGGTCACTAACCAACATTGGGGAGCAATTTTTTGGGGGGAATATCTCAAAGCTCCTGAAAGGTAACAAAAAATCATTAGATGCTAAAGGAACATGTTATAGAGGTCTACAATTACCAATCTCATTTTTGGGAGATTCCCCTTTATTTTAATTTGGCATCCCCATCTCAGTTTATGTCAAAAGTTGCAATGTTTCTTAATTAAAATTAGCAACATTCGATATCTTTCAATTTGTTCACCATGGGATCAAATCATCTACTCCATTATCTTTGGTTGGCTAGGTAAACACTAGTGATAACCCCATTTCACCCACAAAGTCCCTCAAAAATTTGTGAGCACACCTGACCAAATTGTCCCTAAGGGTGACTAGTGTAACACAAGTCTTGCTTAACTCTATCCTAGTTTCTTCTAGGATCACACAAGGCTAAAATTCTAGCCTATAGGGTACTGACCTAGCACCCCTATAAGGATTCACTATCTCAATCACTTTTATATTCAACTTGCTACACCAATGTTTGAACCAAGCTCTTCTCACAACATCACTCCATAACTAGCATCTAGCTCCACCATCCTCAAAATAGGGATTTTAGTCTACATATACTCTCCAATGAAGAGGAGGGATAATTCATTTATAATATGGTCCAAAACTATTTTTAAACCTACTTCTTACAAGGGAAACTCCATTGCTATCAAGATCTTCTTGTTGATTGTCTCAAAAAGGGCTACAAGGCTAGAAGGCCTAATTGGACACTTTTAGGCTTCTAGCTCAAAAACTTCCCAAGAAAGGTACACAACCAATTACAGATTTGAGTACCCTTTTGGAATGGATTTTAGATTCCTCTGGTCTCTTTCCTCCAACTTGTCTATACAGGGGTTTCCTAGAAATAGGGCTATAAATAAGGGTTTCCTTGTTTCCTCACTGAATCAGTGAGGGTTTGATATTCCTCATGCTCAAACCTTCCACAAAAGCTTCTCATTGTTGGATATACTTACTAACACATTTGGCCTCCTCTCCATGTGCCTAGATTGAAGCAATGAATACTTTCAATTTCTCCTAATAGCTTTGTAACACACTCTAATCCCTAGCCATGCACTCTTGGCTCGCCTAGGGCATCACATTAAAAATGCTTCTTGTGCTTTTTAGGGCCCATCCCTATTGCATCATATAGTAAAAGGAGTCTAGTCATAGATCCCAAATGTTCATACAATTTGTATGGTGGGAGAGTGATGTAACACCCCATTTTGCAAAACTCTGTCTAGACCAACCCGAGATAGGCCAGAGAATAAAAGAAAAGCTAAAGACTAACAAAAACTCACAAAATGATCAAATAAAACTACTAAGAATCACATAAAACACTAAGCTAACTCCTAAAATAGTTATAGTCAATCCTTTAATCCATATTCAAGCTCTGTCACACACTAATCCTTCATTCTTCACAAAGATTACACAACAAAAACTCATGCTAGGTCTTGGTTTCCATATAGCGTGACTCCCAATGCTCATAATTAGGGTTTTTCAAAAATATATACCCAATCCCATGTGTTTTTACCTTTTGGTTTGGATTTGGGCCTTCTAGAGCCATTTCTTAAGTTATTAAGAAATTTTGTCATGACAACTTTTAAAGTTGTCATCATGACAACTTTCAAAGTTGTCACGACAACTTTTGGTAGCTAAGCCAACCACTTCGTCACACCCTTGTGTGACCTGCTACAAACATGTCTAAGGTCATTAAGACCATGACCAACCTTTAAAAACATCAAAGAGGCACTTTTCAATCTTTTACAACATTTTCCACTCTTTGGCAACTCAAGCTACGTTATCCAAATCTGACTCAACAAGACGCACCTAGGACCTAGGGAAACCAAGAAAGGACTTTAAACAACTAACCAAATTACTTGAGAGACCAACTAGTCTCCTTATTGCACTAGTGGCTTGGCTAAGGCCACTACAAGCCAAAAATCAACACTACAGACCCTAGGTAATCAAGTAGCCTTACCTAGGTGCCCTGCACCATACTCCCCCACAAACAAAAATCTCAAGTCACTCATGTGACTAATATGTCCTCTAAGATACCAAGATTCTTAAAGTCTGCATCTTCAACCCATGTAGCCTCTGATTCAAGCTTGTTCTTCCATTGAATGAGGTGTTCCATGTACACCTTATGTCTAGTTTTCTTCTTGACCCTTGAGTCTAAGACCTTCTTGGCATCTAGTTGTACCCTAGGATGTAGTGCATGAGGTTCTACTTCAGCATGAATCTCTGCACTATTGACATCTAGCTTGTACCCTTGTATTTGATCAAATCAGTCACATTGAAGACCAGGGAGATGTTCAGTCCACTTGGTAGGTCTAACTTGTATGCATTAGCCCCATATTTGGCTATGACTTTGCAGGGACCTATCATCTTCATCTACAACTTTTTAGACAAACCTTTCTATAGCCTTGACTTGTTTAAATGAACCATGACACTATCTCCTACTTCAAACTAAATATTCTTTCTGTTCTCATCTAGCTTGGCCTTCAACTTTTGAGTTGATTCTAGGATGTTCTTCCTAACCTATTCTTGGATCTCCTTCATTGTTTGAGTGAAGTATTCAACATGAACACTCCTATATTCTATGGATCCAAAGTCTTTGAGCTCACAAACACCCCTTGGGTGCATCCCATAAACAATCTCAAAGGGAATCTTGTCGGTAGTCCTATTTATACTATCATTGTATGCATACTCTGCTTGGGGAAAAACCACATCCCATGTCTACCCATATTCTTTAGTTAGGCACCTCAGAAAGTTTCCTAAAACTCTATTAACCACCTTAGTTTTTCCATCAATCTAAGGGTAGTAAGCTGAACCAAATGAGAGATTGGTACCCAATCTACTCCACAATGTTTTCCAAAAGTGGCTCATGAACTTGACATCCCTATCTGAAACAATGCTTAGGGGTAGTCCATGGATCCTTACAATTTCTTTAAATAATAAATGAGCAATGTTACCAGCATCATGTGTAGTCTTGAAAGGTATAAAATGCCCCATCTTACTAAATCTATCTACCACAACATAAATGTTGTCGTGACCATGCTTTGTCTTGGGTAAGCCCACAATGAAGTCCATGCTCACATACTCCCATGGTCTGTTTGGCACTAGTAAAGTTTGGTACAAACCTGCATACCTAGATCCTCCTTTTGCCTTCATACACACTACACATTACTCAACATACACACTACACACTACACATTACTCAACATACCAAGCTTGGCCAATGATAGATCCTTTTCACAGGATCTATGGTTTTGTTCACCCCAAAATGACCACTCAAGCTGCCATTATGCTTCTCCTCTATGAGGTTTTCCCTCTTGGATCCCTTGGGACCACACAACTAATTTCCCCTAAAAAACAAACCACTTTGAAACGTAAAATCAAAAAAATTTCTATAAAAATGATTCTAAAAATTAGAGCATACCTTGTAGGATTCACCAAAGTCTTCATCATCCTTATAGAGGTCTTTGAAACTCTCTATCCCAATGCTACTTAGCTGAACTTCCTGGATGGTTATAAATCTCTTTCTTAGCGCATCTTCAACCTTATTCAACTACCCCTTTTTTTGCTTGATTGTAAACGTGAATGCTTGAAAATACTCCATCCACTATAGGTGTCTATTGCTCAACTTCTCTTGTGTGTTTATGTATCTAAGGGCCTGGTTGTCAGTAAACACCACAAACTCCTTTGGTAGCAAGTAATGTCTCCACTTTCTTAGAGATTTTACCAAAGCATACAACTCCAAATCATAAGAAGAGTATTTCTTCTTAGCTTCATTTAGTTTCTCACTAGAGAAGGCCACTGGTCTACCTTCTTGGCTTAACACACCTCCTACTACCATTCCACTAGCATCACACTCCAAAGTGAATAATTTGTCAAATCTAGGTAGCCTAAGGATAGGTTGTGTTGCTACTTGTTCTTTCAGCCTTTTGAATGCTTTATCTACTATAGAAGTCCATCTAAACTTGGTCTTAAGACCACCTTTAATCATATCCACCATTGGTGCACAAATACCGCTAAAATGCCTTATGAATTTTCTATAAAATTGAGCTAACCCATGGAAGATCCTTACCTCTGTTGTTGTGGTAGGTGTAGGCCAACTTAAGATAGCTTCCACCATACTTGGATCTATTTTTAATGATCCATTGGATACTACAAACTCCAAATAAATATGCTCTTGTTTGAAAAACTCACACTTTTCTAGGTTGATGGATAGCTTCTCCTCCTACATCCTTTTTAGGACCATCTCTACATGTTTCAAGTTCTCTTCTATTGTCTTATTGGAAATGAGTATATCATCTAGATACACTACCACAAACATCCCTGTGAAATCCTTAAGCACTTCATTCATGAGCCTCATGAATGTGCTAGGTGCATTTGAGAGGCCAAATGGCATAACTCTCCACTCATACAACCCATCAATAGTCTTGAAGGCTATCTTCCACTCATCACCATCCTTGATTCTAATCTAATGGTATCCACTTTTAAGGTCCAATTTGGTGAAGTACATTTCCCCTCCAAGATAGTCCATTAAATCCTGAATTCTAGGTATGGGGAACCTATACTGGATTTTAATCCTATTTATGGCTCTTGATTCTATACAAAGCCTCCACTTTCCACCTTTTTTTTATGCCAAAACAACCAGGACTACACAAGGGATTATGCTCTTCCTAATCAGCCCCTGAGCCAAAAGTTCTTGTATTTGTCTATCCACCTCAAAGTTTTGCTCTGGAGTGATCTTGTAAGCTACCTTATTGGGAAATGATGCACCTAGTACAAAGTCTATTTCATGACTTATCACTCTCCTAGGAGGTAAGGTTGTTGGGGTACAATCACTAACTATGTCTTTTTACTTCTCTAGCAACTCTTGAATCTCTAATGGAAATGGCTCTATTTTAGTTTTTCCTTCCTCCTTGGGCTTGAGTAGAATAGCATACTCATCAATATCCTTATCCTTAAGGGCCTTGATGAAATCCTTCTTGCTACTTATCAATATGCTAGGAATCTTGGACTGAGATTCATCCTCTTCCAACAAGGAATGAATCTTGAAAGTCTTCTTATCTTTCTTGAAAGATATGGATTTCTCTCTTCCATTATACACTACACTCCTATCAAATTTCCAAGGCCTACCTAATAGAAAGTGGAATGCATCCATAGGAAACACATCACAAAGTAGCTTTTCCTTATACCCTACAATAGAAAACTCTACCCAAGTCTACTCATTCACCAACACACTCTGCCCTTTATTTAGCCATGTCACCTTTTATGGATTGACATGAGGAATCTTCTCCAATTTCAAATTTTTCACAACCTCTTTTGATATTATATTATCAATGGAGCTAGAATCCACAATCACCTTACAAACTTTTCCAAGGATTTTACCTCTCACCCTAAACAAAGGTATCCTATGCTTGGGTTCATCCTTAACCAGCTGTCTAATCAAAATCCTCTTGAACATTATATTTTCTCCCATTTATAATTCAATATGGTACACCTTAGGTGTCTTGACACTTGTTGTGTCTTCATAGGCATATGCAACTCTCTTTCCACTATTTGATGAGGAAGGCTTATCACGGCATCTATAAGCCGGGTGACCCAATTGGCCACAATTGTAACATTTCATACTTGAAAAGTATGATTTTCTCTTGCATGTACCTCTTCCTCTATTAAGTCCTCCTTATGTACCCCTACCTCCAGAGTGACCCTTTCTTGGATTGGTTTCACCACCATGCTCAATCAACTTTGATTCTCCTTGGTTTCTCTGCTCATTACCCCTGCCTTGGTAACCACCTCAGTGACCCACTTGGTCTCTACCTCTCCCTCTACCCCTATTATTGGAGTCTCCCTTCTTCTTTTTCCTCTCTTCAACTTTGAGAGCTAACTGATGGCATTTTTTAATAGTGATTGGAGTCCACAAGCTTATATCTTCTTGGATGCTCCATTTGAGACCACTTAAATATCTAGCCACCTTAATAGATTCCTCTTCTTGGATCTTGGACCTAAGTCATAGCTTTTGAAACTCCTCTATATAAGAGGCCACATCCAAGTCCTTTTTTTTCAATCCTTGTCTGTTCTTGTGAAGTTGTATTTCATAGTCTTTAGGCAGGTAGTTTTCCTTCACCTTTGTCACCATGGCTTTCCAATTGGCTATAGGTAGCTTTCCCATCCTGACTCCTTCATCTTGCAGGTACTTCCACCATGTTAAGGTTGACCCTCTTAACCTTGATTTGGAAACCTTGATCTTTTGGGCTTCTATTACACCCTCACACTCAAAATGGTTTTCCATCTCCTCAATCAATTCCATGACTATTTTAATGTCTATTTCCCACTGAACAATGTTATTCCTTCAAATTACTTTTCATTCAATGCTTTGATTTCTTTCAAGAATGGTTCTTCATTCATTGGAGGGTCTGGTTTAGGGATGATATCATCTTCATCCATAAGCTTTTTACCTCTATCATTGTTTTTAGCATCTTTATTTTGTTCCAAGGACCTCTAATAAACTACCTCTTGGAGTTTGATCCTCATCTCATCCATGGCATCTTCAAGGAGTCTATTCCTCTCCTTTTTCTCTTCCACCTCTCTAGATAGCTCTACATTTGTAACCATAGTGCTATCCCCTACTGATTCACTAGTATATAGAGACATACACTAACCTCCAAATCTTTAACCCACTCTAATACCAATCTGGTGTAATACAAGTCTTTCTTAACTCTATCCTAGTTTCTTCCAGGATCACACAAAGCTAAAATTCTAGCCTGTAGGGTACTGACCTAGAACCCATATAAGGATTCACAATCTCAATCCCTTTTCTATTCAACTTGCAACACCAATGTTTGAACCAAGCTCTTCTCACAACATCACTCCATAACTAGCCTCTAGCTCCACCATCCTCAAAATAGGGATTTTAGTCTGCATATGATCTTTAATGGAGAGCAGGGATAATTCATTTAGAATTTGGTCCAAAACCATGTTTAAACCCACTTCTTACAAGGGAAACTCCATCGCTATCAAGATCTTCTTGCTGACTATCTCAAAAAGGGCTACAATGCTAGTAGACCTAATTGGACACTTTTAGGCTTCTAGTTCAAAAAATTCCCAAGCAAGGTACACAACCAATTTCAGATTTGAGAACCCTTTTGGAAGGGCTTTCAGATCCTCTAGTCTCTTTCCTCCAACTTGTCTGTATTGGGGTTTCCTATAAATAGGGCTATAAATAAGGATTTCCTTATTTCCTAACTAAATCAGTAAGGGTTTGATATTACTCATGCTCAAACCTTCCACCAAAGCTTCTCATTGTTTGAGATGCTTCCTAACACATCTGACCTCCTCTCCACATGCCTGGATTAAAGTAATGAATGCTTTCAATCACTCCTAAAAGCTCTACAACACACTGTGATCCATATCCTTGCACTCCTAGCTCACCTAGGGCATCACATCAAAAATGCTTCATGTGCTTTTTAGGGCCCATCCCTACTACATCATATAGTACAAGGATTCTATTCATAGATCCCAAAGGGCTGTACAATTTGTATGGTGGGAGAGTGACCTAACACTCCATTTTGCAAAACTATGTCTGGACCAACCCAAGACAAGCCAGAGAATAAAAGAAAAGCTAAAGACTAATGAAAACTCACAAAATCATCAACTAACACTACTAAGAATCACATAACACACTAAGCTAACTCCTGAAATAGTTACAGTCAATCCTTTAGTCCATATTCAAGCTCTATCACACACTAATCCTTCATTCTTCACAAAGATTACACAACAAAAACTCATGCCAGGTCTTGGTTTCCATATAGTGTGACTCCAAATGCTCATAATTAGGGTTTTTAAACAATATATACCTAATCCCATGTGTATTTACCTTTGGGTCAAGATTTGGGCCTTCTAAAGCCATTTCCTAGGTTATTAAGAAATGTTGTCATGACAACTTTTAAAGTTGTCATGATCGACAACTTTCAAAGTTGTCACATCAACTTTTGGTGGCTAAGCCAACCACTTGGTCACACCCTTGTGTGACTTTCTACAAGCCTTTATAAGGTCATTAATACCATAACCAACCTCTAAAAACATCAAAGAGGCACTTTTCAATCTTTTACAACATTTTCCACTATCTGGCAACTCAAGCTAAGTTAGCCAAATTTGACTCAACCTGACTCAACAAGACTCACCTAGGACTTGGGGAAACCAAGAAAGGACTAAAAACTAACCAAATTACTTGAGAGACCAACTAGTCTCCTTATTGCACTAGTGGCTTGGCTAAGGCCACTACAAGCCAAAAATCAACACTAGAGACCCTAGGTAATCAAGTAGCCTTACCTAGGTGCCATGCACCAGTCACTAAGCAACATTGGGTAGTGATCTTTCTTGGGGCATAAATTAGAGCTCATGTGAGGTATCAAAAAATCTTCAAGTTCTATAGGATCATGTTATGGAGGCCTAAAATTACACATCTCATTTTTGGGAGATTCCCCTTCATTTTAATTTGGCATCCGTATCTTGGTTTATGTCAAAATTTTCAATGTTTCTCAATTGAAATGAGAAACATTGGGTATCTTTTAATCCATTTTTTTGGGATCAAATCATCTAGTCCATTAGCTCCAGTTGGTTGGGTAAATGCTAGTGACAGCCCCATTTCACCCATGGAGTCCTTCAAACATTCTCTAGCACACCTGACCAAGGTGTCCCTAAGGGTCACTAACCAACATTGGGAAGTGATCTTTCTTGGGGCATATCTTAGAGCTTGTGAAAGGTATTGATGAATCATTAGTTGCTACAAGATTGTATTATGGAGGCCTACAATTACCATATCATTTTTGGGAGATTCCCCTTCGTTTTAATTTGGCATCCCTATCTCAATTTATGTCAAAAGTTACAATGTTGCTCAATTGAAATGTGCAACATTGGGTATCTTTCAATCTATTCATCATGGGATCAAATAATTTGCTCCATTAGATCTAATTGGTTGATTAAACAGTACTGACAAACCTATTTTTCCCATAGAGTCCCTTGAATGTTCACGAGCACACTTGACCAAAGTGTCACTAAGAAACATTGGTAGTGATCTTTCTTAGGGCATATCTCAGAGCTTGTGTGAGGTATCAATGAGTTTTTAGGTGCTATATGATTATTTTATGGAGGCCTAAAATTACCCATCTCAGTTTTGGGATATTCCCCTTCATTTTAATTTGGCATCGCCATCTCAGTTTATGTCAAAATTTGCAATGTTGCTCAATTGAAATGAGAAACATTGGGTATCTTTCAATTCAGTCACTGTGGTATCAAATCATCTTCTCTATTAGCTTTGGTTGGCCTAGTAAAACCTAGTGACAACCCTATTTCACCCATGGAGTCCCTCAAACATTTATGAGCACACTTGACGAAAGTGTCCCTAAGGGTCACTAAGCAACATTGGGCAGTGATCTTTCTTGGGACATCTCTCGGAGCTTGTGTGAGGTATCAAAAAATAGTCATGTGTTAAAGGACTATATTATAGAGGCCTAAAATTACCCATATTAGTTTTTGGATATTCCCCTTCATTTGAATTTGGCATCCCTATCTTGATTTATGTCAAAAGTCATAATGTTTCTCAATTGAAATGAGAAACATCGGGTATCTTTCAATTAATTCATCGTGGGATCAAATCGTTTATTCCATTAGCTCCAATTGGCTAGGTAAACATTAGTGGAAATCCCTTTTCACCCAAAAATTCCCTCAAATGTTCATGAGCACACCTAACCAAAGTTTCCCTAAGGGTCACTAAACAACATTGGGCAACGATCTTTCTTGGGGCATATCTCAGAGATCGTACGAGGCATTGATGAATCATTAGGTGCTATAGGACCATGATATGGAGAGATACAATTAACCATCTCATTTTTTAGATATTCCCCTTAATTTTAATTTGGAATTTCTATCTCAGTTTATGTCAAAATTTGCAATGTTGCTCAATTGAAATGAGAAACATTGGGTATCTTTCAATCTATTCGCACTGGGATCAAATCGTCTGCTCCATTTTCTCAAATTTCCCAATTAAACACTAGTAACAACCCTATTTCACCCATGGGTTCCCTCAAACATTTGCGATCACACAAAACTGAAGTGTCCGTAAGGGTCACTAAGTCATTGGTAAAATTGGGTATTTCGCACTTTTCACCAACTTGTTCCAAAATAATTGCTAAAAAAACTACACTTCCAAATACCCTTTTGGAATTTATTCAAAATATCCAAAAACCATATACTATTATTTTGGACCAACACACATGACCAAAACCTTGTAATTCTCAAATTAGGCCAAATGAGCCCAAAATAACACAAGTTTACAAAGGAATTATATCAAATACATATGAAAAGAACCCCAAACCATTGGAAGGAATTTAGTTATGATGCAAAACCAAGGAATTTATGGTTTTTAATGGATACCATGCTCTCATGTTCTCCCAAATCACATACCTTCACTTTTAGGCCTTAAAACCTAGGGCTTTCTTAAAATGCACCTTACAATCACTTGCAAACTCTAAAATTATTTGTTTCACCATCCATTAAACATATTTAAACTAATTCCATCATAAAAACATATCCTTCTTAAGCTAGATCTCTCAGACCTTCACCATAACATCATTCATGCACCCTTTTCACAAGCAAATTCCACCCTAGGGTATTATCCATTGGTGCAGGAGGACATGTCCTTCATGTGATATTATTCACTATGTTGTGGTATATCTGAATGTAATAAGTCTTTTCATGGCAACCTAATTTTTTAATAAGGCCTTTTGTGCCATTAATCTTTTTAGGTGAAAGGGAAAGTTTAAAATTGGGTATTCATCCATGCTTGGTCAAAGGTGGTCAACCTATGCTAATGGATGTGCTATTTATTTCAACATGATTTTTGGTATATAATGGGATAATGTGTCATTTTTTAGGGCACATGAATCACCTATGAATGGTCAAGGCTTCTAATAAGGCCAAATTGTCAAAAAATTGCAAAATTACAAAAGTTGTTGTGAGTGTATACTTAACACCTTCATGAAATTAGGATATTTAACTAACAATTCAAAGAAAAGAAATACAAATTTAACTAGGAATTGAAACTAAAATCCATGACATCTCATGGCTCTCTAATTAGATGTGGTAAGTGAAGCTCTCAACTTAATCTCCACTAGTGACACTTCTAAAATGCGAAAATATGATGCTAAAATGCTTAATCTAGCTCTCAAACTCTCAAATTGATACAAAGATAATTCAGATGCTCTAAAATGCTATTAATTGCTATGAAATTGCCTATAATAACGATGCTTTGAAAATGAATTTCTAAGATGATTATTGCTCTCAAAATGCTTCATATTTATAGTAAATTCCCAAGAGTAGGGGGTAGAGTGAATTAACCATGATTTACCTTTGGTTGAGTCAAATATTTTGCAATGTTCTCAAATTGGGGACAATTTAAAGCTTTGTCTCAAAACTTTGGACAAAAGGACAAAATTGAGTGGATAAGATTGAAAGTTTGGAATGAGTGATTGAGATTCAATTCCTTTTGAGTGATTTGTGTCTTTTTGTCCTCAATTCTCATTGGTTGCTCAACTTTGTTGAAAGAAATTAAGATTTATTAAATTCAATTAATTAATTAAATTTAGCCATGTAGGGAATAGGTTCATTTTAATTTTTGATTTAAACGACTATACAATTAATTGATTAAAATCAATTATATATTGCTTTTGGTCCCTTTAAGCTTTGATTTAATTATTTAATATCATTATTTAATTTTTCTTTTGATTTAATTGATTTTGTCCAACTTTATTTAATTTGATCCTTTTTATTGAGAATTTTGTCTTTTTATAAAGATTTTGCAATTTTGCAATTTAAAAGCAATTGTCCATTTTTTAGTGTCTACAAATGTCCCTCTTTGAATTGATGTATGAAGAACATTGATTCAAATATTCTTAGTCCTGATCGCTTTTAGGTCCTAATTTGCTGATTTACCACTGATATGAAACTGATTGATGCCTGATATGATATTTGATATGCCTCTGATATGAAAAATTTGATATGCTCCATATTTCAAAGGTATTTGTATTGATGATAACACAAGAAAGAATTCAAAGAACATCGGTATATTAATTACTGAGGTAATTGATACTACTGAGCAAAAGGAAGAAATAAAAGTTTTGCAGGATGCACCAGATCAAGTAAAGATCAAATTGAAGAAGAAGACTGATGACAATGTACTCATTGAGAAAATCACAGACGGTGATCCTGATGACAAGGATGATGAGGATGTGAATATTGCACCTAATCAAGATGAAGCACTAGACATTGAAAGCATATTTACATCACTACTGGGTAAGCTTCTTGTACTTGCAAAAGCAACCATGATCATTTCACAAGTACAACCCGAAGGCTTAGACCTCGAGCAACACAAAGACACAACTGCAGTACAAGAACCTAAGAAACCTGCAGAGACAAATGAGACTAATCAAATAGAGGCACCTTCTACTGAAACAAAGGAAACATATGAGACTAAGGAAATCAAGGTGATCCCACATGACACCACATCCAAGGCTCCCTCTTCATCAACCAAGACTATAGCTACTGAGGAACATAAGAAGGAAGAAAGTGTGTCAATCGAGAAGGATACTCTGAAGACTGGAGACAAAACTATTGCTATTATTGAGAATAAATCACCTCTAGCACTGGAGAAGAAAAATAAAAAGAAAGGAAAAGGGTTGGTCACCCTAGATGAAGTGATAATTATTCTTGAGTGTGACCCGAGGACCCTAATCCCTGAAGAATTGAG
Source organism: Chamaecyparis obtusa (assembly GCA_027943335.1). Taxonomy (NCBI): domain Eukaryota; kingdom Viridiplantae; phylum Streptophyta; class Pinopsida; order Cupressales; family Cupressaceae; genus Chamaecyparis; species Chamaecyparis obtusa. Next base: position 91,320 of record BSBK01007398.1, on the reverse strand, counting down.
TAAATATGGGGAATTATGTTCAAGAAAGGCATCTCAAGAGAAGTTGAAGCAAGAACACAAATGAAAAGAAGTATTAACAGATGTGAGGGATATCTTAAAAAATGTAGTACCTAAGGTGAATATTGATGAGGATAATCCTATCATAGATCAAGTTGCTACACTTGCTGAGAAGATCAATGCCCCAGACACTGATGCAGATAAACAGATTGAAGAAAGGGCAAAATCCAAGATAGAGGATAAACTGGCAGAGAGAATTAGCCAAGAAGTGGCAATAAAGAAGGTTGCATTATATGAGGTAATCATAGAGATTAAATCTATCACTCAGTTAATTTGTCAACATTTACTGAAACTTTGTACTATAGACACCTTCACTACTAAAGTCAGTGAGAAGATCAAAGAATTGGCAGCAAAAATAAAGTTAAGTACAAATGTAGTTATAACTGAGCCTAATGATTTTTCAAAGAACATTCACTGAGTTTAGGAACTCAGGTAGTTGATAGCAGACTTCAAGAAACAAGAAGAGCACATAACAGATCAAGTTACTGAGCTACAGAAAAAGCTCCTACCATACCTGAAAATTTTTGAGGCACACATTGTCAAAGCAGAACAACTCATTGCAACACCAGAAATTTTGGTGTTAGATAACATATTTGACATGCATGCATAAGTCGGTCTTGAGCATATTGCTCTCACCAACTTGAAAGAGGAATGGGACAACCTCTTGGAATCACTAAAGCAAACCCACCAACATATTTTTGACAAGATGTGAGTATACTACTTAAATTTTTGTATTTGGCATTACTATCAAAAAGGGGTTCCAAATCAATGTATATGTCATTATGCCAAATATGTACATAGTTGCTACGTATACTACATATTACTGGGAGCATGCACCAAGGGGGAGTACTTAGTACTTAGAATTTTCTTTTTGATGTGTATATGTATATGGCGGAAGTATAAGTTATATATAGAAATTTTTTGTCTATATACATTTGATTTTTGATACTAATGCCAAAGGGGGAGATTGTTATCTCTATTGAGCATTTATGGTTGTCATTAGTATCAAAGGTTATCATACATATCGATCGGTAACTTACATTGAGCATATCGGTAACTAGAAGCAAGAAAGACTAGTCGGTAAAGCTTATACACCAAGCACTATACAGTTTACCAAGCAACAATATCACCGACATCGACAGACAGTATACACCAAGGAGTTTTATAGTGTTTACCGAGGATCACAGAAAATGACATAGTAATTTGAAATGGCACATAATTCTATGCAAATGGTTACAATGGTTCACAAAATGTTTTAACAAGATCGAGGAATATTTAATGTGATGATATTCATTAAATGTAATATATATCTTTTGTAATAATTGATCTAGGTTATTTTTGTACACCGTAGATCTTAGGGTTATGACTATGTTGTGTAATCCAATTTTGTTAAAGCAGTAAAAATAGAACACTATATATTTGTGTGACTCACATCACTTTTGGTGTGAACTGATATATGAATTACAGAGCACTTGAAGCAATTTCCTAGCTTCAAGTCTATCAATTAACAAAGCATAAAAAAGTATAGAGGAATTCAGATTGAGCAGAATCAGAAGAGGCTACCAAGCAGTTTAGAGTAGAGATTCATCACAAGTGAGGTGATACTTATCAAAACTTATAGATCTGTAATTAGACAATTGAGTTGTCAATTAGCAGATAATTACCTATTGCTTTTTGACCATTGTAATAGAGTTTTGGACAAAATCTCTTAGCAGAGTAGACTTAACAGTCTTAAGTAAATCTCTTAACCGAGTGCACACAAGAATTTGAGGTTTCATGAATTAAAGTTTGAGCTGAGGAAGTACATAGTTTGTACAAACATATGTGTCTTATCCCAATAGTATTTTCCTTTTTTATGGTGGAGTTCTTAGGCCATGCCAAAAATTTACCTTCCATGAAAGTGATCATATATCCTTTGTCCTCGAATGTAGAGATAGGGACCAAGTTCCTCTTTATTCCTTGTATAAAAAAAAGCTCTTGAAAGTAGAAGAGATATGTCTAATTTTAGATTTATCATACAAGTCCCAATTCTTCTTAGTGGATAATTTGAATTTTTTCCAATAGTGACTTCTTCATCTATTTCTTTTAATAGATTGTCTAGATGCTCTCTAAATGCAGTTATGTGTTGAGAGGCTGCACTATCAATTACCCAGGTGTAGGGACAAGATGATACTTGACTTGATAATGCTAAATATAATATAGATTTTGACTTATCATCTTCAACACTAGATACTTCATCAATTTTGATCTCAAATCAAACTCTATTTTCCATCTTTAATCTTGGTATAGAATTGATAGAAATGGGATTTTGATTTTCCTCTTGATGGTTATTGTTATAAATGTAATAATTATGGACATCAAGCACATGAGTGTAGATCAAAATTGAATAGGTCACCTAGGAATCACTATATGGAAAAGTATTAGCGCACTTCCAACATAAATGGACATATATGACAACAATGTAGGACAAAGATGAAGAAAGTCTTGAAATTGAAAGGAAAAAACAAGACAAATCAACTGAGAAGGCAAGGTAATGCATATAGTTGGGATTACAAGACTTGGACTAGTTGCACAACATGTGGTAGATATGGACATATTGCAAAAAATTGCATGAGAAATAACTAGAGAGGAAGATCTCAAAATTGGACAAATTTTGGAATGTCATGTTTGCACTGTCATAAGGTCAGTCACTTGAGAAAAGACTACAGAGACTGAGCACTAGAGGTAAATTATAATAAAAATGGAAACAAAATTGAAGAAATTATGAGGATAAGAAATCAAATGTGGAGAAATGAAAAAAATTATAATGTTGGACCAAACACAATAGTCGATGACACCTCATCTTTTGGATTAGGCAATTTCACCACCTCCACCTAGAAAATTGAAGTATGGAATTGAATGTCAATCGGTTATATCTTACAACCATTCCTTATATCTATTGAATGAACACCAAATCAACATGAAATAAGATGCACTAGGGTATTGTATGTTTTGATCTCAAAATGTATATAGTCGGTAAAAGCATAACCCAGTATAAGATTGTTAGTCAATAAAAATGGAAAGGTTAACCGAATTGAGGTATCAACCAAGAAATATCTAGTGTTAACCGAGTTGAAGCTTCAAAGTGATAACTGAGAGTCACTATGTTTATTGAGCCATGATAGGTAAAGCATTTAATGCAAATTTTTGAGTGGGAAAAGATATTTTAGGTATAAATACACGACGATGCAAGTCATTTTGACACACAATGATCGAGAGAAGAACCAAAGCAACTTGAGGGAGTTTGAGAAAAAAGTTTCTTGAGAATTCGACAGAGATTTGAGGAGATCCTAAGTAGTTTACCATCATTTCAAGTAATTCCCTAAGCCACAGAGTTATTTTTCTAAAGATTTCATGAATCCCTAAAAATGAAAGAATAATGGCATCTTCATCCAAGACTGCGAAATTCAAGATCGAAAGTGACAAGAAGGTCACATTGATCAAGTTCACAAAATATGAAGAGCCTAAATATAAGTTGCATCTTGAGATTGCTTCAAAAATTGATCAAACAGGTGCATTTTCTAGCATACCACCTAGGGTTTTAAAGGTACAGGATATACATTCTTATATCCACTGCAAAATACATGAAATTGGAGATTTTGAACTTCAATCAACATATCAAGAGCTGAGCAAGAATGGAAAGCTCAAGGATGAGCACAAACACTTGGAAGTCAAAGGATTGACTAATGCCCTCTATTATTTGGGGGAGTTTAAGTTTGAATGGATTAGGGTTGTACTTAGTCATGTTCATGAAGTTAAGATGTGGTTCGATGAACCAACTAACATATCTAAAGATATCATTCGCATGGTTACCAGATACCCTACAAGTGATAAGGAGAATGCTATAAGGAATCCACCAAGGGAATAAATTGAGCAGCTTACAAGAGACAAAAGGGATGGAAGAGGAATGAGAGTTAATACTATCACTAATTCAAAAACAAGGTTTGGAGCCTATGTCATTAGCTATAAGATTTTTCTATCTAGCAGGCCCAACAACGTCCCATGCAAAGTAGTAGATGTAGCATACAAAATTATCAAGAAAGGTCTATAGTTAGAACTCGCCAAGATACTATTGAAACAACTAGAAGAAAACATGAGAACCATTTGGGTAGAAAAGACAAATACATGTAAGTTTGGTTCATTACTGGTTTGCATATTTTTCTACTTGTAGAATTACTTCACATTTGCCGGTAATGTAGACTGGGATATCAAATGATAAGTCATCATACAAATAAATGAGTTTATCAAGAATCTAGGTCAGAACTTTGTGACTTTCATGGATGACTATTTTAGAAATTTTATGGACATAATGCACAAAGAATCATGATTTTAGGTTAGTTAGTTGAGGAGCATAAGGAAGATATATGTTTTCTAGTGGACACTGACACCACTATGATCAAGGAAGTTGAGCCAAGAACTGCTTGGCTACCTCCAATGGGCTATGAAATGGATATTGACTGAGCCTCTAGGTCAATTAAGGTACTACTCACCAAGTCCAAAGATCTTAAAGCTACTAGGATCAGAGCCTATGAGGAATCAAATTCAAGGATAACAATGGATCTAGTTGAAGTAAAGGTTAAAAAATAAAAGATGATAAAGAAGAAGAATCAACAAAAAAGCCAATTGAAGAAGCAATTAAGGAACAAATTCTGATCAAGAAAAGTGAACATGAGGAGAAAACCAAGTCAGATAAGCAAATTCAAGATGAACCGGTAAAGGCCATAGAGAAGAGAAAACAAGTAGAGACACCAACATAAGCAAGGACAAGATTCCCTACAACCACTTCTCCACCCCTCAAGAAAGGAATTCCAAAAATCACAAGGCCTACTCCCACAAAGACTTATTAGAAGAAGAAAAGAGGTGTACAAGTTACCACTGAGCAACCAAAGAAGAGGAGAAGACTCATAAGAGAAAAATATGATGTAAACTCTAAAGAAGAAGATGATCAAAGTAAGCTCAAAGTTTTTGTAAATAAGAGTCAATTTGTTGATGAGTTAGTTAATAACATAAAATAAATAGGTAGACTAGGTCACACCAAGATGAATCAGTATACATACATGTCAACCGAAGATCAAGAAATAGTAGAAGAGGCAACCATCCATATGATGATTAAATTTAAGAGATTACCTATTGTGTAAAATATATCCCTAAGGAACTACACGATAAGGTATCAACAAGGTGGACATATGCCTTGCACATAGAAAAGAAAATGAGTGAACATTCTTTAATTTTGGCAATGCCTACTCTTACAGTTACTGAGATTGACGAGCTGATGAAATAGTATGCCAATCAATTTTTGATGAAAGGTAGAGCACTTAACATTTTGGCCTGGGTAAACTTGAAGAAGTTGATGAGAATAAAAATCTATTATGGGAAAAAATGTTAGAATTATTTAGAACAACAGAGAGGGGGGGGGGGGTGAATTAGTTATTTTCAAGTGCACATGTACCAATTGAACTTTCTAGCACTTCAACAATCTCAGATCTTGCCACCAATACAACTCAATTTCTATAACATATATCAGAAACATATAATATGCAGTCCACTATCCAAAAGTAATTAACTTTCAGAATATAACAACATTCACATCAAAACATTCACCAAAGTATAACACTAGGATTTATAGTGGAAAGCCAACTTGGGAAAAACCACTTTGGAACATGCTATTGATATTTCACTCTTTTGAAGTGAGCTCTCTAAAACGCCAACCCTATTAAAGGTTTGCAAACACACTGCAAGGTGTGACCTTGTTAAAGGACTTAAACACTCTATCAAAAGTGACATGGTTAAAGGATTTAAGTACATTCCATTAGAATGCCACCTTTATTAAAGGGTTTATATAATGACTGCTAGGTCAACCTTGATTAAAGGATTTAGACTGATACAATGGTTAGAAAGTAACAATAGTTTCTAATCTGAAAACATACAACTCACTTTGAAAATATGGATCCACTTCACACATATATGTTGATTTATTGATTAACCTTCATTTCCATCTCCATCACTGATCTTCTCAGAATTTGCTTCAAGAAATCACAACTCTATTCAGCTCCTTCACAATTTAAGCTTTAGCCTTATGCTTAGACTTATTAGTCAATAACATCAACAACGTCAACCCATGTTGTAACCTCACAATTTGGTTTTCCTTTATACCTCTTAGATTAGGTAGATCCATCTTTTGTCGCTTAATCTCCTCCGTAGATTTAGATTTAGGTCAGATTCATCGAATCCTTCCATCATTATGTTCTTCATCCTTCCTTCTAGATACATCTCCAAACTTCTCTTTGAATACATAATAAAATTATTTACCATGCATTAAATGCTCCATACAATTAATTAATAAAGTCAACATGATTTATATACCCCAAGAATTCAACTATGTCAGTTGGGAATATAAATTCTTTCTCTAAATGTAGGTTACTGACACTCAGTCAATATTGTGTTCTTCTCCTCAGTCATTACTGCATGTCTTAGTCATCTCTACAAACTGTCTTCCTCAGAAAACACTATCCTTTCTCAGTAATTTCCTATTGCTTGACATATACTAATGTTTGGTCAACACTAGATTTACTCAGCATATACTGGTGCTCGATTGACACTAACATCACTCGGGTTAAACTAGATTTCTTCACTTTTTCTCGGTCAGGCCCATCTCCTCAGTCTTTCTTCTTACTTAGATAAATAATACATTATCTTATCAATGTGCCAACTAATCAAGTACCCATTGAAGTATCAAATAACTACACCTTTCCTTAGGTTCTCTTGTTATCTCCTTGCCCTAATCCTCTTCATCAATCAATAGATATGGTACTATCCTAGATAGTAACTATCTTACTAGTTAAGGTTTGATATCAATGACAATATAACAATTGTTTCAATTGGAGTTTCCAACAATCACCCTCTTTGGCATTGATGGCAACACCACATGAATAACACATGATTTACCAAACAATCCAAAAAACTTTGTTTGTGCATCATAGAGTTTTATAATATCCTTAGCTTCATTTCAATTCACAAAATATTTTCCTTTTCTAACTGCATACATAATTACTCCCTCTGAATCTTTTATGTATCTCTTTCTCTGATTTCTTTGAATCTATCCCTCTGTGTTTTCATCTGAATCTCTCCATGTTTGACAAAAATGCCAAAGAAGTATCTATCACTTACATCTTCCACATGTATATGTCACCATGTTAGTTTAGTATGTAGTATTTCTCGCTCTCTCATCTTACTTATGAATGATTATCATCTTTCCTTTATTTCTTACAACTCTAGGTAGCTCCTAAAGTGTGACCTTTTCTACAGTAATTTGTTAGATATTTTATGTAGCAAATTTGATGCAGTGCTCTTAGTTGACTAGGAAGCCTCAATTAGGGGAATCACCCCTAGTTTACCTCTAAGATATTCATGAGCATCCTTAGGTAAAGATTTTGTGGATATGTCTTCTAGCTGTTCCTTTGTATTCACATATTCTATTCTCACTTCTTTATCTTGTTCCAGCTCTCTCAAGTAATGATACTTGATAGAAATATGCTTAGTCTTTGTGTGCATCAATATATTATATGATATATTGATAGCACTTGAGTTATCACATAAAATAACAACCGGCTCATTGATTTCCTCTGTCATTCCTTTTAACAATTTCTTGATCCAAACCAAATTTGAACAATTCACTGTAGTTGCTACATACTCAACTTCTACTTTAGATTGGGAAATGCAGTTCTATTTCTTGCTTGTCCAGGAGACTAATCTCTTTCCTAGAAAGAATGCTCCACCACTTGTACTTTTTCTATCATCAACATTTCCAGCCCAATCTGCATCAGTAAGACTCTCGGTTCAAATTTTTCATTCTTCTTGTAGTACAATCCATAATCCTCTATCCCTTTTAGATATCTCAGTATTCTCTTCACTCCCATCATAAGATTTTCTTTAGGATTGGCATAAAATCTTTCCACAATCCCAACTGCTAGGGCTATATCTGGTCTTCTATGGACAACATATTGTAGCTTTCCAATCATAGATCTATACAAGATTTGATTCACTTTAGTAGTATCATTAGTTTTAGATAGTTTCTATCTAGTAGCCATAGGAGTACTTACTGGTCTGGAATCCTTCATACCAAAAAATTTTAGTGTCTCTTTAACATATTTAGATTGAGTAATAAAGATACCTTTCTCCATCTTCTAAACTTGTAAACCAACAAATAATTTTATCTCACCAAACATAGACATTTAAAACTCAGTTTGCATCTCATTTGAAAATTTCTAACATAGGGCATCTTGTCCTCCAAATATGATATCATCAACAAAAAATTTAGCTAACAAAATCCCATTATCTTCTTCAATTTTCATATACGGATTGTTGTTGTCATTTGTTCTTGCAAATCCAATCTTTATCAAATAATTGTGTAGTCTCTCATACCATGCTTTGGGGGCTTGTTTTAATCCATACATCACCTTGTTCAACTTGCAAACCATATTTTTCTTATTTGGGTCAACAAATCCTTCAAGTTGTTCAATGTATACTTCTTCTTCTAATATACCATTCATAAATGTAGATTTGGCATTCGTTTGATATACTTTGAAATATTTATATGCAACATATGCAAGTACAATCCTCATCCTAATCTTGCCATAGGGGAAAATGTTTCCCCATATTCCATTCCTTCTTCTTGTGCATAACCCTTGCACACCAATCTTGCCTTATTTTTTGTGACTTGTCCATGTTCATTTAGCTTGTTTCTGAATACCCATTTTGTTCCAATAACATTCATATCTTTTGGTCTCAACACCAGAGTCCAGGTATCATTCTTTTCTATCTGATCAATTTATTCATTCATAGCTTGTATTAAATCATCATTCTCTAAAGCATCTTTTACTTTCTTAGGCTCAAACTCACACAGTAAACATGTAGGGTCTTTCAACTTACTTCTTGTCAAGACTCAAGATTATTTATCTCCAATGATTTTCTCAAGCTTTTGATGTCTTCTTACATACTGTACCAATGTAGGTTCAAATTTATTTTCTCCTTGATCTTGACCTTCGGGTTCATCATACAAGTTATCAACTTCATCTTCTGATTACTTGACAACATCCTCCTAATGTTTGACATTGCTTATCTGTGACTCTGCATCTAGTTCAAGTGTGTTACTTACCTGTCCTTCTTCCATGTAAATAAAAGATCTGTAATCTTTAGGTTCTTGTTTTCCCTCTAGTTCATTCTTTTCTACATATTCATCAACTCTCACATTTTCACTTTCCACAACTTTTTTAGTGTTAGAATTCAAACACTTATAAGATTTGCTCTTAGTGGAATAACCTAGGAATATGCCTTCATCACTTATTGTATCAAATTTTCCATTCCAATTGTCTTTCATTATATAGCATTTATTCCCAAAGATTATAAAATATTATACATTAGGTGCATAACCATGCCATCACTCATAAGGTGTACCATTTGTACCTTTCTTGATTTGTACTCAATTTAAGGTATAAACAACTGTGTGCTAAGGAAAGCACCTTCATAGGGTTAGTATTGCAAATAAATGAATAAGATAACTAAATTACCACAAATAGAAATCTAATTTAAGCAAATAATTGAGAATTAATCACTCTATGAACCTCTATTTAGGTTTGCTAATGCAAAGCTCTCAACAAGCTTCCATTAGTGACATCCCTAAAATGAGAATGAATGATAAAGTAACTAAAAAGTTCAATTAAAAATGAATTTAGCCTTAATTAGTACTAAATTTTCCTTTCTAGCTTGAAATTGCAAGAGGTTTGATGCTATTCTCAGATTTGTGGATGATAATTGATTGAATTATGCCTTGCTTTTATAGATTTTGGCAAGCATGGAGTTGAGTTGATCATGGTTTGATTAGGGTTAAGTCCTTGGTTCCACCTTTGGAGAAAATTTAAATGGATCATCCTCAAAGCTTGGAACAAGAACACAAAATGGGTGGACAAGATGCTCTCACCTTATGTGTGATGGATATTCATTGTGAGCTTGATCCATGTGAGCTTGATCCTTAAATCCTATTGGTTGATGCTTTTTCCTCCCATGTGGTGTTGAGGGAAAATTAGGATTTAATTAATTTATGTTATTTAATTTGTTTATCCATGTGTACCCCTTAAATGGGTTGATTTGATTTAAATTGAACTATACAATTAATTAGATTAATTGTACAATTCATTGATTTAACATTATTTATTTGTTTTAAATTGAATTAATGACTTTTGATTTTTCAATTAAATTGGATTATTGGATGATTAAAATTTATCTTTGAGTTTAGCTTGATTTGATTTTATTGCTTTGATTTTTTCTTGGTTGGTCACTTTATTTATCTTGTCCATTTTTAGGTGATTACAAATGCCCCTCTTTGAATCGATGTGCAAAGCATATCGGTTCAAAGAATGCCCTGATCATTTTGATGTGAAGTGCTTATAATTAGATCGATGTTTGACTTGATGCTTGAAAGAAGATGTAGATTTCAATGATAAAATTGATGTGGTTCTGATTGATTAAAGTCCTTGATCGTTGATTTGATGATAGTTCATTGATATGATGCTTGATTTGATCCAATTCGATGTTTGATGCCCCACTTGATTGATAAGCAATTTTTTTTTTGATGAAAGGTTAATTTGATGTTTTTCTCTTGATTTGATGATTATGATGTCATTCCTGATAATCCGAGTGTATTCCCCCTTGAAAATGAAATGAAATTTGATTTAGATGAAGGATATTGCATTTTCAGTCAGTTAGCATTGAAAAATATTTAATTATGAGTAAATTTTTATATCATTTTTTATAATGTATTCACAATGTTCTAATGACAAATGCCCCTGATTTGGCTGAATGGGTGAAAAATTTGGGTCCCTGGTCATTTTTTGGTAAAAAATGCCCCTTTTAGTTTAAACTAGGCTATATATAGGGGTAAAAGGCCTTTTTACTATTCATTTTTATCTTCCCTTTTGAATTTCATCTCTAACCCCCTTTTGAGCCTTTTGATGATGTTGATCCCAATTTGTGAGCATAGGTTTGAGTGAGGGCATCATTATCAACACCCACCTGGCTACGAACCTCCAATATGTACCCCAACAACTTGCTTTGTCCGATTTTTGCTTTTTAATTTGAAAAATTTAGATTTTTCTATGAAAAACCTATATTTTTTCATATTTCAAATAAAATAGCACGTACAATGATTTTAGCAGCATGTGTACCCTCTCTGAAGCACATCCATAGTTTTCTATAGCACATACACAACTTTTAGCAGCACTTACAAATGCTAGAACTGGGGCACATTTCATAATCGCCCTTTCTAGCAGCAGTTACAAATTTAATTACGCTTTTAAACTTTTTAGGGGTGCATATAGGGGTTTCCTATAGTGCATCCTAAGTTTTATAATGCTTACACTTTTTTGTAGCATGTATGATAATTTATATAGCATGTATGATACTTTAAGTTGCGCTTTTGATTTTCAGCACTTTTAAGAAATTAAAGAGCATGTACACCCTATTTGGTCAAATTTGCATGCCTCTAATTCAGTTTTCTGATCTGTTTGAAGTTGCCAATCAGTTGATTGGCTTAGGTTTTGAGTTCAGTTGATAGAAAGTCATATGATGTCAGTTCAAGTCATGTGATATTAAAAATTTTAATGGTCAATCTGGATTTAGATGATGGATGATGATATTTTTTTTGTCCTCTCTTAGTAGAATCAAGAAAATTGATTGTGGTTTGATTGGTTTAAATGTTTGATTGACTTAAGATGATCCAATATGTAATGATTTTGATTTTTGGTGTGTTGAAACTTTCTTTTGTAGGCCAAGCTTAAAAACCTTGGTGTCTATGGCTTCTACCCTTTACCTTTTAAGATGATTCATGATCTGAGTAGAGCGGATCATTGGGTCATAGGTAGATGCGGCTTGTCTTTCCTTCTCTCTCTCTCCCTCAATTCTATATGAATCAAGGTTTTCTTACCATTGTGGCAAAGCGTTGGCACTCTAACCACAATACTTTCCATTTATCGATGGGAGAGATGACCATCAATCCTGAGGATGTCTATCGGTTTCTATGCATACCTACACATGGGGAGCTTGTTTACTATGATCAGGTCTATGATGGTGTAGTATGAAAATGCCTGTTTGTAGATGACACTATCAGAGATGATAGCATTTAGTGGGCCCAGTTCCCATCTTTCCCTATTCTTCCTGTGGTTCTCAGTGCACTTGTTGGTGGTTTTCTAGTTCCTAATTGATGTGGTCATGGATTTTTTGTTGGTTGGGGTAGGATTCTGGAGGATTTGATTGGGGATCATGTGTTTTATCTTAGTTATACCATGAGCTACATGATGTGGTTTATCATCACGGGGCCACTCTTTCTACTAGGGTGGTTCTCCTTCAATTGGGAACATGGGAGCATATCCCTATTACTCATCCTATATCAATTCAACATCAGGATGTAGGTTAGTTGTTCACTTGGATGTACGAGGGTATGGTGATGCAAGCCCATTTGGGCAAGTTAGACTATTGGTGTCATATTATTGATGATATTGATCAAGTGGTCTAGCGACCATATATTAGATTTGAGGTCTGGCTTGAGGATATAGAGGAGCTTTCATATATATGTATGCCTTGATGGATGATAGGGTAGACACCCTTGATTATAGAGAGATTTTTTTGTTGAGAGTGCTACATTAGTTTGGTCGAATTCAAGCAATGTCACAGGGATTGGCTGTTGGAGATTTGCTAGTAGGCTAGTACTTACTGTATGTTTGTCATTGATGACAACATATGGAAAGTAGCATGCATGGAAGTCTTATACAATAAGCTTTCAATATATGATGCATGGACATGATATTAGCATGATATCATGGGTGCAGAGGTTAACTATTAGTACAGACAGTTATATAGCAGTTGGTGTTAGCAGTGTTCTTGACAGAGTAATAGGTAGTGTTCTATGTATGGTTGTTCGTACAATTATCATAAAGCCTTGCGCACTTGGATATATGTTGAAGACATGTTAGTGATGTTTCTATTATGGATGCATAGTTTGATATTTAGTAGAAGTGAAGTTATGCAGTCCCTATTCACTAGTAGCAGTTTCTTGTGTTTGCTCAGGAGAGCCGACAGAGATTTTATTGTTTCTTGAGTTGTGTCTATCTTTAGGGTATGCACCCTTGGAGTTAAGCGTAGAGAAATTTTATTGATGTTTAGTTAAGAGTGCATGAGTTAATTCAGCTTGAGGAGAAAGATCCAATTTTTTTGGTAGAGCCGATAGTGTGTAGCGTGCGTCTACAATTATCTTATTGAACAGGTCCCAAAATGTGTTGCGTGCATAGTAGAGCCAACATAATGTTTATTGGATTTTTTTATGGTTTCTCTAATATGATTTCAAGGTGGTTCTAATAGGCTGACCTAATTATATCATTTAGAGGAAAGATATTTATAGGCAGTCATTAATTATTATTGAAGTGTGGCTCATGGTTGATTAAGAAGAGCAGAGTAGAGTGTGTGAAGAGTTGAGCCATTAGAAGAAGGTCTATGTGACCAAGTAAAGTATTTGTGCTATACATTGGAACTGATCCAGATAGCAAGTCAAAGTGTAGTTCACCAAGATCTAGATATAGTGTGTATCTGTTATTCAGAAGGTTGTAGCCTTATGTTTAAGCATACTTAATTGGATAAAGAATTGAAACTTGTAGATAACTAATTCAACCCCCTCCTATCAGTTATCTCTTGGGACTATTCCTAACAATTGGTATCAAATCCAAGTGCCTCAGAGAGAAATTTTAATAGCTTGAGGTTGATGAGATGGCATGCTTCATAAAAGAAATTCCTAAGTTTGATGGAGAGAATTATCTAGATTGGAAGAACAAGATGGTGACCCATTTGCAATGCATTGCTTTTTAAGTTTTTGATGTAACTATCAAAGCAACCATGATTCCTACCTTAGAAGACCTTGATAAGGATGATGCTACTGAAAGGAAAAAGGAATTGTTTCATTAGAATGCTATAGCTAAAGAAGCCCTTATCAGTGCCCTATTTGATAGTGAATTTTTAGAGATAAAGAAGTTGGATACCGCCCACAAGATATGGAAGTACCTAGAAGACATATTTGAAGGAGAAAAGAAAGAAAAGGATGCACATAGAAAGAGATGGAAGAAAAGATTCAATGCATTAGAGATGCTGCCTGAAGAAAATATCAGAGCTTACAATCAAAGGATAAATGAAGCAGCTGCTGGAATCAGGAACAATGGTGGAGAAATTTCAGAAGGGGACATTATGGAAAAGTTAATGACCACTCTAACTTCAGAATATGAAAGAAGATCAACATCCTTGATGAGACCATGCAGCTTACATCTAATTTCAAGAGAGAGACCTTGATCAACAAAATCTCAGCTTTTGAGATTTCAAGATTGAAGACAGAACCAAAGAGTGAGACAACCTTCAAAGCAATAGTTCATGGTAAGAAATCTGCAAACACTTCTGGTAATTTTGATGATGATGATGAAGAGAAAACATTAGATGATTTCATTTCTATGATTTCCAAAAGAGAAAATAAAGGAAAAGGAAAATATGAAGGTTAATTACCATTTAAGTGTTTTTCATGTAATAAGATTAGTCACTTTGCATCTAAGTGTCCTACTAGAGCTAAAAAGTTCAAGAAGGATTACAAGCCTAAGTACTCTAAGGAATGTTACTTTTCTGGAGATGGAGTTTTAGATGATGAATCAAGTGAAGAAGAAATTGGATTCATTGCTATGGTAGACAAAATTAATGATAAGACAAATCACAAAGATGAGAAAGAGGAACAAGAGTTAGCATTGATTTCACAAGCTAACATAAGGATAGATTGGATTATAGATAGTGGTTGTTCACATCAAATGACAGGTGATAAAGGCAAGTTTGTTCATTTGGACAAATACAATGGTGGCATGGTTAGATTTGGAGACAACACTCCTAAACTAATAGTTGGTAGAGGAGCCATCACCTTGGATGGAAAGAATAGTACTGATGATGTCCTTTATGTTGATGGTTTGAAACATAACCTTCTCAATGTTGGATAGTTAGTTGGAAAAGGCTATCATTTGGAGTTCAAAGATGAAAAATGCATCATTAAAAACAAGGATGGTGTTATGATTGCATTAGACTCAAAGACAAGAGGTAATGTTTTTCAACTCAATTCAGAAGCAAGTTGTTTTGTTGCTAAATTTGATGACAGATGGCTGTGGCATAATTGAATATGTCATATCAATTTTGATAACATAGTAAAGATAAGTAATGTAAAGGCAATAAGAGATCTACCTAGCATAGCAAAACCAGTTGATACTATATGCAGGGAATGTGTGATGGGAAAGCATGTGAGAAATTCATTCAGGAGCAAGATCAATTCAGAAGAGAATAAGTCGGATCTGGTTCATACTGACCTATGTGGTCCAACTTAAACAAGATCATACTATGGAGAAAGGTATTTCATTTTGTTTGTTGATGATTATACTAGGATGATGTGGGTTGCATTCTTAAAAGATAAGTCAAAAGCTTTTGAGAAGTTCAAAATATTCAAAGCTAAGGTTGAGAATGAATCTAGACTAAAGATAAAATGTTTGAGATCAGATAGAGGAGGAGAATTCACCTCTAACAGATTCTATGAGTACTACGAAGAACATGGTACAAAGAGACAATTGAGTGCACCTAGAACCCCTTAGTAGAATGGAATTACAGAGAGAAGGAATAGGATCATTCTTGATACAACGTGCACCATTATGATAGAAGGAAAAGTTGCACACACCTACTAGAGAGATGCGGTCAATACAATAGTCTATACCATCAATAGAATTCAATTGAGGCCAGGCACTAACAACATCATAAGAGCTATGGTTTGGTAATGTTCCCAGATTAAAGTGCTTTAGAATATTTGGAAGCAAGTGCTACATCAAGAGGGATGAAGCAGTAGGAAAGTTTGATGCAAGAAGTGATGAAGGTATTTTTTTTGGTTACTCTACTAAAAGTAAAGCTTATAGATGTTTCAATTTAAGATTGAAAAAGATCATTGAAAGTTTATGATTCATGAAAAGTTTATGATTCAAGAAAGATATCATGATTACTCACCCATGATTGAAGAAGAACCTAGACCCTCCACTAGTGAGACAATCATTGAGGAAATGTTTGACATTATTGATGTATTATTCAATGACCCTGAGACAAGTGAAGAAAGTACTCCTAAGGTTGATGAGTCAACATCACCTAAAGTTCCAAAGTATACATCTAGAAATCATTCCAAGAAAGATATCATTGGAGATCAGAGCAGCAAAGTCTTGACAAGATCACAAGAGAAGAACTCAGCTAGTAGTGAAGCGGTATGTTTACTATCTCAGATTGAACCCTTAAGTGTTGAATATGCTTGTAATGATTCAGATTGGCATGATGCTATGAAAGAAGAACTTGATCAGATTATTAAGAATGACACTTGGGAACTAGTCCCAAGACCTAGTGATGAGAAAGTGATTGGAACAAAGTGAATATTTAGAAACAAGATGGATAAAAATGGTATAGTAGTAAGAAATAAAGCAAGATTAGTATGTAAGGGATATGTATAAAGAGAAGGCATTGATTATTTAGACACAGTTACACCTATGAGTAGATTAGAAGCTATCAAGTTGTTTTTAGCTTATGCTATAGTAAAAAACTTCAAAGCTTATTAGATGGATGTCAAGTCATCATTCTTGAATGGAGATTTGAAAGAAGAAGTATACATTAAGCAGCCAGAAGGATTCACCCTATCAGACAGACTTGATATGGTATGCAGATTGAAGAAGGCCCTCTATGGACTTAAGCAAGCCCCTAGAGAATGGTATGAAAGACTAGATGGATATCTAACAAATATTGGATTCAAGAAAGGAGCAACAAATTTTAATCTATTCATTAGAGAGACATCTGAAGGTCTACTACTTGTAGCTATATTTGTTGATGACATTATCTTTGGAGGTAATGACAAACTAAGTGCAGAATTTGCCAAAGAAATGTAGAATGAGTTTGAGATGAGTATGATTGGTCCTATCAAATAATTTTTGGGACTAAATGTGCAGTAGACAGAGAAAGTTATTTTCATTAACCAGTCTAAGTATGTGAAAGAGATACTGAAGAAATTCAAGATGGATGATTGCAAGCTAGTAGGAACCCCTATGATGAGTGGATGCAAGATTAAAAATTAAGATGACTCACCAGCATTAGATATAACATTGTACAAGTCTATGACTAGTAAACTCATATATCTTACTCAGACTAGGCCTGATATTTCCAATGTAGTTGGCATAGTTGGAAGATTTGTAGAAGAACCTAAACAAAGTCACCTCATGGTAGTAAAGAGGATATTCAAATACTTGTAGGGCACTATAGATTATGGTCTATGGTATCCTAATTCAAAAAATGTTGAGCTTCATATCTACACTGATGTAGATTGGGTAGGATATGTTGATGACAGAAAGAGTACATCAGGTGGAGCAGTGTTTCTTAGTGATAGACTTGTCACTTGGACAAGCAAGAAACAAAATTGTATTTCTTAGTCAACAACAAAAGTGGAGTAGGTTGCAGCAACCTTAAATTGTTCTACAATTGTTTGGATCAAGCAAATGATAAAGGATTTTGGAATTTAGATTGATTATCCTATTGTTATTCACTGTGACAACACTAGCACTATCAATATGTCAAAGAACCCTATGATGCATGCAAAGACAAAGCACATTAAGATCAAGTATCACTTCCTAAGAGAGAAAGTGGCAGAGCAAGAAGTCAAGCTGGACTATGTGAGTACCAAAGATTAGTTGGAAGATATATTCACAAAGCCCTTGCCTAAGGATACTTTTGAGTATCTTAGGGAGAAGTTGGGAGTAATTCCTTTCCCTGATTCTGCTTAGAAGAAAGAAGCAAAGGCATCAGTCCTTAGGGACTGATGGAAGGTTGACTACTCTACCTCAGGAGTAGTACTGGTGCTTAAAATGAATGGCACCCTTTTCCATTGATGTCAAAGGGGAGTAGAATATAGATTCATGAAAAATAGAAGCAAAAGGAGGAGTAATATACTAAGGGGGAGAAATATTCAATTATGCCAACAGTTCAGTTGAGGAAATGGAGAATATTAAAAAACATTGCAGCAGATAAAGGATTCATCTTTGGGAGAGTTTTGATGGGGAAATGGAGAATGTTATAAAAGAATTATTCATTTAGGTTGGTGGTGGTTTTTCATTCCATATGTTGCCATCAATGCCAAAGGGGGAGATTGTTGGAGATTTGCCAGCAGGCCAATACTGACTGTATGTTTGTCATTGATGAAAACATATGGAAAGTAGCATGCGTGGAAGTCTTATGAAATAATCTTTTAGTATATGATGCATGCACATGATGTCAGCATGATATCATGGGCACATAGGTTAACTATTAGTACAGACAGTTATATAGTAGCTAGTGTCAACAATGTTCTTGACAGAGTAACAGGCAGTGTTCTATGTATGGTTGTCCATACAGTTATCATAGAGCCTTGCACACTTGGATATATGTTGAAGACATGTTAGTGATGTTTCATTTATGGATGTATAGTTTGATATTCAGTAGAAGTAAAGTTGTGCAGTCGCTATTTAGCAGTAGCAATTTCCTATGTTTGTTCAAGAGAGCTGACAAAGATTTTATTGGTTCTTGAGTTGCACATATCTTTAGGGTATGAGCCCTTGGAGTTAAGCTTAGAGAAGTGTTATTGATGTTTGGTTAAGAGCACATGAGTTAATTCAGCTTGAGGAGAAAGATCTAGTTGTTTTGGTAGAGCCGACAGTGTGTAGTGTGTGTCTACAATTATCTTATTAAACAAGTCCCAGAATGTGTTGCGTGCATAGTAGAGATGACAAAATGTTTATTGGAGTTTTCTATGGTTTCTCTAATATGATTTCAAGGTGGTTCTAATAGGATGACCTAATTATATCATTTAGAGGAAAGATATGTATAGGCAGTCATTTTTGATTGCTGAAGTGTGGCTCATGGTTGATTAAGAAGAGTAGAGCAGAGTGTGTGAAGAGTTGAGCCATCAGAAGAAGGTCTATGTGACCGAGTGAAGTATTTGTGCTATACATTGGAACTGATCCAGATAGAAGGTCAAAGAGCAGTTCACCAAGATCCAGATATAGTGTGTATCTATTATTCAGAAGGTTGTAGCCTTCACCCCTTTGAGCAGTGAGCTCTTGGACAATGTGTCCTCTCCCCTAACAGGGACAATTATAAAAGACTCCTAATAGGGTCTGACCCTTGACCAAGTCTACTGTACTTAATATATTGTAAAGCTACTCCTAATAGGGTAAAGGATCTTCTAACAAGGATCATTATACACTAGTACAAAATATTAGTGGGTGTCAATTCCCACTAGGGTTTTTACCTATTTGGGTTTCTCCGTAACCATAATATTGTGTTGTGTTCAAGTGTTCTTTCATTTTGTTCATGATTTATGTTTAAGTATATTTAATTGGATAAAGAATTGAAACTTTTAGATAACTAATTCATCCCCCTCTCTCAGTTATCTCTTGGGACTATTCCTAACATTGGCATTATATGCTCCTGTATAGGTCAAGAGGTCCTTATGGGGCCCTCAGATTGATTATTAGATGACACAAGATACCTTGTTATAGCTGCCCCATCATGCATGGGATATGAGGGACCATATTGTTGATGTGAGGATGATAGATGATTATGTTGATTGGTTCATTCAGAAACCATTTTCAAGATTTACAGATCTCGTCAAGCCAGTACCTGGTATAGAGGAGGAGTCAGATGATGGCAGTGGGGATGGTGGTGGTTGTTGGAGATGAGGTTGTCAAGGATGAGGAGGGAGATGAGGTGATAGAGGATGTAGGTTTGTTATACCTATTATTGTTGTTTCTCCTATTCCTCCCAAACGTGGTGTGCAGATGAGGGGAGGTCGGGTGAGAGTGAGGGGTGGACCATTTATAGCACTCCATCAGGTTGGGGTCAATGGATTGGCCAGATAGGGAAAACATCAAGTGTGGGTATATAGGTAGGTCGGGGCACAAGCTATTGTTGATGTGGATGCACATGCATCACATATTTTTATTGATCAGGCATAGGGTCCTATGACACCTCCATAGGCTTCACAAGGTCCTATTCCTCCACAAATTCCTTCTTCTTCTGTTCCATCTTCTTCCATTCTATCTTCTTTTGTTCCATCTTCTTCTATTCCATCCTCTTCCATGGCTCCACCATAGGCTCCTCCTTAGCGTCCTCCACAAGCTCCACCTTCTCAGGCTCCTCCTATAGAGACTACAATGTTAGTTGGTGATGTTTGGGTTTTGTAGCTTGATGTGTCAGAGATTAGGAAACAAGTTAGTCAGTTGGGTAGTAGGGTGTAGGCATTCATGGCTGCTATGAGTTAGCATGGGCTACAAGCTAGCTCAAGTAGAGCTCCATATACATATCCTACTCCTAATGGTGCTGGTGGTTCTGGTAGTTGTGATTTATATGATTGAGCCATTCTTTTGTATACGATGATTATTTTTGATATCGAGACATTGGATTGGCATTCTTTTATGTGATGATGTTTATTTTTTATCGATACTTGTTATGTTTAATAGACTATGTTTCACATATTCTGATGGAGTCTTTGATACCATGGGATCTTGATATATACTAATAGATTTACTTTATATGATGTCATTATGTTTTGGACTCATTTAGAGGTGCTTTATATGATATTTAGATCTACATGATTCTATCTCTACATGCTTTTTTTTTATGGTTTTTTAAATGCAATTTATAAAATTAATCTTTATGTTTATTCTCTTATTGGTGCAAATGATTATCTTATTTATGACATAGAGTAGATGTATGTATTTGATACATGGTTTAATGTTTATGATATATGATGATGTATAATGATGAATATGTAATGGTTTAATGATTACTTCTATGTGATAGTACTTATGGATGCATTTATTTGATGTTATGGATAATGCAATGTAATGTGATAAATGAAAATGAGATGTAAATGTACTGTAAATGCAATGGATTCACTTATGTGATGTAATGTATAGATTTGGGTGATTTACTGATTAATGATGAATGTAATGATAAATGATATATGTATGATCTTAGATGTAAATACCATGATCTAATACACTTATGTTTAAATATAGTTCAATGTTTAAATTCAATTATCTTTGATGAAATGCTCCTATATGATCAATGTAATGTACTAATTACTTTAAATGTAATGTTTAGAGTGAATGTAATGCAATTAATAATGTCTTAATGATTGATTTGAAATGATGTAATTAATGCAACTAAATGATGAGAATTTAAAGTGAATGCAACCTAATGCAATGAGAATTAAAAATGAATGTAACCTAATGCAAATGCAATCTTAATTGAACTTAAATGAGATGATAAATGATAATGAATGGAATGAACTACATGTATGTAAACTAATGCAAATGCAATTTTAAAATGAACTTAATTATATGCAATTATAATGATAATGTAATGATTTGACTTTTAAATGAATGCAACTTAAATGCAATGGATCTAAATGAGCTAAGATTAAATGCAAATGATCTAATGCCAAGAACCTTTGTTTTTTTTAGATTTTGATTTCCAACACACTCTATCACATATAGTGTTTAGTGAACATTTGATTTTTTTATTTTTAATTAACTCCAACCCCTTTCTATTTCTCTTTTTCAAATTTGTTTTCAAACTAAGTGTTAGCACATGCAAAAAATTTCATGGCTCTAGCCCTTTTCCCCTGGTCTCTGCCTTTAACCTTGGTTCAAATATTCAAAACTAGCAGTTACATTTAAAACCCTTTGAAAATCCTGGCCCTTTTCTATTTTGATGTTACTTTTCACGGGTCACTTAAGGGTCCTAGTATGCAAGTGCTTTATATTTTGGTTGGCCCCAGTGTTAAATTTTCCTAAGTCTCCAACCCCCGGCGGCCTTTAATTTTTCCTAAGTCACAAGCTTTATTTTTTCCTATGTTTCGGCTTGCTTTATTTTCTTGGGCCCAGTTTTCTGACAACATCTCAATCTGAAGATTGGCGTAGGTTCTCATTGACTTTGTCAGAGGCTTGAGATCTTATGCCAATCATTGATTCTTCTTTGTGACATGGTGTTTAAAATTGTGGGTCCAGGGTGACACCTAAGCACAGTTGGTGGTTCCTCATTGGCCGATGGATTTAATGAAGTGGCATCAGTGGGCCTAGGTGGAGTCATGTTGATAGTTGCCTGAGGATCATGTGGTTGTCATATGATCACATGGAATATTCCATCCCCTTGTGATCATGAGATGACTGTTGATTTGGAATCTTTCCTAGACATATCAGTGGGACCTGGTTGCTGGTGTGTCTGTCAAAGGGGTCCCAATGTGTCAGAGCATGGATGGTCGGCATATGTTCTTAAGGATTTTTTTTGACACATGCAATCTTGCACCAGCCGTTTGATTAGATGCCGAGGGTTTGTGGGTCTTGTCAGTCATGACTGGGCAGTTGTAGTGAATGATAAAATGACATGTGGCATAGTGCGGACCCACTGGTGGGTCTGAGCAGTTTGGTGGTCTGAATATCTTTGTTTGGCAGTCCTGATAAGTATCAAAGTGTTTTCACTTGTTCGCATGGAATTTGGCAGTGTTCTAAAGGTTTGCGATTTTGCGAACAAGGTGTTTCACGTTGTCGCTAAACTAACTAGTGACATATTAAAAGGAAAAAGCAAAAGACCGTGAAATAGTGGAATTGGGCGGTTATGACTTAAAGATGGTCCAAATTTGAATGTCGACCGTCGATATGATGACTCATGCCATAAAATGACCATTTGATTTCAAACTCAAATTTGCAGAGTGTTTCCAATGAAAGAAAGGACCAAAATTGATTGTTGGCATGGCTTGAGTTGGTGAATTTGATTTTGTTTGCCATTGCAGTATGGTCCAGGAATGTGATGAGTATTTGCAGAGATTTGTACAATGCAAGGAATGAAATGAATGGCTTGAGGTGTGTTGTAGGTTGTTGAATAGACTAGTTAGTATGGAGAATTGATGATCTTTAGTACACTTTTCTCAAAGAATTATCACGATCGAAGATCTGTTTGAGATCTCTTTCTCTAGGAGGCTTCTTGTTCTTCCCCTGCAATTAATTTTTGTTGTAATTTTGGTGGGTTTGGTTGTTGTAACCCTAACCCTAGCTGTCCAAAGCTTGTTGCAATCTCTTCGAGATTCCCAAGATAGCTAGTGGTATAAATAGTTAGTTTTTTGATAGAGTAAGGGTTCAAATTTTAATCAGTCCAGAGGTTCTAATCTTGATTAGTTCCAGGGAGTTGTAGCAGGGTTGATCACATTGTATGAGGTTGAATAGAAAATCCTTGTAGTCTTCTGTAGGTTATTGAAGTGGTTTGATTCTCTATCCTACTTTGAATATGTACATGCCTCATCATACTTAATATAAATGTTTTAAGCTTTCAGGTCTCTCCTTGGTGCCAATATTGTGAGTTTTGGATTTTTTGATCCATTGCATAGGATTACCTTTGCATATGTTCTTTTCTTTAGTTCTTGATTGAGGATCATGTGAAATATACTTTAGAAGGGACATAGATTCATTATTTTTGTCTACATAAGGATCTTATAAGTAGTGGATGGGCTGGAATGGTTATATTTATGGCTATGAGTCTTTGACAATAGTTGGTTCATGTTCAATGTCTGTATTTGAGATTTGCCCAATGGATAATGGCACTCATCAAGGATTAGTATATTCAGTTGAGTTCAATGCTTGATTGGCTCTTGTTTACTTCTTTCCATCTTCATATATCAACACCTTTTCAAGTTTTAATTGTATTTGGTTGATAGTAGTAACACCCTATAGTAATGGAGAGTCAATGAATGTGAGGTTAGCATTTAGCACTTTCTTACTATTGAATCAGTTGTTTGGACCTAGTCTTTGGTGTGTGAAGTATGGTTTTCACTGGGTTAGGTGTACCTACCTTGGTTTTGCAGAGCCAGAAGTGAAGAGGGCAGTCTTGTCCCTATAGTTGGTCCAGTTACCCTAAGATCCTCATACATTTTGGAACTAACCAATCCTAAAATCAACTTGAGGGTATATTGGCAGCCTGAGAGCATAAGCATCCATTTTTGACACCAACAAGATGGCGACTTTGCTGGGGAAGTGTTACACAAGTCTATAGTAACAAGTAGGTCATCATTGAAAAATAGGGTTATTCTTGTCCCTTGTCTTATAGTCTCATTTGGATATTTGTTAAGTGGTATTGTAAGATTCCCAATATACCTGGGTGGTGACTCAAACATCTCTACAATAGTGCTAGTCAGTAGATTTTTATCAAATGAGTTATAGAGGTACTAGGTCCCAGAGGAACGAACATCCTGAAAACATAATGGAAGAAGGTATTCTAACCACTTCCAGGCCTAGTCAGACAAGGGGAGGAAAGAAGAAAATAAATCTTTCTCATGCTTGGAGAAATAAAAAGGATACAAGACAAGAAACTCAAACCAAGCATAGTCAAGAAGAAAATATTTCAGAATATGAAGAGGCTGTTAATTTGGGATTGAACCAGTATGAGGATGAATTTCAAGTGGATGATGAGTCTGAGACTACTCTCCCTAAATCAGTAGAGGTCTTTAAGGAGGTTTATGAATTGGAAAGAAGAGTCCAAGAACAAGTTGCTATCAGGCAACAAAGAGAAAAAAACAAAGAGGACAGAGGAAGACAAGAAATGATAAGGGCTGATCAGCTAAGGAGGAAGTTGTTAGATTTGGAGGCAATTAATTTTGTCCCAAAACCTGAAAGAGTAGAGGAACATCCTATTGTGTATAAAACACATGAGATAACTAGGCCTAGAGATAAGGGAAAACAAAAAACTATTGGAGTGCAGATTAGTGAATAGATTCAAGTGGAAAACCCATTAGATCAAGGGTTGAGATTAGATGTAGATCTTGAGAGGGATAGAAAAGAGAAAGAAATGTGGGCTAAAGAACTAGAGAAGGCAAAGTTGGAGGCTACTACTATAGAAATGAGGAAGAAGATTGATTTTCTCAGGCATACCTCAGGACCTTCAAATGTTGCTGCTTCTTTCTTGGGGCCAGGTGGAAATCACGGTAACCTTGTAGCTCAGACAAATGGCATTCTAGGTGTTGCTAAAATTCATGATGGTTCAAACACAAGGACATCTACATCTCAAGGAATTGATTCACCACATGGAGTTCCTATTCATGAAAGGTACAAACAACTTATATTTTTTGGTATTCCTGGTTATCCTAATGTTATTCTTGATGAAATTAGAAAGAAACTCCCTAAGTTTATTGGAAACAATGTCATTACATGTGAAGAACATCTAAAATTTTTTATGGATGTAATAGATGACTATAATGTTGAGCCTGATGATGTTGTAATGAATTTATTTGTACAATCTCTAACCGAGGATGCTAGGGATTGGTTTAGAGGATTGCCCCATGCTAGTATAGGATATTGGAATGAATTTAAGAATTGTTTCAAAGAGCATTATGGAGATAAAACAAATGAGAGTTTTATTTTTAATGAATTCAATAACATAAAGAAAAATCAGAATGAAGAGGTCCTTGAATTTAATATAAGATTCCAAAAGGCTATGCATAGGCTACTGCAAGTTATCAGATTAGATGATAGGGTGTGCCTTGTGACATACTTAAATGCTTTTGATGAAAAGATGGGTTACCTCTTAAGGGATAAGAACCCTAGAAATCTTGGGGAGGCTTACAAGTTGGCTATCAACATAGAGAGTAATAGAAGAATATCAAAAAAATTAGGGAGAAGAGAAGATTATAGGCCTCAAGTGAAAAACAAGAAAGAAATGGGAAGGTCTGCTGATTTTAAGCCTAAGGAGTAGGACAATTTAAAGAAGATTCTAAGTGCTTTAGAGAGTCTAAATCCTAATGAAAAAAGAAACAATAAGGTTGCAACAAATGACAGACAAGCTTCAAGTAATTTTAGTAGGCAACCAAGAATGCAAAATTACCCATACAATACTTAGTGGAAGGATGGAAAACCCATTTTTCCAGTTAAAAGGGATAGGCCTAATGATAGGATTCCTGATCCTTTGCAAAGAAATTCAATTAACTTGAATGATGATATCCCATGGTGTACTGTTTGTCAGTCTCCTCATAGTCCAGAGCATTGTGTTATTGCTTTGAATTTACCTGATAACCAAGAACAAGATGAGCAGTATGATAGGAGTGGTTGTGGGATGACTTCTTCACATGCATGGGATAAGGTTGACTCTACTGATGATGAGGAGGAAGAATTTGATGATGTTGGATGTGGTGCAGTGAAGTGTGAGAAACATGTTTCCTTAAGGAGACCCTTTGATGAGGAAATTGCATAAATCACTACAGACATGGTCACTCAAGCTAGGAGTAATTACAATTTGAGAAGCAGGATAGTTGGAGGCACAAGTGGTAAACCAAGTAGCATGTTTATCAAGAATTCTGAAAGGAACGCACAACAACATGAGGAAAAGGAAAAGGGTGCTGGTGTTGTCAGTCAGGTTAAAATAAAAAAGAAGAATGGGCCTACTGCAATACCTAAGGGTAAAGTAAAGACATTAGAAGTAGTTGTCCCCATACCTCAAAAGGAAGATGAATTTGTACAAAGGAGTAGCTCTGACTTGATTGTCCAAAAAGAGGATAAGGGTATCTTTGAGATTAAGGAAGATATGGGCAACCATTCTTATGTTCCCATTGATATGACTAAATTGCTTTCACAAATAACTGTCAAGGTCCCATTGTTAGAAACAATGAGAATAGAAGAGCACAAGGTCAAGGCCTTGGTTTGGGTAAATGGTGCCTCTTCCATAAAAGTCCAAGAAATGAACAGAGGTGAAAAGCATGTGGCTACTTTAGATGACACACCTGATAGTAAAAATGAAGAAATTGTCTCTGAGATTCCTTAGAGGTATTTGGATGCAAACATTGTAAATACTACATCAGGGACAGTTGATCCATTTTTCTTGCCCCTTATGATAAATGGAAAATTATTGAAGAATTGCATGATTGATTATGGAGCATCAAACACTGTCATGCCTATAGAGATCATGAAGTCACTAGGACTAAAGGTTGATACACCTCATGGAAGATGCCAAGCTATGGACTCAAGAGAAGTGCCAGTTATTGGTACCATTAAGGCTTTTCCTTATAAATTAGCCGCATTTCTTGACAAATAATTAACTATGAGTGTTCTTGTAGTCGACATTCCCCCTCAATATGGAATGTTGTTATCTATAAAGTGGAGTGCCTCTATGGGAGGAAGTATTCAATGTGACTTGTCCTTTTCCACTTTTAGCATTGAAGGTGAAAGTGTGAAAGTCTCAAGGGAAGCTAGAACTCCACATATGATTGAGGAGGATGAAGAGGACAATATGAATTGTTTTGTGGACACTGACATTGGTTCCTTCCAAGTTCAGGAGAGAGAGATGCAAGAGAAGGTCAAGCCTGTCTTTTGGGCTGATGATAAGAGTAACATGGCAGAAGGTAATGTATTATGGACCTTGTATTTTGATGGAGCAAGTTCAAAGGAAGGTGCTAGAGTAGGAGTGCTATTGATATCCCCAAGTGGTAAGACTTTTAAGTTTTCTTTCACTCTCTTGTTCCCTTGCACAAATAATGTTGCTAAATATGAGGCCCTACTGATTGGTTTGAGACAAGCATCAAAACATGGGATCAAACATCTTAGGGTGATTGGTGATTCTGAGTTAATAGTTTCTTAGATTAGATCAAAGTATGCATCAAAGAATCAAAGGCTGAAACAATATAGAAATGTTGTTCGGGATGAAATTGAAGGTTTCAGTTCCTTTGGTATTGATTGGGAGGATAGAAGCCAAAATAGGATGGCTGACTTACTAGAAAACATAGCATTAAGGCCAGAGGATATTACCTTTGTAGGGATATCCAAGATTGAGTGCAAGTTTCGGCCTTCTATCCCAGACAATGTTGAGAATTGGCAGGTATTTTCTGATGATCAAGATATAATAAGGTTTTTGCAATGTGAATCTCATTTTGATGGTCAGGAGATGGATTTCAGCACTTTTGTTGACATCAAAAATGGAAAAGAGAATGTTCTTAGGAGGGAAGTTTTGCAATTAAAATCAAATAGGATCCCAAGGGGATTGGTTGCTCTTGAGAGGGCATTTGATGATAAAGAAAGGACTTGTTTCCCTAAATTTGTTGATAAGATAAATGATTTGGAGGAAATAAATTTAGGAACAAGTCAAATGCCCCAAAATGTTTACATAGGTAAATGTTTATCCCAAAGAACTAGGAATAATCTGATTGATCTTCTCAAAAGATTCAGACATGTCTTTGCATGGTCTTATGATGATCTGAAAGCCTATAGAGAAGATTTATTCCAGCATGAAATACCATTGAAGGAAGGCACTAAACCTTTTAGGCAAAAATTAAGGCCCGTGAACCCTACTTTGGCACCAATAATGCAAGATAAACTTAAAAAGATGATGGATGTTGGCATTATTAAGCCTATCAGACATTCTACTTGGGTGTCAAACTTGGTTCCAGTCAGGAAGAAGAATGGTGACATTAGGTTATGTGTTGATTTTAGGAATTTGAATGTCAATTCTTTGAAGGAAAATTATGGTTTGCCTAATATGGAGAATATGTTGTAGAAAGTTACTGGATCAGAGTTAATGTCCATGATGGATGGTTTCTCTAGATATAATCAAGTCATGGTCAAGGAATTAGAACAATTTAAGACTGCATTCACTACCCCTTGGGGAACATATGTTTATGTTAGAATGCCTTTTGGTCTGACAAATGTAGGAGCTACTTTTCAGAGAGCTATGGATGTAGCCTTTGTAGACTTTATAAACACATTTCTAGTGGTGTATCAGGATGATCTCACAGCATATTTAGATAAGGAAAGTCAACATTGTGAACATCTTGAGAAAAATTTTATTAGGGCCTTGGAGTATGGGATCTCTTTGAATCCAAAGAAGTGTTCTTTTGGTGTTGTGGAAGGCAAGCTCTTAGGGCATATTGTGTCCAAGGATGGAGTGAGAATTGACCCTGAAAGGGTTATGGCTATAGATAAACTTTCACCACCTAGAAATGTTAAAGGAATACAATCTTTCTTTGGGCAGGTAAATTTCCTAAGGAGATTTGTTACAAATTTTGCAGAAATCAGTATCCCTATCTCTAGGATGTTGAAAAGGGAGGCAAAGATTGAGTGGAATGAAGAAGCAGATGAATCTTTCAGAAGTATCAAAAGGGCCATCAAGGATGCTCCAGTTTTAAGGATACCTGATTATGGTAAACCCATGCAGATATTTTCTTTTGCTTCTTGTCATACAGTTGCAGCAGTTTTATTACAAAAGAATTCAGAAGGATATGAACAACCCATATCATTTTTTAGTAAATCCTTACAAGTAGTAGAATTGAAATATGATATTACTGAGAAATAGGCTTATGCCTTAGTCAAAGTAGTCAAGGCTTTTAGATGTTATCTTGTAGGAGCTAAGGTGGTTGCTTATGTTCCTAGTGCTGCAGTTAAGGATATATTGGTTCAACAAGAAGTTTCAAGAAAAATATGTAGATGGATCAATAGGATCCAAGAATTTAATATTGATATCCAAATTACAAAATTGGTAAGAGGCTTAGGTCTTGTAAAGTTAATGGCACAAAGCAATTTAGCTGCAAATCATGTGAATGTGTTAGAAGAAGAACAAAGGCCATACATTTGTGATATGGATTATTGTGATTGGTACAAAGATGTTATTGGTTACTTGCAGAAATTGGTCCTTCCCCCTGAGATGAATGAAAATAGAAGGAGAACTATCAAGTTGCAATCTGCAAGGTATCCCATTATACATGGTAAGTTGTGGTGGAGAAGTAATGAAGGAGTATTGCTAAAATGCATAGACCATGAGAGGTCTGAGGCTCTGTTAAAGGAAATGCACCAAGGTGTCTGTGGAGGACATTATATGGAAAAGACCATAGCCCACAAGATCCTTAGGTTTGGATTTTGGTGGCCTACAATTTTTAAGGATGCCCATCAGTTTGTAAAAAAATGTGATGCATGTCAGAGATTTGCTGGAAAGTTGAAGTTTAATGGGAATTTACCACTCAAACCTGTTGCAGTTCAGGCTCCATTCCAGAAGTGGGGTATTAACTTCATTGGGGAAATTCCAAATAAGTCTAGTGGTGGACATTCTTACATACTAGTGGCAACAGACTATTTTACTAAGTGGGTTGAAGCTATCCCCACTAGAAAGGCTACTAGTAGAGTGGTGACAGATTTTATGATGCAAAACATCCTTACCAGGTTTGGTTGCCCAGAGGTAATTGTGGTTGATAATGCAATGTGTTTTAGATCATAGGAATTTAGTGATTTTTGTCAGCAGTATGGGATACACATTTCATTTTCTTCTCCATATCATCCACAAGGAAATGGCCAGGCTGACTCCAGTAATAAAAGTCTGATTAAGATTCTCAAGAGAGTGTTGGACAAGAATAAGAAAGGCTAGGACTCAAAGTTATGGTGGGCACTGTGGGCTGATAGGGTAACTGTAAAGAGGGCCATAGGTTGTGCTCCATTTGATTTGGTATATGGAATAGGTGCTAGATTGCCTCAAAATAATCTATTGCAGATGTAAAAATTTATCCAAGCATATGATGAGGACTTGAATGATGAAATGAGAGTAAGAATGGATGAAGTGATCTAGTTGGAAGAGGTAAGGAGGGATGCACATGAAAGAAATGAGGCATTGCAGAGACAATGTAAGAATTTGTTTGATAGGAGGGCCACCCAAAGATGTTTTGAAATTGATGACCTCATCTTGATGTGGAATGCAAGGTTGGAAGATAAGGGGAAGCATGGAAAGTTTGATCCAATTTGGTTGGGCCCTTATCTTATTGAGAGAAAATGGGGGACAGATTCTTATGTTTTGAAAGATTTAATTGGTGGTACTTTGGAATTGCCTATTCATGGACAATTCCTAAAGTTTTACTTCTCCTGAAGTATCTTTTCCATGAGCAGTAGTTTAGGTTTTCCCTTGTGCAGTCGTTTGTGTTTTCTTTTTGTGTGTCAAAGTTTTGAGTTGGTCTACTCTTCCAAGAGATTCTAGCTTGCTCATTGTATCTGTAGGAGATACACATCCCCAAGTATGAGCCACTGTTAGCACGTGCAAAAAATTTCATGGCTCTAGCCCTTTTCCCCTAGTCTCTGCCTTTAGCCCTAGTTCAAATATTCAAAACTAGCCGTTACATTTAAAACCCTTTGAAAATCCTGGCCCTTTTCTATTTTGATGTTACTTTTTGTGTGTCACTTAAGGGTCCTAGTATGCATGTGCTTTATATTTTGGTCAGCCCCAATGTTAACTTTTCCTAAGTCTCCAACCCCCGGCAACCTTTAATTTTTCCTAAGTCACGAGCTTTATTTTTTCCTATGTTTCAGCTTGCTTTATTTTCTTGGGCCTGGTTTTCTGACAACATCTCAATCTGATGATTGACGTAGGTTCTCATTAACTTTGTCAGAGGCTTGAGATCTTATGCTAATCATTGATTCTTCTTTGTGACACGGCGTTTAAAATTGTGGGTCCAGGGTGACACCTAAGCATAGTTGGTGGTTCCTCATTGGCCGATGGATTTAATGAAGTGGCATCAACAGGCCCAAGTGGGGTCATGTTGTTAGTTTCCTAAGGATTGTGTGGTTGTCACATGATTGCATGGAATATTCCATCCCCTTGTGATCATGTGATGACTGTTGATTTCAAATCTTTCCTAGACATATCAGTGGGACCTGGTTGCTGGTGTGTCTGTTAGAGGGGTCCCAACGTGTCAGAGCATCGACGATCGGTGTATGTTCTTAAAGATTTTTTTTTAAACATGTGATCTTGTGCCAACCATTTGATTAGATTCCAAGGGTTTGTGTGTCTTGTCAGTCGTGACTGGGCGGTTACAGTGAATGATAAAATGACATGTGGCACAGTGCGGACCCACTAGTGGGTCTAAGCAGTTTGGTGGTCTGGATATCTTTGTTTGGCGGTCCCGATAAGTATCAAAGTGTTTTCATTTGTTCACGTGGAATTTGGCAGTGTTCTAAAGGTTTTTGATTTTGTGAACAAGGTGTTTCACATTGTCGCTAAACTAACTAGTGACATATTAAAGGGAAAAAGCAAAAGACCGTGAAATAGTGGAATTGGGCGGTTGTGACTTAAAGCTGGTCCAGATTTGAATGTCGACCGTCGATATGAAGACTCACACCATAAAGTGACCATTTGATTTCAAACTCAAATTTGCAGAGTGTTTCCAATGAAAGAAAGGACCAAAATTGATTGTTGGCGTGGCTTGAGTTGGTGAATTTGATTTTGTTTTCCATTGCAGTGTGGTCTAGGAATGTGATGAGTATTTGTAGAGATCTGTACCATGCAAGGAATGAAATGAATGGCTCGAGGTGTGTGGCAGGTTATTGAATATACTGGTTAGTATGGAGAATTGATGATCTTTAGTATGCTTTTCTCAGAGAATTATCATGATCGAAGATCTGTTTGAGATCTCTTTCTCTAGGTGGCTTCTTGTTCTTCCCCTGCAATCAATTTTTGTTGTAATTTTGGTGGGTTTGGTTGTTGTAACCCTAACCCTAGCTGTCCAAAGCTTGTTGCAATCTCTTTGAGATTCCCAAGATAGCTAGCAGTATAAATAGTTAGTTTTTTGATAGAGTAAGGGTTCAAATTTTAATCAGTCTAGAGGTTCTAATCTTGATTAGTTCCAGGGAGTTGTAGCAGGGTTGATCACATTGTATGAGGTTGAATAGAAAATCCTTGTAGTCTTTTGTAGGTTATTGAAGTGGTTTGATTATCTTTCCTACTTTGAATATGTACATGCCTCATCATACGTAATATAAATGTTTCAAGCTTTCAAGTCTCTCCTTGGTGCCAATATTGTGAGTTTTGGATTTTTTGATCCATTGCATAGGATTACCTTTGCATATGCTCTTTTCTTCAGTTCTTGATTTACGATCAGGTGAAATATACTTTAGAAGGGACATAGATTCATTATTTTTGTCTACAGAAGGGTCTTATAAGTAGTGGATGGGCTGGAATGTTTATATTTATGGCTATGAGTCTTTGACAATAGTTGGTTCATGTTCAATGTCTGTATTTGAGATTTGCCCAATGGATAATGGCACTGATTAGGGATTAGTATATTAAGTTGAGATTAATGCTTGATTGGATCTTGTTTACTTCTTTCCATCTTCATATATCAACACCTTTTCAAGTTTTAATTGTATTTGGTTGATAGTAGTAACACCCTATAGTAATGGAGAGTTAATGAATGTGAGGTTAGCATTTAGCACTTTCTTACTATTGAATCTATTGTTTGGACCCAGTCTTTGGTGTGTGAAGTATGGTTTTCACTAGGTTAGGTGCACCTACCTTGGTTTTGTAGAGCCAGAAGTGAAGAGGGAAATCTTGTCCCTATAGTTGGTCTAGTTACCCTAAGATCCTCATACATTTTGGAACTAACCAATCCTAAAATCAACCTGAGGGTATATTGGCAGCCTGAGAGCATAAGCGTCCATTTTGAACACCAACACTAAGAAAGACAAATATCTTAAATGCATTTAATCTAGGATGTATGCAACTAGATGTCACTATTAATAAAATTTGGAGCTTATATTCATCTTTGAGCAATTTTGAAACCCGAAATCAGTACAACCATCACTAGTTCAACCATGATGATATGAATACATTTTCCACCTTTCACATTGCTTTTCCATCCTTGGTACAACTATCGCTGATAGAAATCAATCATAAGAGTATGAATACCCATTTCATCGGAT
Source organism: Chamaecyparis obtusa (assembly GCA_027943335.1). Classification (NCBI taxonomy): domain Eukaryota; kingdom Viridiplantae; phylum Streptophyta; class Pinopsida; order Cupressales; family Cupressaceae; genus Chamaecyparis; species Chamaecyparis obtusa. The sequence continues at coordinate 57,355 of BSBK01007398.1, read as the reverse complement.
TCTATGTTGCAAGTTTATTTTGGTATTGATGAAGGGTGCTCCCCTTAATACCACAAACACATAACAGAAATAGAGAAGCAACAACAACAATATGCAAAAATAAAAAATTGGCTTCTTATTATCTCCACAAATGTGGAATTACAAACTTTCAGAATTACAATATGCAAAGCCACATGGGCATTCCCTTACAATATTCTATAGGACAAAGCCTCGAACCAATACCTAGATCTACTACCCAGAACTATTCTGAACTATTCTACACTACCTAAGACAATAATACAGCCTTCCATATATAGGCAATTTTCCACCGCCTGGGAAGGTTCCTGAATCTTAGCCAATAAGGCCGACCAAACTTAGAATTATTTTATTTTACATTTTATTACATCATAGTCAGCTCAAGATAACCATTGAAACCCGAACATAAATTTTGAAGAAAATTATTTTCCACCATTTCAGGTGGCCCAACTTCCGAAGACCATAAGTCATCACCAGTTGACCCGATCAGCTATTATAACCCCATTTTGAAAATGCCACGAAGCACTCTATAGGCTTGACCCGCACAAGCACCCATCACCCAAATTTTTGACCTCATCCCGAGCCTCTAAAGCCTTCAAAACTGAGTTCAAAGTTTCTGTACCTTGCTGCCAATACCGAAAATCTTCAATATCTTCCAATATACACTTGATCTAGCAATGAAACTTTACAGGAAGACTTATATGACCAAAATGAACCTCCAAGAAAGAAATTAGATCATTCTGAGCACATACAAAAATTACCAAAAATAGTAACTTTCCATAAATAGTAGCTCTGCACAAAATAGCCCTTATTGAATATTAAAAAAGAATTTTTTTTGTTTTTTGGGTGATGCAAGATTGCTCTTACACCCAGGATGCTCCTGCATCAGACACCCGGGGTAATTTGAGAAGTGACCCTGTCATGACTCAGGTGTGCAGAGGAAAACCAAGACAGTTAACCTCCTCCTTTGTTAGCCATGATGAATCTTCAACAGGTCATCCTTTCCATTTGACCAAATACTCTTCATATGTCCTATTCCTTGTGCTTCTGCCAACACAACTGTCCAGTATGTCTTCAATCTCCTTGATATCTGAACTGGTTGCTGGAATATTCCACTGTGCTGCTGCAACCTCATCTTCAACAGCTCCTTCATGATACTCTGTCAAATCTGAAATATTAAACACTGGTGAAATATTTAGCTCAGTAGGCAATTCTACCTCATATGCATTTCTTGAATCATGTTTCTTCAGTATCCTACATGGTCCAAACTTCTTCATTTTCAACTTGTTATATGTACCAACTGGAAACCGCTCCTTCCGCAAATGAACCATGACTTCATCACCAACTTGAAATTTTTTATACCTCCTTTTCTCATCTGCCTTAGCCTTATACTGTGCGTTCATCTTGGTAATATACTTCCTCACCTCCTCATGGATGTTCTTCAAATGTTTTGCAAAATCCTCAGCTTTAGCACTACTTATTTTGCCTTTATCTATCTTCCTCAATTCAGATGCATTTCTTGGACTACTTCCATATACAATCTAGAATGGTGATTTACCGGTGCTCCTGTTGACAGAATTATTGTATGCAAATTCTGCTTGTGGTAAAATCAAATCCCATCCTGTTGACTTATCTCCAATCAAACATCTCAGCAGATTTCCCAAACTTCTATTCACCACCTTTGTCTGTCCATCAGTCTGTGGATGATGTGATGAACTGAACTTCAAATCTGTCTTCAACTTCTTCCATAATGTCCGCCAAAAATATCCAACTTAGTATCTCAATCTGAAACTATGGTCTTTGGCAAACCATGTAGTCTCACCACTTCTCTGAAAAACAATTCTGCTACATGAACAACATCATTAGTCTTCTTGCAGGGAATGAAATGTGCCATCTTTGAAAATCTGTCAACTACTACAAAAATTGAATCATGTCCCCGCTGTGTCCTCGGTAAACCAAGAACAAAGTCCATACTGATATCCTCCCAAGGCTTCTCTGGTATAGGTAATGGCTGATACAACCCTGTATTCTACTTCACTCCTTTCGCCATCTGACATATTCTGCAACTCTGTACAAACTTCTTCACATCTTGCTGCAAGTGTGGCCAATAATAATTCTCACTAACTAAACCAAGGGTTTTATCATGACCAAAATGTCCAGCCAATCCTCCGCTATGCTTCTCCTTGATGAGATTCTCCCTCATAGAACTTCGTGGAATGCACAACTGACTCCCTCTGAATAGCATATCATCTTGGATGATGAAATCCAACCATTTTGTCCTATCTAGAGTAACAGGTTCTGTACAAGCTTTCGAAGCTTCACTAAAATCAGGATCCTTTGGATACAAATTCTTGAGTTCCTTGAACCCAACCACCTCAATCTGCATCTCTGTCAGCAATAGTTGCCTTCTGCTAAGAGCATCTGGAACCCTGTTAGACTTTCCACTTCTGTGTTTCAAAACAAATGTATAACTCTGCAAAAACTCAACCTATTTCAAATGCCTTTGATTCAATTTTCTTTGACTATTCAAATATTGCAAAGCTTGATGATCAGTATACAAAACAAACTCTTTAGGAAGCACATAATGTCTCCACTTCTTTAATGCCTAAACTATAGCATAAAATTCCTGATCATAAATAGAATACTTCCTCTTGGCATCATTTAACTTCTCACTAAAATACGCAATAGGTTTACCTTCTTGGCTCATAACAGCTCCTATTGCAGTACCACTAGCATCACAATCTACTTGAAACACCTTATTAAAATCTGGAAGTGCTAAAATAGTTTGTTCTGTAACCTTTTGTTTCAACAATTGAAAACTCTTTTCTACCCCATTAGTCCACCTAAACTCTTTTCTATCCCCTCTCATTGTTTCAGTCAAGGGTCCACAAATACTACTAAAATTTCTGATAAACTTTCTGTAAAAGCTAGCTAGACCATGAAAAGATCTTACCTCAGTAGCACTCCTTGGAGTAGGCCATTCAAGGATAGCCTGTACCTTCTCTGGGTCCATTTTTAGACCTTCTGCTGAGACTACAAATCCCAAATACACTAACTCTTTCTTCGCAAAACTGCACTTCTTCAAATTAATCAACAATTTCTCATCTCTCAACTTCTCAAACACCATACGAATATGCATCATATGTTCCTCCAATGTCTTGCTAAAAATCAAAATATCATCTAGGTAAACAATGACAAACTTACCCAAAAATTATTTTAGAACCTCGTTCATAAGCCGCATGAAAGTGCTCGGTGCATTGGTTAGCCCAAAAGGCATGACTAACCACTCATATAGTCCTTTTGTTTTGAAGGCAGTCTTCCATTCATCTCCTTCTCTGATCAGAATCTGATGATATCCACTCTTCAGATCTATCTTTGAGAAATACACAGCTCCACTCAAACAGTCTATAATATCATCCATTCGTGGCAATGGAAACCTGTACTTGATTGTTTTCTTATTTATTTCCCTAGAATCTGTACACATCCTCCATTCTCCATTCTTCTTTGGTGCTAATAGCGTTGGTACAGCACAGGGACTCAGACTCTCATGGATCAATCCTTTCTGTAACAGTTCATGTACTTGTCTGTTCAACTCCTCACTTTCTACAGGTGTCATTCTGTGTGCTGCCTTATTTGGCAAACTCGCTCCTAGGATCAAGTCCATCTGATGACTGATCTTCCTGACTAGTGGTAATCCATCAGGCATGTTATCGGATACAATATCCTAAAACTCATTCAACAAATCTGAAACTTCTACAGGAACATCTTCTACTTCCTCTTTACCAGCTTTTGGAATTAAAGAAAAACATACATGCTCATGCCTCATACCATCTAAGAAATTTCTTCCATCAACAAAAGTTATCCTTGCATTACCACATACCTTTTCTTCAGTCTCCTTCAATGGTTTTAGCTTATGTCGCACTCCATCCTTTGTCAGGGAATAGGTATTTGCATGACCATCATGTACAACACATCTGTCAAACTGCCATGGTCTACCCAACAACATATGACATGCATCCATAGATATGATATCACACAATACCTCATCTTGGTATCCGCCAATCTTGAACTTCACGAGGCATTGTTCATTGACCATGACCTTGTGGTCATCCTGTACCCAGGCAATCCGATATGGATGTGGGTGTTTCTGTCTCTTGAGCTTCAACTTTGTCACCATCTCTTCTGACACCAAATTGTCAGTGCTTCCACTATCAATAATCACATCACAACATTTACCTTCACACTTGCACCTAGTGCAAAACAGGCTCCTCCTTTGCTCAGGTTCATTCTCACCACTCAACAGGACTCTTCTGTTAATCAACGTTTCTCCTCTTTCAACATCTTTAGAATTTGATTATCTAACATCTTCATCTACATGTGCAACTCTGGCCTGGCCTTCATTTCTCCTGTCTATTCTACCTTGGTGCTGAGCACATTCAAATGCCCTATGACCTTCTTCTCCACAGTGAAAACATGTTCCATGGAAGCCTCCTCTTCTAGATCCTTGTCCTCTTCCTCTTCCTCTTTGATCTCTATTATTCTGATCTTGGAAATGATTGGAATTATTTCCTCTCTGATTCTGACTACTACTGGCCTCATCATTCTTTTTCGGATCTTCATTTCGGCCACCATATGACTGTCCACCAGATCTTCCACCACGACCTCTTCCATTTTGTCTGCTCTCGAACTTCTTGTTTAGCTTTTCCTCTACTTTTAGGGCAAACTGGTATGCCTCTTCAATACTGTTCATTCGAACCAGATTCAACTCCTCCTGAATGCTTGGCCTTAACCCATTAAGGTATCGGGCAACTTTCTCCTTATCAGCGTCTACATGGCCTGTTCTGATGAGGAGTCAATAGAACTCCTCTATATACTCCTGAACAGATCTTCTTGCTTGCTTCAAACTTTGTATTTTCTTTAGTAGGTCAAGCTCATAATCAATAGGAATGAACTATCACTTCAATTTATCCACCATCTGATCCCATCTTGTGATTTTATCTTTCCCTCTTCTATTTCGTTCCAATTGAATTTCTTGCCACCAGATCTTCGCATGACCTTTCAATTTGGCCTTCACAAATTTGACCCTATCAGGATCCTCAACATCTTCGTACTCAAAATATTCCTCACATTCATTGATCCATTTGATCAATTCCTCGGGTTAAGATTTCCAGAAAATGTACGAACCTCAATCTTAGGTCTTTTCCCAATCTTAAAAATCGCTCGAAAAAGTCTTTCTTCCTCCTGGTTCACAATTTCAGCTTCTCCTTCTTGATATTCTTCTTCGGCTTCATCTTCACTTTCATCTCTGACATTAAGATTCATTCCTCTGTGAATCTCTTCTTGCAATGCTTGCACTTGTCTCTGCAACTCTCTAACCTCGGGTGTCACACCAGCAGCTCTTTTGCTACGTTTTCTTCGTGGAGATATTTTTGCAATGCGCACTGAAACCCTAACCACGGTCCTGGTGCAAACTGCATCACAGTCGGTGATCTGTTTACACACTCAAGAACTCCTGGTCTGATACCACTTGATGAAGGGTGCTCCCCTTAATACCACAAACACATAACAAAACTAGAGAAGCAACAACAACAATATGCAAGAACAGAAAATTGGCTTCTTATTATCTCCACAAATGTGGAATTACAAACTTTCAAAATTAGAATATGCAAAGCCACATGGGCATTCCCTTACAATATTATGTAGGACAAAGCCTCGAACCAATACCCAAATCTACTACCCAGAACTATTTGAACTATTCTGCATTGCCTAAGACAATAATACAGCAATCTTCCATATATAGGCAATTTTCCACCGCCTGGGAAGGTTCCGGAATCTTAGCCAATAAGGCTGACCAAACTTAGAATTATTTTATTTTACATTTTATTACATCATAGTCAGCTCAAGATAACCTTTGAAACCCAAACAACAATTTTGAAGAAAATTATTTTTCACCATTTCAGGTGGCCCAACTTTCGAAGACCATAAGTCATCACCAGTTGACCCGATCGGCTATTATAACCCCATTTCAGAAATGCCACGAAGTGCTCTACAGGCTTGCCTCATGCAAGTGCCCATCACCTAAGTTTTTGACCTCATCCGGGACCTCTAAAGCCTTCAAAACTGAGTTCAAAGTTTTTATACCTTGCTGCCAATACCGAAAATCTTCAATATCTTCCAATATACACTTGATCTGGCAATGAAACTTTACAGGAAGACTTATATGACCAAAATGAACCTCCAAGAAAGAAATTAGATCATTCTAAGCACATACAAAAATTACCAAAAATAGTAACTTTCCATAAATAGCAGCTCTGCACAAAATAGCCCTTATTGAATATAAAAACAAAAATTTTTATTTTTATTTATTTATTTATTTTTCTTTTTTGGGTGATGCAAGATTTCTCTTACACCCAGGATGCTCCTGCATCAGACACCCGGGGTAATTTGAGAAGTGACCCTGTCACAACTCAAGTGTGTAGAGGAAAACCAAGATGGTTAACCTCCTCCTTTGTTAGCCATGATGAATCTTCAACAGGTCATCCTTTCCATTTGAACAAATACTCTTCATATGTCCTATTCCTTGTGCTTCTACCAACATGACTGTCCAGTATGTCTTCAATCTCTTTGATATCTGAACTGGTTGGTAGAATATTCCACTGTGCTGCTGCAACCTCATCTTCAACACCTCCTTCATGATACTCTGTCAAATCTAAAATGTTAAACACTGGTGAAATATTTAGCTCAGTAGGCAATTCTACCTCATATGCATTTCCTAAATCATGTTTCTTCAGTATCCTACATGGTCCAAACTTCTTCACTTTCAACTTGTTATATGTACCAACCGGAAACCGCTCCTTCTGCAAATGAACCATGACTTCATCACCAACCTGAAATTCCTTATACCTCCTTTTCTCATCTGCCTTAGCCTTATACTGTATGTTCATCTTGGTAATATGCTTCCTCACCTCCTCATGGATGTTCTTCAAATGTTCTGCAAAATCCTCAGCTTCAGCACTGCTTATTTCGTCTTTATCTATCTTCCTCAATTCAGATGCATTTCTTGGACTACTTCCATATACAATCTAGAATGGTGATTTACCGGTGCTCCTGTTGACAGAATTATTATATGCAAATTCTGCTTGTGGTAAAATCAAATCTCATCCTGTTGGCTTATCTCCAACCAAACATCTCAGCAGATTTCCCAAACTTCTATTCACCACCTCTGTCTGTCCATCAGTCTGTGGATGATGTGATGAACTAAACTTCAAATCTGTCTTCAACTTCTTCTACAATGTCTGCCAAAAATATCCAACAAACTTAGTATCTCGATCTGAAACTATGGTCTTTGGCAAACCATGTAGTCTCATCACTTCTCTGAAAAACAATTCTGCTACATGAACAGCATCATTAGTCTTCTTGCAGGGAATGAAATGTGCAATCTTTGAAAATCTGTCAACTACTACAAAAATTGAATCATGTCCCCGCTGTGTCCTCGGTAAACCAAGAACAAAGTCCATACTGATATCCTCCCAAGGCTTCTCTGGTATAGGTAATGGCTGATACAACCCTGTATTCTGCTTCACTCTTTTCGCCATCTGACATATTCTGCAACTCTGTACAAACTTCTTCACATCTTGCTGCAACTGTGGCCAATAATAATTTTCACTAACCAAACCAAGGGTTTTATCACAACCAAAATGTCTAGCCAATCCTCTGCTATGCTTCTCCTTGATGAGATTCTCCCTCATAGAGCTTCGTGGAATGCACAACTGACTCCATCTGAATAGCACATCATCTTGGATGATGAAATCCAACTATTTTGTCCTGTCTAGAGTAATAGGTTCTGTACAACCTTTCCAAGCTTCACCAAAATCAGGATCCTCTGGATACAAATTCTTGAGTTCCTTAAACCCAACCACCTCAATCTGCATCTCTGTCAGGAATAGTTGCCTTCTGCTAAGAGCATCTGCAACCCTGTTAGACTTTCCACTTCTGTGTTTCAAAACAAATGTATAACTTTGCAAAAACTCAACCTATTTCAAATGCCTTTGATTCAATTTTCCTTGACTATTCAAATATTGCAAAGCGTGATGATCAGTATACAAAAAAAACTAGTTAGGAAGCAGATAATGTCTCCACTTCTTTAATGCCTGAACTATAGCATAAAATTCGTGATCATAAATAGAATACTTCCTCTTGGCATCATTTAAATTCTCACTGAAATGCGCAATAGGTTTACCTTCTTGGCTCATAACAGCTCCTATTGTAGTACCACTAGCATCACAATCTACTTGAAACACCTTATTAAAATCTGGAAGTGCTAAAACAAGTTGTTCTGTAACTTTTTATTTCAACAATTGAAAACTCTTTTCTACCCCATTAGTCCACCTAAACTCTTTTCTATCCCCTCTCATTGTTTCAGTCAAGGGTCCACAAATACTGCTAAAATTTCTGATAAACTTTCTGTAAAAGCTAGCTAGACCATGAAAAGATCTTACCTCAGTAGCACTCCTTGGAGTAGGCCATTCAAGGATAGCTTGTACCTTCTCTAGGTCCATTTTTAGACCTTCTGCTGAAACTACAAATCCCAAATACACTAACTCTTTCTTCGCAAAACTGCACTTCTTCAAATTAATCAACAATTTCTCATCTCTCAACTTCTCAAACACCATACGAATATGCATCATATGTTCCTTCAATGTATTGCTAAAAATCAAAATATCATCTAGGTAAACAATGACAAACTTACCCAAAAATTCTTTCAGAACTTCGTTCATAAGCCGCATGAAAGTGCTCGGTGCATTGGTTAGCCCAAAAGACATGACTAACCACTCATATAGTCCTTCCTTTGTTTTGAAGGCAGTCTTCCATTCATCTCCTTCTCTGATCTGAATCTGATGATATCCACTCTTCAGATCTATCTTTGAGAAATACACAGCTCCACTCAAACAGTCCATAATATCATCCATTTGTGGCAATGGAAACTTGTACTTGATTGTGATCTTGTTTATTGCTCTAGAATCTGTACACATCCTCCATTCTCTATTCTTCTTTGGTGCTAATACCGCTGGTACAGCATAGGGAATCAGACTCTCACGGATCAATCCTTTCTGTAACAGTTTATGTACTTGTCTGTTCAACTCCTCACTTTCTGCAGGTGTCATTTTGTGTGCTGCCTTATTTGGAAAACTCACTCCTAGGATCAAGTCCATCTGATGACTGATCTTCCTGACTAGTGGTAATCCATCAGGCACGTTATCGGATACAATATCCTGAAACTCATTCAACAAATCTGCAACTTCTACAGGAACATCTTATACTTCCTCTTTACCAGCTTTTAGAATTAAAGCAAAACATACATGCTCATGCCTCATACCATCTAGGAAATTCCTTCCATCAACAAAAGTTATCCTTCCATTACCACATACCTTTTCTTCAGTCTCCTTCAATGGTTTTAGCTTATGTCACACTCCATCCTTTGTCAGGGAATAAGTATTCGCATGACCATCATGTACAGCACATATGACATGCATCCATAGATATGATATCACACAATACCTCATCTTGATATCTACCAATCTTGAACTTCACGAGGTATTGTTCATTGACCATGACCTTGTGGTCATCCTGTACCTAGGCAATCTGATATGTATGTGGGTGTTTCTGTCTCTTGAGCTTCAACTTTGTCACCATCTCTTCTGACACCAAATTGTTAGTGCTTCCACTATCAATAATCACATCACAACATTTACCTTCACACTTGCACCTGGTGCGAAACAGGATCCTCCTTTGCTCAGGTTCATTCTCACCACTCAACAGGACTCTTCTGTTAATCAACGTTTCTCCTCTTTCAGCATCTTCAAAATTTGATGATCTGGCATCTTCATCTACATGTGCAACTCTGGCCTGGCCTTCATTTCTCCTATCTATTTTGCCTTGGCGCTGAGGACATTCAAATGCCCTATGACCTTCTTCTCCACAGTGAAAACATGTTCCACGGAAGCCTCCTCTTCTAGATCCTTGTCCTCTTTCTCTTCCTCTCTGATCTCTATTATTCTGATCCTGGAAATGATTGGAATTATTTCCTCTCTGATTCTGACTGCTATTGGCCTCATCCTTCTTTTTCGGATCTTCATTTCGGCCACCATATGACCGTCCACCAGATCTTCCACTACGACCTCTTCCATTTTGTCTGCTCTCGAACTTCTTGTTTAGCTTTTCCTCTACTTTTAGGGAAAACTGGTATGCCTCCTCAATACTATTCATTCAAACCAGATTCAACTCCTCCTGAATGCTTGGCCTTAACCCATTAAGGTATTGGGCACCTTTCTCCTTATCAGCTTCTGCATGGCCTGTTCTGATGAGGAGTCGATAGAACTCCTCTGTATACTCCTGAACAGATCTTCCTGCTTGCTTCAAACTTTGCATTTTCTTTAGTAGGTCAAGCTCATAATCAACAGGAATGAACTGTCGCTTCAATTTATCCACCATCCGATCCCATCTTGTGATTTTATCTTTCCCTCTTCTATTTCGTTCCAATTGAATTTCTTGCCACCAGATCTTCGCATGACCTTTCAATCTGGCCTTCACAAATTTGACCCTATCAGGATCCTCAACATCTTCGTACTCAAAATATTCCTCACATTCATTGATCCAGTCGATCAATTCCTCTAGGTTAAAATTTCCAGAAAATGTAGGAACTTCAATCTTAGGTCTTTTCCCAATCTTGAAAATCGCTCAAAAAAGTCTGTCTTCCTCCTGGTTCACAATTTCAGCTTCTCCTTCTTGATATTCTTTTTCGGCTTCATCTTCGCTTTCGTCTCTAACATTAAGATTCATTCCTCTGCAAATCTCTTCTTGCAATGCTCGCACTTGTCTCTGTAGCTCTCTAACCTCATGTGTCACAGCACCAGCTCTTCCGCCACGTTCTCTTCATGGAGGCATTTTCGCAATGCGCATTGAAACCCTAACCACGGTCTTGGTGCAAACTGCCTCATAGTCGGCAATCTGTTTACACACTCAAGAACTCCTGCTCTGATACGACTTGATGAAGGGTGCTCCCCTTAATACCACAAACACAACAAAAATAGAGAAGCAACAACAACAATATGCAAGAACAGAAAATTGGCTTCTTATTATCTCCACAAATGTGGAATTACAAACTTTCAGAATTATAATATGCAAAGCCACATGGGCATTCCCTTACAATATTCTATAGGACAAAGCCTCGAACCAATACCTAGATCTACTACCCAGAACTATTCTGAACTATTCGGCACTGCCTAAGATAATAATACAACCTTCCATATATAGGTAATTTTCCACCACTTGGGAAGGTTCCAGAATCTTAGCCAATAAGGCCGACCAAACTTAGAATTATTTTATTTTACATTTTATTACATCATAGTCGGCTCAAGATAACCTTTGAAACCCGAACAAAAATTTTGAAGAAAATTATTTTCCACCATTCCAGGTGGCCCAACTTTCGAAGACCATAAGTCATCACCAGTTGACCCGATCGGCTATTATAACCCCATTTCGGAAATGCCACGAAGCGCTCTACAGGCTAAATTAGTGCAAGCACTCGTCACCCAAATTTTTGACCTCATCCGAGGCCTCTAAAGCCTTCAAAACTGTGTTCAAAGTTTCTGTACCCTGTTGCCAATACCGAAAATTTTTAATATCTTCCAATATACACTTGATCTGGCAATGAAACTTTACAAGCAGACTTATATGACCAAAATGAACCTCCAAGAAAGAAATCAGATCATTCTAAGCACATACAAAATTTACCAAAAATAGTAACTTTCCATAAATAGCAGCTCTACACAAAATATTCCTTATTGAATATAAAAATAGAAATTTTTTTTTTTTTTTTTTTTTGGGTGATGCAAGATTGCTCTTACACCCAGGATGCTTCTGCATCAGGTATTATAATTTTTAACATCAAAATATCCAAGGTATCTTGTTGCGTAAACAAACAAAGATCTTAGTTTTTCCATATGTGCATGTCCTCAATGATTTTTTGATGATCATGTCATTAGAAAAATAACACATACTTTAAAACTTTGATCTTAAGACACTCATTCAGAAACCAAGAAAAATATCATGCTTTCATCATAGCTTGTCTAGTTTAAAAACTTTCATCGATTTTCTAGAAAGACATGATTTCATAAATCAAGTCAACACTTAGAAAAATTTTGCATGATTTTTCAAATCCATATTTCAAGTATAGTTCCATCCATTTTATACTTTTAATCTTGATAAAGATAATGTCCTTGTAAGATTTTAGATCAAAATTTTGTGTTTAATTGATGTTTGGATTAGGATTAGGATTTGATTGAATAAGTGTTTCACTTGGTTTTTGATGAATTGATTAGGTGTCAAATTGATGTTTTCTTTGATAAATCCTTCCTCCTTTAGACTAGATTTTGCCCCCAATTTAATGATATGGTGATTATTGGACTTGGGACATTTTGCAGATTAGGTGATGAAATCTTTAGGTACTTGCAATTGCAACCATGGGGTTTTATTATGCAATATATACAAATACTGGAAAATGCAATATTTACAAGGATGACAACTAGGTATGAAACTAAATTAGACTTTCAATGACGCATGTTTACCAGGTTTTCACTGATTGAATGGATTTTTTTACTCTTTCTATTTTTTAAGCTTTTTATTTTTTATTTTGCTACCAAGGTGCCTATTTGCTAGGTTTTCACCAAGGCACATTTTTCTCTTTTTTTAATTTTTTTGTATTTTCTCTTTTTTAATTTTTTTTTAATTTTCTCAGTTTTCAATTTTTTTTAATTTCATATCATCGAGATGCCTATTTTCTAGGTTTTCACCAAGACAACATATTTGTGAAGATCATTTCTGAATATTTTTGAGATTTCTTCAAGCTCAATTTTCCCTTATTTTTTTTTATCTTTTCTTCTTTTCCAATTTGTATTTTTTTTCTTCTTTTCAATATTTTTAATATTTTCAAGATCTATTTTGACTATGTATAGTAAATAGGATGGTCTCCCATCTGATTTTCTGATACTCATTTTCTTTATCCCCTTTCATCTGCTTCATGTGTAGAACCTTTTTAGATGTATAATATTGATTGGTTCTTGTATCTCTTCTGCTTCACAATCAACTAGTTTATAGGTGCTTGTCCCAAAAGATGAAGTGATCACAAATTGTCCTAACTAGTTTTCTTCCCATTTCCCTTTCTTTTCCCTTTTCGCTTGATTTAGAGGGTTTTCTCGCAACACTAGATCACCTATTTGGAATGTCCTTAGTTTGATGTCCTTGTTTTAGTTCCTTGACATTCGATTATAATACACTTTTAATTGGTCAAAATATTGTTGTTGTCTTTCATCTAATATCTCCAATTCATGCAACCTTGCAACCCTATAGTCTTCTTTACTCAACAATCCATGCAAAGAGACTCTTAAAGATCAAATTTCTACCTCCAAAGGTAAAACTGCTTCAGTCCCATAGACTAGGGAGAATGGTGTAGCTCTCGTTGGCATTCTAATGCTTGTCCTATAACCCCATAGAGTAGGGTTTATTTGAATGTCCCAATCTCTACTTGAATTATCCATAGTTCTCTTCAATATTTTCAGGATGTTCTTGTTTGTGGCTTCTTCTTGTCCATTACCTTGTGGATAATATATTGAAGATGAGTGGTGTACCACATGAAATTTTGTACATAGTTCTTTCAAGTCCTTGTTCTTGAAATGTTTTACATTATCTATTATGATGGCATGAGGGACACCATATCTACAAATTGTGTGATTTAATATGAACAAGGATATTTTCTTTCATATGGCAGTGGATAAGGGTACAACTTCAACCCATTTGGTAAAATATTCTGTTGCAATAATAATAAATTTATGATCATTTGATGATGGTGGATAAATAATACCTATCAAGTCCAAACCCCATTGATAAAAGGGTCAAGGTGTAGTCATAGGATGAAGCTCTTGTGTTGGCACATGGATCAAGTTCCCATGGTATTGGCATTTATGACAAGTTTTTGCAAAGTGAGAAGCATCCTTTTCCATGGTAGGCCAAAAATATAATATCCTAAGAAGTTTCTTAGCTAGGGTTAAACCATTTGAATGTGATCCAAAAAATCCCCTCGTGAATTTATTTTAAGGCTATGATTGATTCCTCTTTCTCTAGACACCATAAAAGAATTCCATCTAGACTCTTGTGATACAATGTGTCAGATACCAAGGTATAGAGAGAGGCTTGTCATATAAAACCTTTCTTTTGATTTATGGTTTGGTCCATGGGTAGGATTTGGTCTTTTAAGTATGTGTAAATGGCTCCATACTAGGGTGAGTCATGTCCAATTAGTAAAAAAATGGTGTGAGGATGGGTAGGATCAAATGTTGCTTTCTCAACTTCTACCAAGAATTCATATCTAGTGCTTTGATCTGGTATTTGGAAAAGTGATGCCAATGTAGCCATTGTATCTACTACTTTATTCTTATCCCTCAACACTTGCTCAAATGTGATTAGAGTGAATTATTTCTTGAGATTCTCAATCATGTTCTTGTAAGGTATCAAATTATCATCTTTGGTTTGATACTCATCATTGATTTGATTAATAATTAGTTTGAAATCTCCATATATTTGTAGCTCTATTACTTTCCATTCTAATGCTAACTTTATGTCGATGACCAATGCTTCATACTCAACTATGTTATTTTTACATGGGAATAATAGCTTGTAAGATTTTGGAATTGTGGACCCTTGAAAATTAATCAACAGTATCCCTTCTCTTGATCCATGTTGTGTATAGGAGCCATCAAAATATAGCTTCCATGTCTTTTCTTCAA